>CM067484.1:16726377-16765534 GCA_034552555.1 Semaprochilodus insignis | reverse complement strand
TTTTTTTTTTACCTGTGTAAACTGGATTCCTGAGGAAATAAAGGTTAAAACTGCTGCCATAGTAATTAGAATTTTAGCATGCCTATTAAATGTTTAATTGCAATAAAAATACCAAATGTTGAAGGTCAGCCCAAATTTGATATGCAGTATGCATAATTACTGTAACTATTATGAACCTGAAAGGGTCTTGAATAACTGAATTATTGAATTGAAAAATAGTCATACCTTTGTTTCTGATAATATCCATTTTCTTTGCTTCTTTGGTTTTGTTTCTTTTGGCAGCCAATCAGAGTTTCACTTGGCACAGGTCTTTCACGTGGATGAGCTCATTTACATGTGGATTGTGATTGGCTCTTGTCCAGGACACTGGTGAAAGTACTGCAGCGTTAAAAGACCTCCACATGCTAATCGCTGCCACTGTGACTTTATAAATAGCTCTTATTTACTGAGAGGCACAATTTGCATGACGTGCGCTGCCACCGCTCAATTTTATGAATCTGGCTCAGTATCTCCAAAAGTTTCCAGACAATCCTTCCAATCAGTGAATCCAGCTCAAACAGGTAAGATTCAGTAGATCACAGAACACAGTTTGTATAATCTCAATAGAACAGCATTGCTAACAGATTGGGACATCCCTGAGCAGCACCACATGAGACTGTGGTCACTGTGTCCAGTGCACACCCCCAGCATTGGGCTGTGGAACAGAACACCTGTGTTCTCTGGAGTGATGTAGCTCCATTCAATACTTATGGGATAAGCTGGAGTGGTTTGATGCTCTGTCATAGTGAGACAATTCTCCATTTCGGCACAAAGCCCAAGATGTGAAATCCAGGTGGTCCAGAGGGATTGCTTAGTCCCACTGAATGTCTAAAAAATATTTTTTTTGTGGGGGCAGGGGTCCCTGAAAATAAGTCAATGTGCTATTTTTAACTGCCTTACTCACAATCTGCGAGCTTCTGTCCTTGGTCGTCTTGACTAACAAGAGACACAGCTCTGATCTGCCTCAGGGTGGTGCTAAAAATTTGGTATTTTTATTGCAATTTTAAAAAATGTATTGGCGTGCTAAAATTCTAATTACTATGGCAGCTGGTTTAGCTTTTATTTCCTTTTCCTTGATCTCAGGAATTCAGTTTACACAGGTGAAAATTAAATTTCAATTGATAAATATTTAAATATCTTGATATCAGGAATTTAGTTTGTACTTGCAAAAAATAATTACATTAATATTGACTAGTAAACTAAAAATAATGTTGGATTATCAAGACAACATGGGACAACCCCCCCCCCAGGGCATAGTTCACCTGTCCTGGCCTTAAACCTTCTTCGTTTTCATCGGATCATTCCAAATGCAGCTTCCAGTTGCCATATGGTTGCAAATATAGCAGAGGCTGTTCAGTGTCTATAGCTCCATCTGGAGAGAGAGAGAGGAAGTAAGAGTGTCGAAATCTGCATCACGTTTTCCATAATGATGCATGAGCTTATTGCTGCAATGACGGAAAACTAAAAATTCCTTGTATCATTTGTCACTTCCACTGTGTTTTGTTCAGCATATGACTGCGCTTCATCTCACTTCATGACCATTACCCCTGAAACACAGTGCCTATAGGCCATGGTGGTGTGTGTAATCATATACTTTCACAACTGAAGTATTCCTAGTCACTGCTTTTTTTTTTTTGTCTTTTGGCAAACAGAAATGAAGAAAATGTAAATGTGAGTACAAAGCAATCTTTTCAGGCAAGTTTATTTGTTTATTTATTTATTTATTTTTCCTTCCTTTCTTTTTGTTACCATGAGACAGTAATATTGAAATGCTCAAGCTGTGCACACACACACACGCACACACATAAAAAGATGATATTACAATAACTTGGCACATTGCCTTTGTGTTATTGGCCTCTGCTATTTTACATGCCAGCATACTGTAGCCTACATCAAATCCATTATGCATAAAGCAGAGATGCGGAGCAGGCAGCATCTTAAAAAGTGTTTGCTGATGTTATTACGAACGCCATCCGGGGTCTACACTAGGGTTAAGATCACAGCAGACACTAATGCTGTTCGCAGGGCCGCAATACAGCTTTGCTCCTTGGCTGTTAAACCCTATTTATCTCAAATAAGACTACGGTCGTTATATCAGAGCTGAATACACAATAAGTAATTTAGCGTATTGAAGAATGTGTACATATGCAAATGCAAATATAATAATAATTTCCTTAACTTTCCTCCATGCACATTTAATTTCCTCCCTCAGTGCCTACAGAACACTGTCAGGCCGTTAGGATTGAGCCCTTAGGTGGATATTGTCTACCAGTTTTTACTGCCAGAATTGGAATTTCTATTGGCATTCTCTTGCACAGGCTAATGCAGGTAATGCGTCTTCTGCCTTCTGTCACTGTCTGCAAATAGTTGCTTTTTGGGTAAAATCACCCAGCTAGTGCTTTTCTAGGTTTCATTGACTTCTGGTTTAAACTTCTGCAGTTCCTGAACTTTTTCCTCAAAGGAGGTTCTACCTGGATTACCTATTTTGTTTAAAGAAGTATTTAAAAGACCTTTGTCTAAGTATGTCACATTGTGAACTGTTCTTCAGAAAGAGGGACTTGTAGACACATACTGTATTCTGGAACCCTAACCTAATCTTGGTTCCTCAGTTTTTAGCAACTATAGACCAGTGAAAACAGTGAAGGATCTAAGCCTAAGTACCGATGCAGGTGATATTATACTACACCCCCTTAGCACTTCAGCACATTAGGTACACCTTCTTGTACACTCATTATCCATTTTATCAGTTCAGTTTCTCTGTATACTTTGTCACCCTGTCCTTCAGTGGTCAGGACCTCCACAGGACCACCACAGAGCAGGCAATATTTGGGTGGTGGATCATTCTCAGCACTGCAGTGACACTGACGTGGTGGTGGTGTGTGAGTGTGTGTTGTGCTGGTGTGAGTGGAACAAACACAGCGACGCAGCTGGAGGTTTTAAACACTGTGTCCACTCACTGTCCACTCTCTTAGATACTCCTTGTACCTTGTAGATGTAAAGTGAGAGATGATAAGTGATCTGTTGCTAAACAGTTTGCGTTGGTCAACCTTTAGTCCTTCATCACTGGTCACAGGACACTGGCCACAGGCCACAGGACGCTGTTGGCTGGATAGTATTGGTTGGTGAACCATTCTCAGTCCAGCAGTGACAATGAGGTGTTTTAAAACTCCAGCAGCACTGCTGTGTCTGATCCACTCACACCAGCTCAACACACATCATGCTGAGAAAGATCCACCACCCACATAATACCTGCTCTGTGATGGTCCTGTGGGGCTCCTGACCACTGAAGAACAAGGTAACAAAATGTGCAAAGAAACGGATAAGTAGAAAAAATGGTAAAATGGACATTGAGTATAGATACAAGGAGATGTAACTAATGAAGTGCTTGGTTGATATATAAAACAATATTATGTTAGTTAAGATAAACATATCTCAGATACACAATGTTTATTACCTGTGGTGTTACACAAGGCTCCGACCTTAGCCCACTTTTATTTTCTTTGTGCCACGACTCTGGAAGAGTTACTTTAAACTGCTACAAGATATTTATATATGCTAATGTCTGTTATACAAGGGTCAAATCACTATGCAATGGTCAAAAATAATGTGAACTGTGTTAATCGCTGTTAGCTTGGCACTAGCACACTACGGGAGTCCTATTGAGGCAGTGACATTATTATAGACGTGTTTTTTCGCATTGAACTGAAGGCCTAACTCTGACACTCACGTTTGCAACTGCTAATACAGAGTTTAATACCGATTGCTGAACAGCATTTTTTTTCTATCTTTGCATATACTACAAACAAAAAGTAGGTGTGGCTTAAACCAGAAGTAGAGTTACTAAATATGGGTATTATTTTCAATTTTTGGTATATGATGACTTGTTAGTGGGTCAGAATATTAGGATTCACAATCATGTAGGATGGATGGACATCAGCTACATCTGTGCTAGAAGCCAGATTTTGCTGCTACATTGTTCCTTCTGAAAGCAAATGCGACTTTACCAAAACATGTCCTGAATAAACATGACATGCACAAAAAAACATCAGAGACACAGAGATTTATTTGGGTTTTGAAAGCTTAACCAAACATCTGATTAGCATGAACCTATTAGCATAGGCTAATCCTAACAGTCTTATTTTGGCTTTCGTTCAGAGATTACATTTTTTTTTTAAAGAGTTTTCATTTTTATGCCTGTGTAGGCCACAGTAGACAAACTCTGGGCTTGCACCCATCAAGCACCCATCAGACTGCACGCATCAGGCTTCAATCCAGTGCTAACCAAACTAGAATTGTCCCGCCAAGACTGAAAGCTCCTGTCCTGCCATGACGAGGACAAATTCCCTGCAGGATCTAACCTCTACCATTTTGTCTCTTGTCTGTCAAGCACATCCCCACCCCTCCCCCCCTTGGAGAACAAAGTGTGCCCGTATCTCCATCTCTGCAGTAACATGCACACAGGCAGTAGCATCCGCTCCAGATTTTCTGCTGATACACGCCACACGCCGCCATGAATGACAAATAGTCATTTTATTATCTGCCATAGATGGCATTCCACTAGCAGCCTCTTTATTACATTTTTCTCTCTCTCTCTCTCTCTCTCTCTCTCTCTCTCTCTCTCTCTCACTCTCTCCCTCTCCTGCTATTAGAGTGCTGCATCATTAAGCTGGATAATGCCATTTTTAAAAAGGCTGACGGGCCCGGGGTTTTTATGAGCGGCGGCGGCTGTGCTGGAATAGCTGCGGAACCATATGGGGAACGCTGGTGCAAATGACTTCTTAGTGGCGCACTGGCTCGTGAAGGACGAGTTGACAGGCGGCTGTGTGGCGCGCCGAAGACTAACGAGATCCATGTTACACAGTGCGCCGTCACCCTAAACACAGGGGAGAAGAGAGTGTGTGGGGGAAACACAGCGGCAGTAATTAAAAAACACAACATCAAAAAGCGACCTTTCGCTGATTGAGTCCCGTTTGGCTTAACGGCTCAGCAGACTAAAGTTTGTGTTGATGCGCCAGTTGGGCCAGCCATTAAAACAGACAGCTATTTTCTTCTTTTATGCGTACTGGCTCCAATTTTGAGACAGGGTGAGAGGAAAATCATGGCCATCACATCATTTTACATAGTCAATACACACTCATGGACAAAAATAGTTGCACAAGTATCTGCACCCAGAAGGAATTAGGTAGGTTTGACATTGTGATATGTGCAAATGATTCAAGTTTCACACTCGGTCATACAAGCAGGCACGGGCTATATCACTATACCTGACTGACCCAACAGCCACAATTGCAGACATTTAGCGAACAGTGATGCCCTCAATGAGTCATCCTGTTAGATCCAGCACCATTGGCAGACGGCTGCACGACGCAGGACTACATGCGCACAGAGCGTTACAGCAACTGTTTATAACACCATGTCAATGTCGATAAAGACTGCAATGGTGTCATGTTGGACTGTCATGGAGTGACTCAGAATAACAGCGGGTCATCTTCAGTGACAAGTCCCACTTTTGTCCAATGAATCCGTGTGTGGAGGCACCGTGGCCAGCGCCAAGATAAATGTTTTGTTGTCACATGTCACATGTCCAGAAAGCCTGGTGTCACTCCACCTCCACACCTACTGCAAAATCTGCAGGAACTGTGTGAGAATATTCAAGCTGCATGGATCATCGCAGATCACCATTAGGAACCTCTACAACTCCATGCCGAGACTTCTGGCATGTTGCGTTAGCAAACATGGTGACCCAACCCCATACTGAGAGACTCTATGTGTAGCTCAATAAATATTGCCCATAACAGTCTAAATTTATCATCATTTATTGTTCCTTGTAATCTTTATTTTTGGAACTTCCATTGGAACTTCCTTCTGGCTGCAACTATTCTTTTGATGATGAATTTGTGTGTGTGTGTGTGTGTGTGTGAATTTTGAAATGTAAAAATAAATTGTAAGAATAATATTCTCAGCCTAACTCTACATCTAGTATGCACTACCTTATGCTCTCACACACACACATTACAGCCTCATTTAGTTGCTATAAGAACTCATTTCAGCACAGCATCATGACAAATCTGTTAACCTCACAGTCTTTCATTAATTCTCCATTTAAGAAAACACTTTAAATAATTTTGTCTCCAAATGATAATGATATAACTTTTCAGGAAGTCCTTTTTTCTAAATGGCTGTGGTTAATATTCAACAGGCGAATCTAGGCCTGCACTTCTGAAATATTCAAAACAACCGTTCCTCATCGGAGCCCTTAGCCTTACTTCCCCAGCCCTGCTTTCTGCGTCTGTCAGTGATGGAAGGCATCTGTAGTGGGAGTGGATAAACAAACTTGTTGACAAACTTGTTGACAAACATGCACCACGCCATAATCCTAAACGGAGCCAAGACTATTTGGATGAGCGGAAGATGAGGATAAACGAAGCCCCCACTTAATTATTACAATGTGTTTGACCCAAACCGATAAACAGGTTTGATCATGCCGATCTGTAATTAGTGCTCTTTCCTTTTGTGTGTCTTGCTCTCCACTTTGTGTTTGTGCTTCTATTTTTCCCCCTGTATAATTAGGCTGCTGTGTTTATTAGCCCCGCTAATTAGCGTATGCAAATCAGGGGGAAGTCGTTAATTTTGATCCCTGCCAAAGAGTGATTCACCTGGCGCTCAAATCACAGACGAGACCGAGCCTCTGCTTCCATCTTTTTGGCATCCGGATGCATCATCTTAAACCGTGATGCAAATCTCAGCCTATTTCTGGCTGCAGCTTTTGCGCCCATCCTGCGGTCTGGCTGCTAAACTAGTGAACTTCTTCACGGAAAAACTTGGATCCATAGTGTGTGATTAATGGGCAGACAAACTGTAGCTTTTGGCACATGGTAAATAATGCAGCAACATGGCCAGCAATGTGTTTGTGGGGTTTCTGTGATTCATGCACCTTGAATCGCCAATGGGACAGGGGATTTTTTGGGCGTGCATGAATAAATAAATACTTTCTGGCAAATGCATCGTGAATTAATCTTGAGTTGTAATTTCTATGTGCTTTTAAGTGTTGATTTTTTGCCCTTTTGGAAACAAACTTTAGCAATAAGCAAAAGAGTTCTCTGAGAGCGTTTCTACTTAGTGCTTTAATGCAGCTTCTAAGTTTACAGTACTGCCAGCTAGCCTTCATTTAGGGGGCCTCTGCTGTATCACTGTACCTGTAATGGCACACTTGCATTGTTCACTATCAGGTTAATATATTATTTTATGCATAAATTGTCCAGCTGTAAGGTGATGCAATATACCATTGGAAAGCGTAATTTGATCCCTGCAAACCATTTTTATGATCCCTTATTCAGAGCAGTTATCTCATTTACAACATAAGCACCAAACAAGCAAAACTTAAACACTAGCAAATCTGCAAGATAAGGGTTGAGCAGTGGTTCAGCTGTGTTTGTAAGATCAAGAGACTAGCAGACCTAGAATACAGATTTACCCCGATTGCGAGGCAGTGTGTTTTAACACTGTTTAAATCAACACAATGCAAGCCAATGCCATATGATGCTGGATGCTGAATATTATGCTGTGCAATTCAATATTTTACAAGTCGTTTGAATTAATTTAATCCACTTAAGCAAACAGCAAATAATACAGTTACTAGAAAATGCAAATTTAATTCACATATTTTTGGGAGAAGAATTTGAGTTTTGGGAACAGAATATTGTCTCGTTCTTGTCTAATGTAATAGATGCTCAACAGTCCTGGGTGTTCTTTGCCGGGGTTTTTGTTTTATCATTTCTTGCTGAAATATCCAAGCCCTTCACTGAAAGAGATGTTGTCTGGATGGGACCATATGTTATTCTAAACCCCTGTATACTTTTTTTGAACTAATGCAACCCCATACCATCAGAGATTTTTGAACTGTGCGCTGATAACAAGTTAGACAGTCCCTCTACAGGACACAAAAAGAATTTTACATTTTGATTCGTCTGACCACAGAACAGTTTTCCATTTTATCTATTTTAAATGAGCTTTGGCCACGCCGGCATTTCTGGATCGTGCTGACATATGGCTTTATCTTTGCATGATACAGCTGTAACTTGTATTTGCAAGGTGAAATTGCAAGGTGAGCGGTATTCACAGAAAATGATTTCTGAAAGTATTCCTGAGCCCATGCAGTGATTTCCAGAACAGAATCATGCCTGTTATTAATGCAGTGCCACCTGAGGGCCCAAAGATCACGAGCATTCAATTTTGACTGTCAGCCTTGTCCCTTGCGCACAGGGATTTCTCCAGAGTCTCTGAATCTTTTGATGACATGATGTCCTGTAAATGGTGGGATATCTGAAGTCTTTGCAAATTTACGTTGAGGAACATTTATGTCTAGGGCTGGTGAACCTCTGCCCATCTATTCTTCTGAGAGACTCTTTTTTTTTTTTTTATAAAAACGTTGCTGCTAAAAGTTCTAAATGAGTTAATCTTTTTCATGAAATGGTAAAATGTCTCATTTTCAACATCTGATATGTGTTCTATGTTGTATTGCGAATAAAATATGGGTCTATGAGATTTGCAAATCATTGTATTCTGTCTTTATTTACATTCATTTACATTTCATACAGTGCCCCAACTGTTTTGGAATTGTGGTATGCCAATACAGGCAAAAACTTGGGGCAACAGTTAGGAGGTTAATTTCTGGTTACATACAAGCCCTTTTAAGCTATATTTTTGAGAAGATTAGGTAGAAGATAATGAAAAGGAAAGGCAAAGGTGAACAAGTAAAAAATACAAGACTTTCCAATGCTGGAATTCAAAAAATAAATATCTAGAAAAAAGGGAACACCTAACATCCATTTTATAGATAATGATGTTCGGTTTGTAACCCTTTCCAGACTGATATATTTCACTAACCTTCTTCCTCATGCCACCTCTTGGCTTTTAGCCTGTGTCACATTGCTGCAAAGGTTAAATGATGTTAAGTTGAACAAGGCTGGCACTAATCAGGCCCAAGTGTTTCTAGTTTAACTGATCTCAGTTATAAGCTGAATTTGCATTAATTTTTGGTTGATTGAGTTACTAGGTAGATGGAGCTATTAGTCCTAGCTGGATGACAACGTGGACTTGTCAGAGAACAGAAACGTTGTAGAGATGTTTAACCAATCTGTGGTTGCCAGTGTTCTTTTTTTAAGATGTGGTGTTCTGGGGGGCTGTGGTCAGGCGAGCTGGCTTGGTGGTCAGCATGTGTAGCTGGACTCTCTGGTAATGGTGGCAGAGAGAAGGACCCTGTGCAAACTGCTTTCTATCTGTCTATCTGAAGAATGGTCTCTGAATTTGAGCAGTACTGTACACCCTCTGATTTCAGTAACACGTTTACGGCCTGAACTCTGGAGTGGACCATTTTTTAACCCCCAATGTTGATGGCATTGACTAAAAGGTGCTGTTGATCAATAACGAATTAAACATGGGACATATAATGTGAGTGTGTCCTCAAACCGTCCTTTTCAAGGCAAATGAAGGCTGTTTATGGATGGTGAGAGAGGGTTTGCTCAGGTCGAGAGCTTTACCAACTCCGTCTTCAGTTCATTATATTTAGCAGTGTGGACTAATGTGATAACAGCATCAGCTATTAATTGCTTATGTTAATAACTCATTCCGGCCTATATTAGCCTCATGTTATCATAAAAGCTCAAGGCAGACCTTTGAATTATACTTGTTCATTTTAAATTGTTATAAAAGTTATAGCGGGAGTAACTTAAAGGGCCAATATCCTGCACGTTTGCATGGTGTTATATACTGACGCTATTGAGCAGCTTCTTTTTAGTAGAATTAAACAGGCTGTTTGTTTTTGTTTTAAGACTGCACCAAGTAAATGACCTCCATTATTACTGACGTAACTGTTTGAAAAGCAATCCGGGCGGCAACTTCCAGGAACAGCACTCCTTATCTCTTCAAGGTGAACATGGGTGGGCCAAACTGCTGTAGGCTTAAGAGAGAGTTATATTTAAAGACCTCTATGGTTGTGATGTCACAACCATGACCTTTTTTTCCCCCTACCATAAAATATGCTTCATAACATTCAGTTTTTATGTGGCATACGCACTGAATTTTGTAAAAAGGAAACTTCGGAAACATTTTAGAAAGTGCCTTTGTGAATTTACCAGAAGAAAACATAGCACTTTGTGTTTGATGGCACCAAATACACATGACTCTAGTAACACGGAAAGGTCTACCAGAGACATTATAAAAAAGGGGGCATGTCACTGGTTTGAATGGGCAAGCTAATGAAAATGAATGGGCAAGCTAATGAAGAAAGTCCTGATGTTATGAAAAATTTGTGCAGTGTACTAAACTGGATGCTCACTTGTGTAGAGGTATAGAGGTATGGCTATACATACTATGGCAGGAGATGAAGACATTGTTCATTTGAAAGAACAGCCTGACATGGATCAGTTAACACAATGTATTATCTTAGCCCTATCATCTTTGCCTGTGTCGGTCCTTGCTTCCCTTTGTACTACAGTCTGATTTCTTTTCTCCACCCCTGGCTCCTCCAGTGTCCTTGTTAAGCCTAAGTCTCCACCTTTGTTCCTCCCAAGTTCCTTATTCCCTTTTGTTTCCTTTCTGTTGCTCTTCCTCTTCATTCAGAGTCCACTCTTTGTGGATTTGAAGTTGGTTTGCTTCATTGTTTCTAGTTCCTAGTTGTCCCTGTTTTTCTGGAAAACCCTGAACATTACACTTCAATACTGTTTACACTCTTAATGGTGACCACTGAGAATTCAGCTTCAGCTACCTTGGTTAGCCTAGCCACACATTCCTTCAGACACCCTTTCAGATCTCAGGCAGGTCTGTGGCACATTAAGGCACAGTTAATATACTCTGATCAGCTCTGAGTTACTCATTATTAGAGCAAAATGAAGATAAAAAAGATTCAGATCTGTTGCTTTTCCACCGTTTACTGGTTTAACTTCATATTTGGCTTTGCTGGGACTTTAATACTAAATGATGGAGCATGAGCCGTGAAAAAAACCCCATATGAAATCCGATGTGAACCCACAAATCAGATACATATCCGATCTAGGACCACATAGTGTGGTGACTCAAATCTGATTTGAAAAGATTGGATAGGATGTGTCCACACAGCCCTGAAAGATCAGATCAACTTTTAACTTCTTTCAGCATCAACTTTTTAACTCCAAGAATCTTGTGGCAGCTTTTGGCAGCATCAACTATTTTCATGACAGCGGCCTTCAATAAGATGAGCCAAATTGGCCTCGTTGGGGAGATATGTGTATGCGCAGTAGCCAGAACATGCTGACAGGGAATCCTGACTGTTAAGACATATAAGCCCCAATATGGTGTAGGGGGAGACTGGGTATGGTTATAACACTTTTGGCTTCAGCACCTGTAACTCACTGATTTTTTGAGCTAGAGTGCTCAAACTTGTAGTGAGAGTACCCACAGTTATTTACTACAAATAAGACCCATTGCAAGAATATCACAGACCTCATAAGTTGTTGTCAAATACATGGTGTTCCTTTGTTACAACCTACTCACCTCCTGGGTAGACTGTAATGCATGCTGGGGTATGTTGTAACAATTAGTCAAAAGAAGCCAAACAGAGGCTAAATCATGTGATAGCCTTGAAAAATATGTTAATGGAAACAGAACATTGGAAAAATGTCTCTCAATGATTGATCATAACTCAAATTCACTTTTGGTGTGTGTGTGTGTGTCTTTGTGTGTATATTCTTGATCAGAGTCACAGTGATGACAAATGAATGTTGCCCTGGAGTGCCAGCTTGGCGGGCCCTGTTTCACTGCCTAGCCATTCAGTAAAACTATTACTTTGTGTTTACAGATGTACAGCTCTGGAAATAAATAACTCCAGTTTCTTCTTAAATCAGCATCTCCACATGTACAGCAGGTTCTTAGTGAGGAACAGAAGGTTCGGTTCTAGCTTCACTGGCAGATACAGTGAGCATCTGGTTCATAAGAACAAGGTCAAGCAGCAAACACACAGGACAACACAGCAACAGACTGGCAGAGAGCCAAAACCACTCTCTACTGACCGTGATGAGCACCACCTCATTCGAATGTCACTTAACCACCATAAGATGACCTCAAGCGACCTACAGAAAGACTGGTGAGCAGTGGCTGGGGTGAAATGCACAGCGAGCATGGTCCAAAAAACAGGTTTCTGGAGGAGTCATTAGTCATTTTCTAAATAAACAGATCTAAAATACAATATTTTATCTGGAATTTGGGAGACATGTTTCCAGTAGTGTATAGAATAAAACAAAACTGCTCATTTTGGTCAAACACAAACCCATAAACTGTAAAACTAGAGAAACTGATAATTTTGAGGTGATTACTTAAATTCTTCCAGAGCTGTATGTAAGGGCATGGCTGTAACATCTTTCCAAGATGTGTTGCAACCCACCCCATACCTGGCAGCCATTGCTCAGCTAACTGTATTAGCGTAGTGGTTTGAAATCAGAAAAATGCATTGCATTTAGCCAGAGAAACTACAGTTTAATCTAAAATAAGTCATATGACTATCCACAGTAGCATGAGTACTAAACAAAATATAGTCTACTATAGTCTAAACACATTACTTACTTTTTTTTAAAGTCAAAATCTGTTTTTGCGCTATAGAATCTGCATGTGCCTGTTTGCAACCTTGCAATTAAAGTTATCACATAAATCATATCTTATCCTGAATTATCCCAAAAAAATATGTAACTCTCCCCTTGTTATAACCTTCCTCAGTCTCCCCTACATGTCCAATACAATTCAAATACTGGGCATAAAAGTCAAGTCAAGCCAAGTCATATTTATTTCTATAGGGCCTTTTACAACAGATGTCACAAAGCAACAGTACAGAGAATCTGGGTCCAAGCCCCTAGGGAAGCCAAAGGTGACAGTGGCAAGGAAAAACTTCCTTAGAGTAAGAAACCTTGAGAGGAACCAAGACTCCTCTGGTCGACCCCGGATAGCAACACAACCACAAAAAAAGGATAAGGATTAAATTTTTTTGCAATATTGAATAGGATAATCGTTATAACTGTTAGCGTGAGACTGACAGTGAGAAACAGAGTTGAAAGTCTGAATGAAACCAGTTATTGTTACCAGTGAAACCAGTGACCCCTGTAAGTAGTTTATCACAGTAAAAACCTTGAACATCAAGTGCTGCTAGAAGACTTTGATGATAGTCTATTAGAAAGAATAAGAAACGTCTTCAGTGTTTTGTGAGGCAGAGGAAGAAATATCTGATTGTTCTGTAATTAAATAGGAGGATCATTGGATGGGTCAGCGGGATATTACATATATCATATTAGAGAAACCTGCATATTCCATAACATATTTATATGTTGTGTGGCTTTTAGTTTTGGGGTTTATAGTTCTGTCCCCATTCAAATAGTTCTAGCCTGGTATTGCAGGAATGCATGGAACTGCCCAGAGGGAAGCACTGGACGATGAATTCAGAACAGATTGCTTTACCATGTATGTTGACATACATTGTCCGACACTCTTATTTCTGAAGCCCAGTCCGCCTTTCCAAAATATAAAGCCTTTAAAGAGACTTCAAGGTGCTGATGTGGATGGAGCGGAGACATCCCGGCTGTTGATGTTTTATTAAAGAGTTTCCTGTTATTCCTAACAGATGCTCCATATTTAGCCCTCACATCCAGGTGCTGTAAAGCAGTGATCTGTTGCTTGGGCCTCTCTGTCTGTTTCGGCCTGTAAGTTATTTTTGATGCCGTCAGCCGCAGGGTCCCGGGGGCTGACTGAGATGTCTGTGTGAATGAGAGAGAGAGAGAGAGACAGAGATGAAGAGAGAGAGAACGCGCATGAGAGAAAGAGCGAACAGGAATGCAGTACAGCGAGAGTGAGATTGGGGAAAGGTTCCGTTTTGACATTTTCTGCAGTTTCGGTTCGACTTTTTGTTGGAGGGCTTACACACAGTCGTCTTACAGCTCATGTCTCAAGGTTATCTTTGAAAGCTCATAATAAAATAAAGGGAACAAGCTGTGACCAATAAGCTACATAACAGGACTCACAGAAATCTGTTAAAATGCTGGCCTATGAGGAAAAGAAACTACCACCCACTCTCATTCCCTCCGCTTCACTGTCTCTCTGCAGACATTTGTCTGGACATGGGGAAAAAAATACAGTTTTTTGTTTTCCATGGCTAAATAAAGGCATATCTTTATAAATCTCTTCACTTTTTTACAGCACAAGTTAAGAGTTCATTACTGTTGAATGTGCAGTTCATTCATTGACTTCAAGCTTCTTCATTTTCATGCCAGACTTGCTGGCAAAAGAACAAATTGCTTGTTCCACTATTAGTTTTATTAGGGCGTAAAAGTGCGGGGTCTCTTTTTTATTTTAGGAAAAATAACACTCCGGGGCTCGGAAACAGTCATACAATTAGATACGGCAGTCAGAAATCAATGAAACTCGATCAGCGAGATGTTATCTGTATACTGCTGCAGGATGTTTTACAGTACACAACAAACATGATATAAAAGGCTTTGCCTGCATTATTAGGAAACACTCTGGCCAGTGCAAAAATTCAATAAGGTTAATCAATCTGTGAAAACATCTTTAAATGTGACATTTTTTCATAGAGCAGAATAATAATTATCTATTTCTGTGTTACTCTCTTAAACAAATACACATCTGATCCAAACTACATGGGAGAAGCGTGATTTGTCACTTCAGAGAACATGTCTCCACTGCTCTAAAGTCCAGTGGCAGCATGCTTTACACCACTGCATTCGACGGCTTTGCGTTGTGCTTGGTGATGTAAGGCTTGGATGCAGCTGCTCGGCCATGGAAACCCATTCCATCAAGCTCTCTACGCACTGTTTTTGAGCTAATCTGAAGGCCATATGAAGTTTGGAGGTCTGTAGTGATTGACAACCTCTGCGCACTATGCGCCTCAGCATCCGCTGACCTCGCTCTGTCGTTTTACATGGCCTACCACTTCGTGGCTGAGTTGCTGTCGTTCCCAATCACTTCCACTTTGTTATAATCCCACTGACAGTTGACAATGGAATATTTAGTAGTGAGGAAATTTCATGACTGGACTTGTTGCACAGGTGGCATCCTGGTACCATGCTAGAATTCACTGAGCTCCTGAAAGCGACCCATTCTTTCACAAATGTTTGTAGTAGTCTGCATGCCTAGGTGTTTGGTTTTACACACCTGTGGCTACGGAAGTGATTGGACCACCTGAATTCAATGATTTGGATGGGTGAGTGAATACTTTTGGCGATATAGTGTATTTCAAGACATTTATACTTGTTATAAAGGTGCCATATTATGCGTTTATTCAGTACTTTAAATTGTTCTCTGATGTTCTGTGTAGATAAATCACCCTATGATTTAGAACAAATGAGCTGCTTTCTATGGAGTTAGTTGTCGGCCAAAACATATTGTGTATGTAAATTATGTACATTAGCTTCTGTATGAACTTTATTAAAGTGAGTATCCTGTTTTCAGAGTACACTGCGCCTGTCTTCTGATGTTTACACAGGGTATACAAAATAAGGGAACCATCTACCTTTTCCTAACACTCACTGGCCATTTTATGACGCGAAACGTGTGAGGTACTCATGAGTCAGAAGTGATCATAGATGAAGTGTGTATATGAATGTTTCACAAAGATTGTGGGTAAAGTTTATCTACCTTAAAAAGTAATCTACCTTTTTTACTTTCATGCACACAAATTGTAACACATCTACAATTCAGAGTTTATAAGTAAAATACAGGGTTCATGGCACACAGTAAACTGAACTGCAAACTTGTGCAAGCTGATCCGAATGAATGAAAAAAACATTTCATACATTTAAAAGCTGACATACATCTTCAAACCATAACCTACAAATATGATACGTTTTGGCTTAAATCTAACTTTTTTTTGGTGAGCTGATGATATTTTGATAAGCTGATAAGCTGAGCTGATGAATATTTTGAATATCTCTGAATGGCTGGTTTACAGAGAGACACTGTGATGATCACACAGAAGCAACATGTAAAAACAGACAAAGTTATTTTTCAAAACTATTTAACAACAATTTTAAGCGGTGTGGATGATGAGTAAGTGAATAAGTGAATTTTATAATGAAAACTATTACATATTAATAAGGTTTAAGATGTTATCACTAGCTAAGACATCTTCTTTGTAACATAGACAGCGCTCAAAAACAGCTATGTTGAAATGAGAAAATGCTTACAGAGTTCTTCTCAAGTTTGACCTGTGTAGGTAAGGTTAGGTATGGTTGCTATTTTGGCACAGGGGTCTTTAGCCAACAGTTTTATATTAGCATGATTAGATTAGACTTGAAACATTTTTCACTGAGGATAATCTATATAGAGGACATTTATGTGCATGATTCATCTAGAGGGAAGGTGCATATTTGCATAATGAGTGATGCAAATAATATAATTTTTATCTGCTTGTTAAGTCTAATGCAACAAGTAATGTAATAGACGTTTCTGAGAGCAAGTGCTCCTTTAGATCCAAAAAACAAAAAAAACAATGGCAAAACCTGTGAACCTTTTCATGAACTCTTCTTTCTTAGTGACGCACCACTGAGTGTTAAAAGGGTCTAAATTCTTTCAACTCCAATCCGCTTGGTAAAGGGTCCGGGTCAAAGTCTCTACTGTGCTGGCCGAGGCTCTTGTCTTCTCAGCATGCTGCAGTTCTGCTACCCTTCTTGTTTGAATAGATCTGAGTCCAAAAAGCCACTCAACTGTCATTGTACTGCTTTTGTTGCAATGAGAAAGAGAAATTGGCTGCAGTTGTTAAGGTGAGTTACAATTTATAAACACATGAAGAAAAAGAAGTTTGGTGCCAACCCAGCTAATGTTTGCACCTATTGGCCCTTTGAGGACACCTTTGATATAGACTTTGTGTTTTGTTGGGTCTTTCTTTCTAGGAACCCAAATCTTTGCATTTCAGTTGAACTTCACTTAGCCGGCCAGCACAGAAAAAGAGATAACAACGAAAAATTATTTATGAGTCTACTCAGGCATTAACAGTAGCTGTGGTGTTTGCAAAGAAATCATTTATTGTGTTCTTCTTTAGAACTACTATATAGTGTTGTGCACTGATTTTATATTATTTAATAATCATGCATGGATCTTGGTTAGTTAGTTAGTTTAGTAAGTGACCATTCTGAACATATTCCACAAAAATGTGAAAAGTAACTGTAATCTGAATACCGCCCTTTCAAAATATAAAATGGGCTGAAGACAGATACTTTGTAGTTTGAACACATATTCCAATAACCTGCAATATGTTACATCCTAAACCTGTTAATTCAACATTCATGTCCTTGCGAAAATGCAACAAATGTTTTTCAGTACTGTCAAATTGATGCCTAGTTGCTAAAACAATAATAAACCCCTTCTAACCTTGACTCCAATACAGCGTTAACTTACCCATGCAACAAAATTCCCTTTTAAAAACTGTATTTCAACATCAATTGGCTGCCTATTCTTTGAAACAGCAATAAACCCCTATAACCCTGACTGCAATTTACTAAGAAGAGATGCGCAAAATAACTTGGCAAGATTTTTAAGTTTGCGAAGACCACCACGGGTCGGGAGGCTTATAACCTCCAGAGATGACTTTCCGCAGCCTACATATTGCAAGCTCCTCAGTGAAATGATCCGCCGCTGTTTGGCATCACTGTTACTGCGGAGCAGTGCACTGGAGAGCGTGCAGAGGAGGATGACCAAAATAATCCTTGGCTCCGATCGCATATCCCTCCAAGAGGCCTGCAGGAGGTTTCAGATCCCTCCACTGCAACAGCCAAGAGGAGACCAAGAGCCGGGCCTGAAAATCGCCTCCATGCTCTCAGAGCTCTCAAAGGGACTTTTGATTATTTTTTTTCTTCCGCTGGATCACTAGGAGGCAAAGATGAAGAAAGAATGAAGGGAGTTTGGTCAGCTGCAGAGGGTTCTGTCAAAAGATAAAAAGCAGCAGAAAGAGAGCAGTGTCAGCAGTCACATTTCTTAAAGGCCGGATACACTGGCCTGGCGTTCTGCAACAAACACCAACTAATCCAAACATTCACTTTGGCTAAATATAGACCATGGGCACCTACAGAACCATTAGAATACATAAATGTTTCCTTTTATGTACAAATGGTTCTCCTATATGATGGAAAACTAGTTGTACATAGTTTTATGTTAAAATTGTTCTGCATAAAAAAGGGTTCCACTATTGTGGATAGTACTGTTAGTACTATATAGAACTGTTAGGCCTATAGGCTTACAGTTTTAGGCACCAGGATTTAGCAGTATGCAGAGGAATACAATTCCAAGCATGTTTTATTGCTGAATAATCATGTTAAACTGCTGTGTTGGATGAGTAACCAAGACTGCCTCTTCAGATGAGTAGGGTTAGATGATAACAGGGAATCATCGTCTTCTACACAATGTATTTTCTCATCTGTGGACAACCTAGCAATATGTTAGTTTGTTGGAGAAATATGTTTTCACTGTTTCTGGACCTATAACATGAGCTACAATAGTTAGCCTAGTTAGCCTTGTTAACCTAGTTAACAATAAGAGCCACATATGTGCGTTGTTCTTTTTAACATCTTATCAAGAAAATGTCCCAAAAGGAAACCAAGAACTGGTGTTGAATACTATTGAATAGTAGAGGGTTAGGCCTGTTTTCCACTGAACTACATATTTTCCTTCTTCCTCATCTTCCTGATGATGAAATGCAATGCCTGCAACCATTCAAATGATGAGTTCAAATGATGCTGGCATCTAGTGCGGTTAACAGAGTACTCACGTACCCATGATGTCCCGAATATCTCTGATTTTTTAAAGAATCTAGAATGTTCTGGAATGCTTTCCCACATTCCCATTGTTCTGGATTTCATGTCCCATTAACAGTGACCTAGAATGTTCTCTCCACATTTACATTGTTCTGGAATACACATCCCTTTACCAGTGATCTAGAATGTTCTCCCCTTTCACATTTAACTATTCTTCTTTCAAACTGTTCACATTCACGTTATTCTAGAATGTTCTCTCCTGTCCATGTTGTTTCAGAATACACTTCCTGTTATCAGTGATATAGAATGCTCTTCTCTCCCATTAAATATGATCTAGGATGTTCACTCCCTGTTCACACTGTTCTGGAACGTCCTCTTCTCATTAATACTGTTCTGGAATGTTTTGCCCATTAACAGCTTTTTGGATGCACTTCCCATTAACAGTAGACAGTTCTAGACAGTTGTTGTCCATTTAAAGTTGTCTCTACCCACAGTGTTCTACAATGTTCACACTGTAACATACTGCAGCAGTTAGTCCTGGCATATACTTCATGTCTACTTCATAAAAAAAACTAAGATTTTTGGGTACATGGTTTACTAATATGAACACAGTGTGCTATGTTGAACATTATATCAGTGTGCAGAACAAGCTAGAGTACATATATTGCAAATCTCATTTTTCCCTTCTGTCTTTTTACAGTATTAAAAAGGCATGATCCAGAGCTTGAATACCAAATGAACAGTGGCTTTACTTTGGACTACACCTAATGAGAGCGATCCAATTAAGTGCTGAAGAATGGAACAGACTGTTCTGTTGTGTGGGCAGGTATGGCACACATGCCATTATGTGCCTTAACCCCCTGCGCAAAGTGACTCAGTTCACCTGGAAGAGCGACGGCGTGGGTGGAATTGATCAGGGCGGCTCATTACGCTCCCATAAATGCTACACGCCACCTCAGGCCTACCAAGCTCATTATGTGACGTAAAACAGCACGTGTTATCCAATAAAGTCGCATGCTGGCCTACCTTCATCCCATTCGCAAAGGCCTGAATGGTAAAACAGAGGTAAAGGCCCTTTCCCGTCAAGTACGAAACAATGGAAAGGTTTTTTAATGAAGTGGAACATTCACATTAAATCCAAAGCATGTTTTTAATCACTCTGAGAGCTCTGGAGTGCTCATCAAGGTCATTCTCCAGTCTTTCAGCTACGGTCCATCACTTTCCTTAACCTCCACATTTTTATAGTCGTGTTGTACCTTAAACACGAGCAAGCTTTTCTGACACCATCTTGATGTACATTTTGTTGGACTTCAGCAGAGATTGGTCAGTCAGATTTGTAATGTCTTCGTACGTGCATAACCATGGCTGGATTAAGCAATTTCGTGGCCCTAGGCTATGAAAAAATCAAGGCTCTCTTTAGGCAAAGAATTTATATATGCTCTATAAAAGATGATAACAGAGTTGCCTGCGTTGGGGAGGCGACTGGAGTGAGATTTTCAATTTTGCATGCATATGTGTGTATTAATTATTACACTGCTTAAAACACAATTTTGAACCACGGCTCATAGCCATTAGCATGTAGACTCATGTTTCTTAAAATGAGTCATGCAGTAACTGCTTGAGCATGAGAGAAAACTCAGCGGCCATACTCCCCTCTATATTCTGCAGGTGCAGCCAATGATGGCAGGCTATTCTGTCTCTGTAGGATATCAAACAAACCTGTCTGTATTTCAGGTTTTCTTCAATATTGTATTCTCCTGATGGGTAGTTGGTTGCTTTGAGTACTGGGCTGCTTCCTAATATAGCCTATTACTAATCAAGTGTGATACTGATTCAAGTTTCCATTGATATTTCTATTGCTAAAATATTTACATATGTACAATATCATCAACTTTTAAAGGAACAGCGTGTAACCTCTGCAGACTGAACCCTGCCTCACCCCTCCTGGTAACCATCAGTTTTTCTGCCATTGACTGTTGGGTTTCTTTGCTTGTTTGGCGATTCAGCCTCCCTTGCTTTATTGTGTGCTAAATAATAAGTATAATTAAAATGTGGATTCTTGAACTGCTAACAAAACACAAACTGGTTAGCCAGCACCTGTGTTCTAGCAATTTATCCTACCGAGTATGCTTGTGTCATTACTATAGTGTAGTGACTCAGTGTTTAAACTGTTTATTGTTTTTATAATGTTAATTCAGTACAACCTCACCTTACTGCTTCACCTTACTGCTTCACTACTTCATTCCGTCTGATAAGCTGATTTAGACTATCAGAAAATCGTAAGTATTCTTTTTAATGTTGGTAACATTTTTGGACATGAGGACATTTATCAGCTTCTTGTTTACATTTTCCTGTTTCAACCTAAAAATCCTGCAGTTCCCACATACCGACGCCAAAGGCGGTGACAACTTTTGTTGGAAGACGCTCCTATGTTGATATGAAAGCTTGTTCTTAGCCAAGGAAACACAATGATTTATAGTTACAGGCAATTATGCACTAGTAAAAATATAGTTTTGTATATTATATTCTGTTTCTGTTAATAGAGCCCCCCTGAATCTTACACACTGGTCCTTTAATAATAACCAAATGTGATGCAGTTATCTGGGTTTCTAGAAAATGCCCTCTAGAAACTTGCTCCGCCTATGTATGTGGAATCCTTTGCCAATTCTATGTGGAAGTCCCCTCATAAACTAATCTAATTTGAATATGACAGAGGGCCATAAAAACAGACTTAAATATCACACAAGAAATTTATTTTTGCTTAAAAATGATAATTGATTTTTCTTTATGTCAGTACACCTTTTCCCAGACCAACATTAGGCCAAAGCCTTGACTTAGAATAACTTGAAACTGAATCACTACTGGCATTGCAGCTTAGTGTCAGACCAGACTTGTAGGCATCCGAGCGACTATTACCAGCGCTAAGAATGCAGCTGCAAGGTGGAAGATGTTCATTTTGAATTAGATGGAGAGGATTCTCCAGACTTCTTCTACTTGCGTCACTCTCTCTGCCCACATACAGCTCAAGGCTGAGAAACTTTCATGGTGGCGACCTTCGGTGGCAGCCTGCTGTGGAAAAATAACCAATTAATCACACTCGAACAGTAACCCCTCACTGGCGATCCTCATTAGGCCAGGCGGTGTGAAAAAAAGGCTCGCCTGGCTTGGGAGCAGATCTCTCCGGTGAGGATTCTTGAAGCCCGAAGAGTGGCCCTGCTCTGTCCTTTGTTCACTGAATTAGGAGCCTCCCCCTGCGCTAGCACTAATGATGAATATCTCAGGTTGATGGAGTGTGAGCAAGTGCACTATGAATCAGCAAGATTACACTGCAACTACACTCATCATCAAAAAAACAGTTGCACCCAGAAGGAAGTGTGGGATTGTAATGCTATTAGGAGAGAAGGTAAAGGTTACCAGGAACAATAAATGATACATTTAGACGGATATGGGTAATATTTATTGAGCTACACATACAGTAGGGTAATATAGTGTCTCTCAGTATAGCGTCAGGCCGCCATGTTTGCTAACCCAACATGACAGATGTCCCGGCATGGAGTTCTAGAGGTTCCTAATGGTGTCCTGCGATAATCCATCCCATGCAGCTTTAATATTATCACACAGTTCCTGCAGATTTTGCAGTAGGAGTGGAGAAGGAGTGACTTCTGGACGTGTGGCACGTGACAACAAACCGTTTAACTTGACCCTGACCACGATACCTCCACACATTGATTCGTTGGTCGTCTCCACCAGGACAAAAGCCGGACTCGTCACTGAAGATGACCTGCTGCCATTCTGAGTTACTCCATGACAGTCTGGCACAACACCATTGCAGTCGACATTGACGTGATGTTAAGGAAAGTTGTTGCAATGGTCTGCGTGCGTAGTCCTGCATCATGCAGCTGTCTGTCAATGATTCTGGCGCTAACAGGATGACTCATGGAGGGCATCATTGCTTGTTGAATGTCCATAATCATGGCTGTCGGGTCAGTAAGATACAGCAATAAGGCCGTTCTTGCTTATGTCACATGTGTGGCTGAGGGTAAATCATTCGCATGTCTCACAATGTCAAACCTAGGTTCATTTCTGTTGGTTGATTCCTTCTGAGTGCAACTATTTTTTTGTTGATGAGCATATGATAACTAAATGTGTATTATAAAGCACCCATTTAATAGAAAATAGATTTGGACTAGAAGAATTTGATGTGGCATGTAAATATAAGTTTATACTGTTAGTTTTAAAAAAATACACATAGTTCACATTTGGAAACAAAACAATTTAAAAGTAGTTTTTGTGATGTCACATAAACAACATATTTACATATATCCAAAAAAAAAGAAAGAAAGAAAGAGAAATGAATGTTATGTCTGTAACAAGAACATTTAGGTGGTACACACAATCAAGTGCTAGAATGCCATAGGAAATATCTTTGGAGAAATTTGTCTTATTTAACCCCAAGATGTCTGCTTTTTGGTATTGCAGTTTTGCCTAGGTCCAGAGAGTTCTCTGAGGCCTTTAGAAAGAAAGTTGTAGATGGCTGGGAGTCTAGGAGGGATTTAAGAAGAAATTTGAAAATATTGGAAATCAATCACTCCACTTTGTGAAAGATCATCTGCAAGCGGAGAAGATTTAGAATCACTGCCAACCTTTACATGCCAGGCCGCCCCAGCAAATTTAACTTGAGAGCGGAGTAAGAAGCTAATAAAGTCTCTAAGAACCCTATAATTTCTTCACAGGATCTGCAGGAAGCTTTTGCCACTGTTGATGTGAAAGTGTATGCATCTACCGTCAGAAAGAGACTGCATGGGAGGTGCGAAATGTTATGGTTTCAGGCTGCTTCACTGTCCCAGGGCTGCTCCAACTTGCAATTATAAAATCGACTATGAATTCACTTTCGTATGAGAAAGCACTTGATAAAAGTTGAAGCTGAAGAAGTGGACCTTCTAACATGATAATGATCCCAAACATACTAGTAAGTACATCAAGGACTGGCTACGTGTGCATCAAAGTGCTCTAAATGCACAAAATATGTAGAACGTAAGCATCTCAAATGCCAATAAGCAGTAGTGCTCCCAGTAGTGGAGTGATAATTATTTTATGTACCTGATATCTCTGTAATATGATCTGTTTACTCTAGCAAAAGGCAAGATTTCTATTTGCCACAAACAGAAAAAGTGATTTGCAAAAGGCCCAAAGGAGTCTGCCTCCATTAGTAGGTTGTTCCTGAATAGTGAAAAAGCTCTGCT
The DNA here is from genome assembly GCA_034552555.1 of Semaprochilodus insignis. NCBI lineage: Eukaryota > Metazoa > Chordata > Actinopteri > Characiformes > Prochilodontidae > Semaprochilodus > Semaprochilodus insignis. The sequence continues at coordinate 16,741,473 of CM067484.1, read as the reverse complement.
CCGATTTATCCAAGAGCTGTTATGATCCGAAATCCCAAATTTAACCCGCACTGGAACAACTTAGGCAATGCCATGGTGGTATCCTGGTTAGTGTTCCACCAATTTGAGTTTAGATCCTTGTCAGCACTAAGCTAGAAGGAAACAAAACAACTTAAAGAGACAAACTGACACTTAGTGCTTAGTGTGTTAGCGATTCACACAGCCTTTTTTGGTTAAACAAACACATTTGGTTGTAGCAGCTTTTAAGAGTCTTTAACATATATATTTACACAGAAATCATAAGGTTTTCTCTGAAGGTGTAGAAGCTTTAAGGGGTCCCCTTCGTAAAGAGATCAAAACAGCACATTAAGCAAAGTGAAAAAAAAAACACTTATAACATAAACATGCTAATGTTCACAAGCAAAAGACCTAACCAAATGACAAATGTCTCTTTTCCACTGCATGGTACGGCTCAACCCAACATTTAGTATCAGCTACGTAGCTGGTTGTCTAAAGACCATAAAAGAATCAGGGGAGTTTGGAAAACACTACATCAGAGTGTGATTCTGGTTGCTCAAAGGTGATGCAAGAGAATTGATTTTCTTTGACCAATTAGTAGCCTGCAGTGTTTCTATGACACTTTTTGGTATCCGCTCGAAACCACAACAGAGGTAATACCAATAAATGTACCGGGTTTGCTTAATGGTAAACCAAACAAGGCAAGTAGAGCCAAGTCAACCTGAACTGAGACTATGTTGTAGAAAAGCGGCTATCGAAAAGGAGGTGGAACCTGGCTCAGGAAACCTTGTCAATAATGGCATAGAGTTTTACATATCTTACCTGATCTGATAATGAGAAATGTTGCTTGCTTAATAGTCTTTCACCTGCCAAGATACAGATGCTTTGATTGTCACTGTGATTATATCACTGTGAAGATTCCTGAAGCCAGAGGAGTTGTCCTGCTCTGTTCTCTGTTCACTGCATTAGAAGCCGCCCTGCTAACAGTAATGATGTATCACACTCTGATGGAGTGTGAGTGAGTGCCCTTTGGACCAGCAGTTAGATTACCGCCACCGAATGAATGGATGGTGGCCTCTTCCGCTTACGCTAACCCAAAAAGCACTTCCCTGCGGCTTCAATTACCAAATCTGCCGCTGGCGCTTGGGGGGGACTGTTACAGTCCTCTGTCTCTTCCTTCTTTTCAGTCATTAGCTCCAACAATCATTTAACTTTCCTCACCAATTACCCTCCACATCCTCCTCAGAAGTCTCCTGGCAGGCTGACGACACGTTCACCATTCGTCTTGCCGTTAAATGCACTGGCACTTCAGAAAGTGAACGCTGCTCTTAAAAGTAGACATGCCAAAACACTTGGCATATATTTCTGTAGACCTGGTTCGTGCCTTGGCATAATTTCTTGGCCAATGCTTGCAACACTTCCATTCATTATTATTACAAAGAAGTGCTTTATTAAGTCAAGGAGAAAGAGTTTTTAGTCAGTAAGAACAGGGTCAGTTTGTCCATTTCATGCCTTAAACTGCAGGCTTATTGCTCAGTTATCTTAAGCCTTGTTAGTTAAAGAAACCGAATGTAATATATTTACTGTACTAAATAATAAAATTACCATGATATGTTATCAGAGGTTAGGAAAACATGCTAAGTTGAAATACTGGCCTCTGTTCTGTTGAAATACAACAGACCTACAGCTGGTATGTTCTGCTTTGGCATTTCAGAAAGTCTGTTTATGTTTTGTCCTGTGATCCCACCCACTGCCCATTTCCCAGTACCATTTCATCACCCCAGGTTGCCAGATATAAAACAAATTGGCAGGCAAACACAGCATACTGTGGAATGGAAGCAAGCAAGCAAACAAACAAACAAACTGGAGATAACAACAGAAATAGCGTTGAATTCTACCCAACCCAAAAAAGCTTAATGACCAGAGGAGTAAAACATGACTAACTCTTAGCTGATTGACATACAGTGTAAAACTTGTTGTTCTTTGTCATTGTCAGAGGTTGGCTTTGTATTCACAATTCATGAAGATTCAGTACCCTCAGCCTGGCAACCCGTATGAGTTTTGTGTCTGGGAAGACGTGGGCGGGGCAAATATCTCTCTTCAATATTTTGAATTTAGACTACAGTACCAACTTTGAACATTTGCTGACACTATTACATATCAAAATAAGGTTTATTGGCCTATACACTGACACACACAAACAGTTTTGGTTTTTATCTCTCTAGTATTACATCCAGTGTATAGACAATGTACATTACTTACAAACAATACACACATTACAAGCAACATACATTAAGTGTATGTACGCAAAAGCAGTCATGTACATTGTTTCTTTAATAACTACTATGAATCAGGGCTGACATTATAGATTACATTAGCAATCAAGTACAATCAACTATGTTCATGATTAAACAAGGCCTTTCAAGAATTCCAAAATACGAGGAAGCCTTTAAAAAACATTCTTTAAAAACTATGAGTCACAAAACACATTACTATTGTAACTACTATGAAACTATGAAAATAAGTAATTATTGCTTTATAATGACAAATTGAAATTGTGGGTCACATACAGACCCTTTGTAGTGTAGCATTAACATTTACATTAGCACATGTTCAACACCCAGTTAAAATCTCTACAGTCATGTGGAATAGATAACATGAGTGCATTTTTAAAGTTGTAATATAGTCTAGTTACTGGGGAAAATGCAGTGTGTTTCAATAACTGTGACAGTGACACTTCAGGCCCTGGGGCAGTGCACAACTCCACCAATGTCAGTCTCTCTTAATGCCACCTATGCAGAGTTATTGAATTGTACATCTCGGTGGGAATTTAATTATATGGTCGTGGGTGTCAATCCGGACCCACATGTCTGTAGGATCTAAACCACAATATGATCATCTCTCTGTTGGTGCTCTAACCTGACACTTCTTTCGTGTCTAAAAAAGCCTGAGCTCCATTCACTAGAAGGGCAGCATGGCTTAATATACCCACCTAATATCCTGTTGAGGGAATATATGCTATATGCTAGTCAGTATTATTGCAGTCATTTTTTCCCATCTGATATGGCTGACTTGCAAGGACGCTGGTGCCAGAGCACATGAATGTAAAAAACGAGATGTATGAAATCAGGACCGACCTGAATGGTAAACCAAGGCAAAACTTTGTCCATTTAGCATTAGCCTAAGTAATGGCTGCATTTGTTGTTATCACAGACCCAGACTAGGCCTAAATCTGTTGATGTGTAGACCGTTTTTATGGATTTTCAATTTAGCACTGCAAAAGGCTCCTGTCTGTTCACACCAATCTTGGAATCGCTGGCTTTGTGTGGAAGTATCCGAGCCCTATCTGGAACGGTGCCCTTACCAGGTAACATGGTGGCTCTCCACCAGTTTCCCTCAAGGTGCGATGCTGGGTCCTCCTCTCTTTTCACTTGACACTTTTGGTGACGTAATATCCTTTCATGGCTTCTTCACCGCTGCTATGCTGATGACACCCAGCTAGTGTTTTCTTTCCACCTTCTGATGCTTAGCTGTCTAGTCGCATCTCAGCATGTATGACTGACATTTCCCTATGGATGACAGCTTACCACCTCCTTGATCCTAGCAAAGTCTAAGCTCCTATTCATCCTTGGAACGACAGGTCCTCATCATGATCACACCATCTCATTTGAGAACTCCTTGGGTGTTCTGACGTTTCACAAAGTCTCGGTGTGATCCTGGATGACCAGTTATCATTCTCAGCTCATATCGTGAACCTGACTTGGTCATGCAGGTTTCCTCCTCATGACCCTTGCTCTCGTGGGAGGCCACCCAGGTGCTAGTCTGGTCTCTTGCCATCTCCCTGCTTGACTACTGTAGCTTACTTCTAGCTTGTGTTTCTCTTCGGGCCGACAGGCCCTTGCAACTGATCCAGAAGGCAGCAGCATGGCTTTTTGTAATTGCTTTAATCAGACTTAAAACTTTGATGCATTCAAAGCCAAAAATGGACAAGACCCTCTCTATCTAATGGCAATGGTCAAAACTTGATCTGCACCTCAAGCCTTTCAAGTCTCGACCACAATTCAGCTTGACCCGCCGTCTTTCAAGATACATGGAAGGCAAGCATCAAGACTTTTCTCTGTTCTTTCACTCAGGTGGTGAAATGAACTTGAGGACCATCTCACAGACCTCAAATGCAAACTGAAGACCCATCTTTTTGTGAAGCACTTAATGGTGCAGTATACAAATCTGGGGAATTATTGCAGATATTTGAACTCAACAGCGAAACAAATACACCTCTCCCCCAGTGCTGCTTCAGAAGCTCCACCCTGCAAATTTGTGGTTGCACGTTCCCAAGACAAACAACATTGGGCTAGCAAACTTTTGGCCATAAAACCCATCACAAAACCTTTATCCATTGTATGCACAAATAGCACGATATAACATTAGAGCAAGATATAACACAGTAATGTGACTAATGTTAGCTAGGTTGTGGGATAGCAAACTGTTGCTACAATTGCTGCTGTTTCTGAGAAACAACCCCTTTATCTCTTTTCATTTCTTTCAGCTCCCCATGAAGCTGAAATGGTGCAGCAGTTAGGCTATATTCTTGCGCTTCAGCTTCTTGTTTGTGTTTTCCCATTCCACCATAAATGATGCAGCAGTTACGTTCCAGTGCATCTACGTCTTGTTTGAATTTGCCCATTCCACCTTAAATGGTGCAGTAGGTCCATGTCTGGCACCCCAGTCTACGGATCCAGCTTCTTGTGAACTTTTCAGTTGTTCCTTAAATGGTTCCACAGATACATTCAATGCCTTTAGAGACCAAAATGGAAGTACTGCATCATTTAAGGTGGAACAGGAAATTGACAATAGGAAGCCAACTTTAGCCACATCAGTTCTCGAAGGTGTCTCACCTGTTGAAATGTTCTTGCCTGATCTAAGAACTTCTTTTACAGTCTTTCTTCTTCAGATCTTCTACTTTTCAGTTGGTTCTTGGCCATCTATTCTTTTTGACAATCTGTGGAGTTCTCCCTCCCCTTCTACCTGTCCTGTGCACAAGCACAAATGCTCCCTGTTGCTGATTGACTGGAAAACTATTGTGCATTGTTTATTTCCCATTTACAGATCCAGAGCTGTGTAACAACACCATACTTTTTTCCAGATTGCACACAGAACAGAGAGCTATGAGGAGACATTCATTGAATCTGACAAACATGCATTGGGCTGAAACTGTATACTACATCATTAAATAACCACTAATTTAAGTACCTATTGAAATGCATGTACTGCACTTTTCCTTCTAGGTAATATAAGCTTTAGTGCAAGTTCTGCCAGGAAGACTCCAATGCTACATCACTCATCTATCGATCGCAGTTTGCCACCTGTCTTTAATAGGATTCAACTTAAGTTCCTGTTCTGCTGCTTACAGGTTCCGCCATAGTGACATTCTCCTCCTTCCTCCTGCACCCCCACCTGTCCTATAGCCCTGCTCTGGCAGGATCTGCAAGGGTCTGAATGCTTCAAGACCTGGGCCCAAGACGGGGCCTACGGCAAAGAATCTTTATTCCTTAAGAATTGTTATCCTTCAAATTGTACCTCATTGAGCATTAAAATATCATCTTCCATCACTTTTGCCTTTTGAGTCTTTCTGGCAGAATGTTGTTTCTGGCAGTATTTGAGCTCAAGGGGAGTTTTGACTGTAATCTACTTGCACTAGCTAGGATACATTCTTGGAGTGGACAATAAAGCACTTTTGTAAGACTGAACCATCTGACTATGTTCAGGTCTAACTACTGTTTTGCAAAAAGTTAAATCTGAATATGAGGAAGAAGCATTTCAAACTTTGAGTTTGAATTAAAATGCAATCCTTCAACAAGATCACCCGAAATGAAAATGTCATGCTAATATACTTTGATTGCCAGCCTAAATAAAACGGACCGCAATTGCCAGATGCGCCTACTGATGCGGAAACTTGATATTTCATAGCAAATTAGCCTGACTCATTCAACGGACAGACATCTCCGTGCATGTTGCCATGTGTTTCCTTTCAAAGACTCATTGACTTAGCAATCAAAATGTTACGGCCATGAGGGGAACGTGGACTGAGACTTTGCCTCAGGTTATTTCATTGGTAGCAAGGCAGAATGTCAAAAGCAGGGTTTGATCCTTTTGATAACGCTTGTTCTCCCTGTGTATGCTTGAAGCTGAGTCACTGGTGCAGAAGAAATTGGAAAGCTTGCGTGTCTGAATAGAAGAGGCAAATGAGACTGCCTGACGCTTTGCTCCTCAAAGCCACTGGCCACACTTAATTCTCCTACATATCTTGGGGGGTTGAAAGAAGCCCAAACTACTATGGCTTTTTCACTCCTCCTCATCCTGTCTCTCAAATCACTCTCTTCACATTTTCCCTAATCACTCCAGAAACATGCTGATTTTCTCAGCGTGTGAAGAAGAACACATTTCTCTTCGCAGAAGTGCAGATCGTTTCAGTTTGCTGGAGTACCAGAGACAGAGCACGTTTATTGGTTTGGGAGAGGAAATCTTGAAAAGATCTTGGCCTCAACAATGCAATTGTCTCAGATACAAGAAGTCTATTTTTTCAGCTCCACTTACCATTTGTAGTTTTACATTTACAGACTGTAGTCCATCTGTTTATCTACATACTTTGTTACCTTGTTCTTCATTAGATAGCTATATAAATGAATGAAAATGTAAATTATTGTAAATAATAATCAGAATGCAATGATTTGTCATAGACCAATATTTTGTTCAAAATAGAACATGAGACATTTTACTATTTCATGAAAATTATTAACTCACTGGCGGCAGCAGTGAATCTCAAAAAAGTTGGGACAGGGGAAACAAGAGGCTGGAAAAGCAAGTGGTACTTGTCAGATGACTGGGTATAAAAAAAGCATTTTAGGGAGAGTCTCTCAGAATCAAAGATGGGCAGAGGTTCACCAATCTGCAAAAAAACACATCTAAAATTTGTGGGACAATTTCAGAACAATGTTCTTCAGCATAAAGTTGCAAAGATTTAGATATCCCACCATATAACATACGTGATATCATCAAAAGATTCAGAGAAGCTGGAGAAATCTCTGTGCACAAGGCCAACAGTCAGTATTGGATGCTTGTGATCTTCAGGTAGCACTTCATTAAAAACAGACATGATTCTGTACAGGAAGTCACTACATGGACTCAGGAACACTTTCAGAAATGGTCTGTGAACACAGCTCACCGTGCAATCCACAAATGCAATTTAAAGCTGTATCATACAAATAAAAAGCCATATGTAAACATGATCCAGAAACGCCTGCCATCTTCTCCTGGCCAGGAGAAGTATTTGGTCTTCGTTTTGGAGGTATAAGATTTTGTTACAAATTTGACAAATACGCAATAATACATTAATGCATTTTATTGAGCTTAATTGTGAAAAACAAAATGTTCATATCTGATAACTTAGATATAAGCCTCAAAACCGCTAGCAGAGCCCAGACCTCGGAGCAACAACAAGGCTGCAAATTCAATCAATGCATTTGGTGGAATTTAAGGTCAGCTTAAACACTCCTCTGTTCTGAATGCATGACGAACGGTGTAGGAGAGAGAGAAAGGGATAGAGAAAGAGGGAGAAGATGGTGAGCGAAAAAGCATATGAAGAAGGGATAGAGAGAGGTAGAGAAAAAAGAGAAATAGAGGCAGAAAGAGAGACATAGAAAGGGATGTAAGAATTCTTTCTTGAGAGAGGAAAAGAGAAAAAGAGGGAGAGAAAGACAGATAAAGAAAGACAAGAGAGAGATAGACAGAAAGGGAGAGAGAGAGCCATCTGGACATGGTCTGCCTCTGGGGGACAGCGAGCACCATATTGGGTCTGGCTCTCTCTTCAAGGCACATTTCACAACATTTGCCAAGAGACGTGGATAGACATCAGCTCCCTACCCGGCTCCGCTCGCGATTCACTAAAGCTGTCGGCTTAAATCTCTCACCGGCTCTCTATGATACAGCTGTCAATTACAGTACTCCCCTACCTCCTGCACATATCGATTTGGCATTTGCCCTGATTGGCCGAGCAGGGATTAAGGCCCTGAGCAGGAGTTACTAAAACAGTGCCACTGCTGCCCTGGGGCGAACTCTGATTTTATAGACAGACAGCCCGATAAACATACAAATAGAGTGTCTTAGTGTGGTTGGACTGTGTGTGTAGCAAAGCATATCTGAAAACATCTCAGAGTACAGCACTGAAGACCCACTGCATTTAACCCTCTGCTGCTTATACAATATTAAACCCTTTTCCTACATTGGTTTATTATGTACTTACTCAGTATTTTAAGTTGTTCACTCATGTCTACATAGCAGATATGTGACTTTGGTCGGGGTGAAAAATGCCCAGATGCAGCTGTCCATTTACACCCTATGATCCCTGGTCCTAGAATGAAACAAGCTGTTTTTCCTTTTTAAGTGAGCTCATGAATAATATGATGACTCTGCTCTGATTGCCTGGTTTACAGAAACACAGTAATGAAAACAGTACAAAGACAGTCTTCATTGCTTTTTGTAAATATATGCTATTATTCTAAAATTGATTGCATAATGCTCAACAATGTGCAGGGCAATTTAAGACTAAGAAGAGTGTAAGAGTCCTTTAAGACTGAGGATAGGTCTTGATATTTTCCCAAGAATGCATCAGCAGCAGTTTAAATATAATGTTCCTCAACAAGCGATTGCTAGGATTTTAGGTATATATTTAGGAGCTAAGATTGATCAGTCCAGTTGTAACACATCTATACAATGCAGACCCAAACAACAGGCTCCGGTTGAAAAATTATGCAGGGTTGCTGTCTGTCAATTTTGGACATGGTGTGAAGGATGGCATTAATATAGATGTGTGTTTGTTTTCAAAATTTGACATGCATTTTTTGTCTTCCACAATAATCGGTAGCATGCACCACATGTGAAGTTCAAACGCCAGGGTCATGGTGTGCCTGGGTATTAATGGGTATCTTTGTGAAAGCACCATTAATGCTGAACACATTGTAAAGCAACATATGTTGCCTTCTAGACGCCATCTTTTTCAGGGGCATCCATTTTTATTTCAACATAAAACTTCAGGCCACATTCTGCACGTCTTACTTGGCTGTGTAATGAAAGTGTCAAGAGTGACCCAGATCTTTTCAGTTAAAGCAACTTCAAATCTTCTGCCAATCCATGCAAAGCACATCCAGGTCTTCATTAAGGGGGCACAGACTGGACTTGACATGATGTAGTTTAAAACATAGCAGGACTTACTGTCAATGCTGAACATAAACAAAGCTTCTGTGTGTAGCTAAACACTGAACACTAACTAGTTCAGACAACAGGTGTTCCACTTCTGCTACACCTTTTTCTTGCAGCAGGTGTATGGAATATGTAGTTATGTAATTACATTCATACAATGATGCACTGTAAACTCAATATACCTATAACTCTGAAGGGTTAATAGAGAGATAAACCTGCGTCCAGACATGAGACACCTCACGTCTTCCGTTTTTAAAGCACACTAATTTCCCTCTGTAGACCTCCATTTGGGTGAAAGAAGCCTGCACTGATGGCTCAGACACGAAGTCTAAAAACATTTTTACTGAAAGTGCATCTGACATTTCTGATAACTGAGGGAACAGGTTAACGGTGCACTGATGCGGAAAAGTGCAAGGAACAAGTTATTATGTTTCCACTTCTTCCTTTTTTAAATTAATAAAAAAAAAATTCCCTTCATGTTACTGTGAATACCTGAATGGCTTGTGATTTTAATAGTCTCAGGAAGAATCTTGTGTCATTTTCTTGCTTTTTGGCTCAGGTCAAGGATAAATGCGTGCTGGCATGAACAGCCAATGAGAAATTTAAAAAAGCGCATACGGTAAGGGCGCCACATGGATCAATGGATTCTAAAAGCTTTGCGTTTATGAAACTGAAAGGGAAGCTATAATCGTAGGAAAAAAGGTCATGCCTGGTAATATTTGGTCCGTTAAGTGCCATCAGCTCAGTGACAGTAACAGCTTGGCGACTAAACGGTTCTCTTAAACCGATCTAAATCTTTTTTTAGCTTCAGGATGCAGACTGACTGGTCACCAAACAGGGTTCAACCTAAGATGTTAGAACCGCAGTGAAATGAGGGTTTCATGAAATATGGAAGTACACGGAAACTAAGCTGCAAAAACCTATTCATGTTGAAGCGATCAGTTATGATATTACTGCAGACAGTCTGCAGCAGGATTACTGGAGTGGAAGATGTGGGATAAACGATAAACGTTGTGCTGCTTCTGGCTGTCAGGATGCAAATGCATCATCCAGTTTCCTTCATTCCTAAGGACTGCAGTCTAAACTTCACAGTTTGTTCAGAACTTTTCAGTCTTGTGGGAAAATACATGGTGGCCAATCAGGACGGGTTTTAAAGGCACAGTGACCCACTTTCTACATTTTAAGGGATAAAGAGAGATTTGGTTAACCGGATTGGGGCATTAGCACTCTAGAGCTTCAGTATGTTTGGTCAAGTGTGAAAGCTGTTTTCGAGCCTGGGAATAGTCCAAAGAACCAATGTCTTGTTCTCTTGAAAACGGTAGTCTTTGCTTCCAGTAAACTCTGGTGTGGTCCACTGTGTGCTTAAAAGCTATCTGCTCCTGGTGCCGTGTGTGGAGTAGCATGACTGGTTCATCTTGTACTGTGAGTGCATTGACTTACCGTGTTACTTCCCTTTTCAGTTTTTGTGATGGTGTGGAAAGGATTGTTGTGCACAAGAAATGCTGTTCTTTGCCAGTTGAATGTTTGGAACGGATGAGGTTAGTGTCTGCCATTTTGCCAAGCTTCAAACTGAATAGTGGTGCATGGAATAACACAATCAATCCTCGGTCTGGATGGAATTTTTCTGTGCGAAAGCAAACCAGTGATAATGATCCCCTCCCCAAAATGGACCCAGAATCAACCCTGAGTGTGGACTCACAGACTCAGGACAAGTGTGAAAACACCCTTAATCTCACAATGTATTGCTACATTAACCTCCAAAATCCCATACAATTATTTTTCAGAGATATTATAAATAAGGGGTCCAGTCTTTTTGTGTTTGTGTATTGGTTTCATACTAGCGTGATTAGGCTCTTCAGTGCTGCATTACTTTGCTTTCTGCACTTGTTCTTTGCTGCTAATAATCAGAATCACAGGCAAGTGGTCAGCTGATGCAGCTGTCGCATACACACAATAACCTCCCGCCCTTTGTGGATATTACAGCCTTCACTCATTTGGGAAGGCTTTCTACAAGATTTTGGAGCTTGTGTCCATTCAATCAAAAGAGCACTTGTGAGGTCAGGCACTGATGTTGGACGAGACGTCCTAGCTCACATTCAGCATCCCAGTTCATCCCAAAGGTGTTCAGTGGGGTTAAGGCCAGGGCTCTGTGCAGGCCACTGGAGTTCCTCCACAACAAACTCATCAAACCATTTCTTTATAGAGCCGGCTTTGTGCACAGACGCACAGTCATGCTGGGACAGAAGCTTGTACAAGAGCTTGTTTGTACTTATGGTTAAATGATCGGTGTAACGGATGAGTCCATGAGACAGGATGTTGTTGCGAGTGTTTATTACAGTCCATTATGAACCCAGCAGAGAAAACAATGGAACAACAATGAGCAGAGGACCAGGAGCAGGAACAAAACAAAGAATCATGACGGTAGAAAGAACGTGTACACAGAGCAGGGCTGGGAACAAAACACAGGAACTGCATGAAAACCAAATGGCGACAATGCACGACAAAGACAGGACTGCAAACAGGAGGTACACACAGGGAACAAGACACAGCTGTAACTCATCACGAAGAGGAGGGATAATGAACCGGTCAATGAAACTCATGCAGAATTCTTTTTCTCTTTAGTCGGGTGAAATTTCTTATAATGAAATGAAGTTTTATCACCACAGTGATGATATGTTGGTGTCGAATGCACGGTTGGGTTTGTTTCTGAACAATCTGTGAGATCGAGAGCATCTGTTGCTTTTGCAGTGAGCTGTAAAGGGATCAGCTCCCTCATCCAGGCATAACACTGGGTAGATACAGAGCTTTCTAGAAATCCCAGGGCCTGAAGGTAGAGTACGCTAGCATCTGAGAGTGAGCCTGCATGCTGTGCGCGAGTGTGAGTGCGAGTGTGTGGGTGAGTGTAGTTTAGGTGGGTGGGTGTTGAACTGAACTCCATATGTTATTAGCAGACTTCCGTTCCCCTTTTCCCTCTCTGCTGTCTTTGTTCAGCAACAAAATTCACACAGACCGTTATTAGTTTTTGTTCCTTTGTGTGTAATTTTTTTTAGATGTGCAGTTCTCTATTGTTTTTAAGCGATAACTTTATTTAATTTCACTTTCCCATATCAGTATGCCTTCACAAAGAAATAGGTTATTATTGGAGTAGGGATGGGCCAGTGGGTTTAATGACTTATCATGGTTTAAAATAATAATCATAATGTTTCAGTTTCTATATCCATAGCCGTGTGTGAATAGTGTCTTTTTACAAAGCTACTGTGAACGTACACAGCTCCACTGCTACAGTTTTGAGAAAACACACCAGGACCACTCATGTTTACATAGTTAGAATCTGAACACAAAGCAGTGCACTCTATGAAAAGTGGTTCTCTAAGTTCCTTAATAAAGGTAGTGATTATATATAGAACTAGGACAACTCAAAGAACGTGCACAGCTTTGCATGGTTAAATGGTTCCTCTCTATGTTGGGAAACGTGATGAACTACTAGTACAAGTCACTGTTACAAGTGTAGTAGTGCTATTTATAATCTGTTGCATGCAATAAATTATATGCCAACTTCCAGTCAATGTACGTGTTTTCATTGAATTTAACATTCTGGGAGGGAAAAAAATATTTGTATTATTCTATCCTATATGTTACAATTCAGCAAATAAACAGCAATTATGTATTAAAAGTGTTTCTCTGTGGAGAACGTCTTCACTTATTAACATTTAGAAAATAAATAAAATGTGTATTTTGCCCAAACCTTTGCATACAACTACAGTTAAGCACCAAAACAGGCTCTATGACTTGTAATGGAACCATTTGGTGCTACGCAGAACCATGTTTAAAAATGTAAAAAATGTATTGACACATCAGGTTCTCCATCATAGAGCTTATACACAATAATATTAATAATAATAATAATAAGAAGAAGAAGAAGAAGAAGAACAAGAAAAAATGGAGAGATGAGGTATATGTAATAATGCATGTATATATGTAACATGATAACTGAGCAGCACAAGAAACAGATCATCCCAATGAGGAAAAGTGAGGAAATCGCTACCATACAAGAGCAACAGCTTGCCACAGGGACTTGATGATTGGTAGCGGATGTGTGTGGTGCTGTTGCCATGGCGGAGCCGGGAAAACTCAGTGGAGGATTCATGGCTCACACACATATGATCCTTACACATGGAAAGAATGTCATAGTTAAAGAGAGAAAAACATCCTTCAAACATTTCACAACATTTTTACTCTTACAGTCATTCATCACCTTGTGCGAGTAGTTTATGTGGTGCCTTCGTCCTTCTAGCTCAGCCGGAATGCGATGGCGTGCCGACCCGTCAGAAAACAAATATCCTTCATCCCCACAGCAACATCACTTTCCAAATGAGTTCCTGACATTTGCCTGACATTTGAGTCCCTCCTGTTGGCCAGGCGCAAAATCCCTGACCCAGTAAACATCCAGCTGTGGCTATCCGGCCTGCACTGAGAAAGAGACGGGCATATGTCAACAAGGTAGACGTTCAAAAAGTCAATTACAGCACATCGACCTGGAGATTTTTGAGGTTTAAGTAGCATGAAGAAGCTTGAGAAGTGTTACGTTTCCAGAAACGATTCTCAGAAAAGAGGTCTGATATTTAGGAAATCAATACTTTAAGATGAGCTTCCCGTTCTGTGAATATATTACCATGTTAAAAACGAGTGAAATAAAAACACAGTGAAAATATAGCTAGTGCTACGTATAATGATGCCCTTGTGGAGCGCAGATGCCCATGACCTGTGCAGTAACTACTGGACGTTCTGAGGGAAGTGCTTCTACATATTTGTCCAGCAGTACAAGCTGCATATAGATTAATAATACAGTTGTGAACTCTTCCAGTCTCCTGAAAGGGAAGGATAACATTTAGCTTGGCTCTATCTGCTGTATCTGTAGCGCATGGCTGATGTCCATGGACCAAAATGTTGATGTGTTTCCCTATGCTTAGAGAAAGACTGAACTGATGAAGAACTGCCTGTTTGCAAATTTATGACTACAAACTTTCAGCTTAGACTGACTAATAGCATCTGTAGCACTTGCGTTGACAGACTGACAAAGGAAAACAGACTAAAAAGTCTGGGGTCATGTTCAGGACATGTTCTTCACTGCTTGTCTTTAGGTTTGTGGTAGCGTCATACTCCTCCAGACTCCACTAGGGGGCAATCCCACTTCTGACACCAAATGTGACATTTTCACAAAGAAGGATAAGTGGGAAACATTGTGTTTTAAGGGAATGCTTTTTTATTGAACACCTCAAAATTTGAGAAACTGCCACCAAGTACTGCCGAAACGACCACAGCCACAGCTCAGCATAGCAGTAGAATAGCACAAGTAACTCTTCCACATGAAGTACCACATCTGGCATAAAACAACCTTGTGTCCGCTGTCGTTCTAACTGGGTTTTATTCTAACTGGGTTTTAGTCTAAACGGGTTTTGAGTTTTGCTAGGGATTTCAGTTTACTTGGCAGCACTTAGAGTAGCACTTTGAGGCGAGGCAAGTCATTCATTACTTTGCAAACAGTCAAATGGTAGTAATACATTACCAGTATGGTGGTATGAAACTTTCAGGAAATTACCAGAAAAGTACCAGAAACTTTGGAAAAATAAAGGTCATACTAGTTGAACAGCATCTAAGAACAACATTAGCTGTTTTTGCCAGTGATCAGCATGTTAACTTCCATTGCTGCTGACCCGCACACCAGCATTCAAGACACAACTTATGCTGGCCTATGCAAAAATTACATGAAAATAATTCATCCTACAAATTCCTTTATGGAACTGCCCATGCCCATTGCATATATATATATATATATATATATAT
>CM067484.1:16503806-16726158 GCA_034552555.1 Semaprochilodus insignis | reverse complement strand
ATATATATATATATATATATCAATTATTTAAATTGTTTAAATTATTACACAGATGGAGATTAGGTTAAGCATTCCCTCAATAGAACCCATTTGTTTATACGTGAATCTCATTTGTGAAAGCTGGCTGTCACGGTGGAAAGAAAGGCTCATGCTCAAGAGCTGTTTGCAATATGTTATGCGAGGGCTGTCTGCCTTTAGGTCACTAATAGAGCAAGGGTGTTAAACCACACATGCTGAAGTGTGTCAGCAAAGCACTGTTTAGCATTTTTCCTGCTCTAATACACCTCATTCAGCTCATGAAGTGCATGATAATTAGCTGATGGGCTGATTGGCTTTGTGAAAGCAACCACGCTGCTTATTGCCCTCGAGGACTGGAGTCTGAAACACATGCAGTAAAGTGTCATTACATATGCGTCAGGTGGCAAGTAGCACAGGTACAAATTTGGCCAGGAGCAAATTGTGTTGCAGTGGTGCCGTGACCCAGATTAACATCTGCTTCTGTCTGTCAGGTGTGGAGAAGGGACTTTCAAAGGGCAATGAGTGTAACAGAGAGCATTTAGATGGCTAAATGGCTGTCACAGCGGTGGGCATCAGAGGTGGGCAATGTAGCCCCGACCAGGTAAAAGTGTTACTTGATAAAATAGTGACTCAGGTAGACGTAAATGCTTGCAAGCTAACAACAAGCCAACAATTTGAGTCAACAAGCCAACAACAATTTGAGTCAATAAAATATCAAAATACTGACTCACTTCAGCTGCAGTGGAACTGTGGCATATTAGCATAATTGTTGTTGGATGCTATTCTTCTCTAATAGGAAACAGGTTAAAGCTAAAGATGCAGGTTTTTAGCTTGATTGACTTTGGTCGATAACAGCCAATCAGTCTCATATATCCAATTATGTGCTGGTCAGATTTACTCATGCAGATCGGATACCGATAGTGAGAAGCATCAAAGCAGTTCATGTGCTGAATCAACAGAAAGGAATGAAACCTACAACAGTAATTAGCTCAATATGAATGGCTACATCATAGCTGATGTTCTTGAGTAGAGGTAAATATTTTAGCATTTCATCCTGTGACATTTCTGTTACAAGCCAGTGTAAGGTGTGGTTTTAAAGCATTCTTCTAAATCAAAGTATCTGTTCTAGAGAAACATACCGAGTCAGAATTGTTCACAGTGGTGGTGATAAGATCCAGACATCCATATCTGAATTTCAATTGTTAATCAGTTAATATATATATATATATATATATATATATATATATACACACACACACACACAGGGTGAGTCAAAAGTCTCAGGAGACCCTTTTATTTCAGAAATGAATAGGGAAAATCACATATCTGAATACCCCAGCAAGTAATGAGTGAGGAGGCCTATCTTTTAGACTATGAAAAGCCTCTGTATTGGATCAAGGGCAATTTTTTCCAGTGGCAAGGTGGTCACGTAGCAATCAGATTTGCAATATCTCCTTGATCCAATATGGCGGCTTTCAAGATGGCAGTCATGTTATGGACCCAATACTTGCTGGGGTATTCAGACACGTCATTTTCCCTTTTGTTCCCGAAATAAAAGGGTGTCCTGAGACTTTTGACTCAACCTGTATATACTGTGATGTCTGACAAATTGTTTTATTATAGTTTTGTGATATAGATTTGACCTGTTTATTTTAATTAATTCATGGGGGAGGAATACATGCAGGAAAATAGTAACTAAATAATACTTTTTGAAGTAGTCAGATTTATGACTATTTTACTATCATCAACATTACAAATAAAATTCTTGTTAAGGCTCAATGGTGGTTTTGAAGAGTAAATAAAATTACTATATTTGTGATGCAGACATTGTGACCCCTGGCTCCCATTGCCACCACCAAAGTCTGAGTCTGTAAGTTTCTCTATAATGAACTACTTTACATCATATTACTCTGAATTCATTAGTTTACATCTCAAGTACTGCATTATTCGGAAATGTAGAAAACTTTCTTTCTTTAACCCCACAAATTTTAATGTAATCTTAATCTGCCAAATCTATCCTGTATAGTCAATTACCATGGTTAATAATTTGCTTCAGTAGACAATAAGTTGCTTTAGAACGTGATTGCTTCAGCATTTTACATGAACATGATCATGATAAATGTACCAGATAGAGATTGAAAAATACTGGAGTATTCCTTTAACCTCTACAGGCTCATAGCCATTTTTTTTGGAAATACATAGTTTTTTTGAACTATAAAAATGACACTTCACTATGTAAACCAATGCTGAGGTTGTGTTGAGAGAAGTTTTTGGTTGTGTTTGTTGACAAAATTAGCCTCACAGTGCCAGCACTTACCTAAGCAAGCGAACAAACTTGTCTTGGCTAATCGACAACATCTGGGGTAAAAGAGACATTGTGTAGAATAGTTTTTACTGGATCCATATCTTTGAACAATATGAGCAATATGAATAATATGAGTTTGTAAGGTTGATCTAAAACATGTGAACAGTTAGACTAGCATGTCCAGGTTGAGGGTTGCGGTCAGTTTCTGCAGAAATCAAATAAAACAGAGCCCTGAGATGTGCGCTCAGTGAAATCACCATTGTGACGTTAACACCCAGCTTACTGTGTAACTACAGTTCATTTGTCATTGAGTTATTGTGCACCATCCTAATGGATTTGACCCCTTAGTCATAGCTGCTCCCATGCTGTTAGAAACTTTGTTTTCCATGCCAGATTGTTTATTGCTGCACTTATTAAGATTAGTGATAAGCTTCACCTCAGTGCAACAACACAGCTGCCACCAAATGGCTGAATTATGGAGAAAAGGGAATGAAAATTGGCCTCATTTTCATTGATTAGCTCAGGTCACTCTAGCTATAGCATAGAGAAGTGGACCGCTAACGTGGGTCCACCTGTGTCCAGCAAGCTTTAGCCCCCAGCAGGGCTAACCATGACACTGTAAGAGGAAGAGATATGTGATGTGCATCACTGAGCCACAGCTGCTGCCCTCCTCTCCCCCTCCTCTCTTCTCTGTGGATTTATAAGTATGATTAGCAGCTAGCGATCCAGAACATCGGGACACCATGGAAACGGTTGACTGGGAGTCCAACTTTTCCCTTTTTTTTTCTATACAGGTGAGTAAAGTGCCACTCATAGTAGAAACATGATTTAGCAGTGCAGAAGTGAGTGGAGGTGTGACAATAACACACTTAAGCTGGAGCCCTCATAGACGAAAAAGATACTGTTTTCAGAAGACAGCCCACTTAGTTACTTTAAGTCACCACAAGCCCTTTTATATATCTGCTCTTTCTTTATATTGATTACTTATCAGTTGCTTAGGCCTCGTCCATCCTATTTATGCTATTTTCAATGACAAGAGGAAGGTCATCTCTGTTAACTTTGTATTACAACTTCCAGTGATTGCTGATCCGGTACATGATATACAGGGGTTGGACAATGAAACTGAAACACCTGTCATTTTAGTGTGGGAGGTTTCATGGCTAAATTGGACCAGCCTGGTGGCCAGTCTTCATTAATTGCACATTGCACCAGTAAGAGCAGAGTGTGAAGGTTCAATTAGCAGGTAAGAGCACAGTTTTGCTCAAAATATTGCAATGCACACAACATTATGGGTGACATACCAGAGTTCAAAAGAGGACAAATTGTTGGTGCACGTCTTGCTGGCGCATCTGTGACCAAGACAGCAAGTCTTTGTAATGTATCAAGAGCCACGGTAACAAGGGTAATGTCAGCATACCACCAAGAAGGACGTTTTCCTCCACCAGCATCACGTAGTGACCTGGCCACTATCCTGCAAGAAGAATGGCTTAAAATCCCTCTGACCACTGTGCAGGACTTGTATATGTCATTCCCAAGACGAACTGACGCTGTATTGGCCGCAAAAGGAGGCCCTACACCATACTAATAAATGATTGTGGTCTAAAACCAGGTGTTTCAGTTTCATTGTCCAACCCCTGTAGATTACAACCACAGTGATAATAAACATATAATGCACTACATGGACAAAAGTACTGGGACACCTCCATAGGTATTATTATGTTGTTGTTTCCTCCTTTGCAGCTATAACAGTTTCTTTCTAAAAAAATTCAGAGTGTCTGTAGGATTTTTTCTCCATTTATCTAGAAGAACACTTGAGACCAGACCCTGATGTTGGATGGGAGGGCCTAGCTCACAATCTCTGTTCAAGTTCGTTCCAAAGGTCTTCAATGGGGTTGAGGTTGGTGCTCAAGTTCTTCCACACCAGACCCACCCCACCATGTCTTTATGGACCATGCCTTGTGCACTGGGGCACAGTCACGCTGGAACCTGGTACAGCTGTCCAAAATGTCTTGGTATGCTTAAGTATTAAGATTTCCCTTCACTGGAGCTAAGTGGCCTAAGCCAACCCCTAAAGAACAACCCCATAGCATTAACCCCCCTCCAACAAACTTTACAGTCCGCACAATGCAGTCAGGCAAGTAACGTTCTGCTGGCATTCACCAAACCCAGACTCATGGAGCCTATTCCAGCACCCACTGAGCTGAAGGGAAGGAAACTCCATGGACAGGCCGCCAATCCATTGCAGTACAAGCTGTTTAACAACATACTGTTACAACAGCTGCTCCTCTGTGTGCATGTTATGTGTAGTTTAATACTTAGTGTAATGTCTTCTCTCTTTATATTTACTCCCTTTTCAAGGAAGCATTATGTATATGTATTATGCTACTCAATCATTTTGATGGTACTCTGACTTAAAATAGGGAGAATGGTGTCTCTGTCATTGCCACTCTGGGTCGCCTGCTGTAGTGCTATGTAACATATAAGGGCCAGGCACAAGACCTCTTGCATGAACTGTGCAGGGCTTTACAGCACCACGTCACACACCAACAGCTATGGGTTTTCAGCTTTATAAGAAGAAGCTACCTCGGTATTCCCGGCAAGGACATCATGGCAGAGGAGGTGAAGAGATAAAACTCTCTATGTTCGGAAATATACAGCACAAGATCCTAAACAGGTGATGCAGTCATGTTTGGGTATAAAAAGTGCATCCAGGAAAGGCTGAGCCCTACTGAAGGATGGATCAATTCTCTTCACTTTGCCAACAAATGCATCAGCAGAAAACCCAACAGTTTCAGGAAAACATAACTGAGTTTCTCATTGTTCAGCGCGCACTCTGAATTAATCCAACAAATGTCAATGTCAAGTGGATAAACATAACACAAGTAGACACAATGGTTTAGGTTTGAATTGTGAGAGTGCAAGCCTGTGCACATTTCTAATAGTCTAAAAACAGAAAACCTGCATGATTACTTTAAGATGGTCTCAGTCGAGTCCAGATTTGAGTCTGATATCTTGTTTTCCAAAAATCTCAGATTTTCCCATCCCCACTACCACTCAGAAAACCACACTACATGGCCAAAAGTATGTGGACCTTCCTGTTTAGGAGTTCAGATGTTTCAGCTACACTCATTGCTAATAGGTATATAAAATCAAGCCCATAGCCATGCAGTCTCCATAGACAAACACTGGCAGTACAAACACTGGTCATACTGAGGAGCACAGTGACTTGGCACTGTCATAAGGTGCCACCTAAGTCAGTCTGTGAAATTTCAGCCCTGCAAAGATCTGCCCCAGTCAACTGTGTGGCATTGTTATAATATGGGAGTGTCTAAATTGCCTATCATCTGTTGTACTACTCACTACAGAGCCTCAAATTGCCTCCGGAAGCAACATCTGCACTAGAACCATACCTCGAAAGCTTCATAAAATGGGTTTCCTTGACTGAGCAGCTGCACATGAGACAATGGTAACAAGGTCAATATACACAATGCCAAGTGTCAGATGTAGTGGTGTAAAGTATGCTGCCCTTGTACGCTGGAGCAGCATAAACATGTTCTCTGGGGTGATTAATCAACTTCTCTATCTGGCAGTCTGATGGATGAATCTGGGTTTGGCAAATGCCAGGAGAATGTTACCTACCAGAATGTGTCAACAATTTGGTGTCAACACTATGTTTGGTGGAGAAGGGATAATAATCTGGAGCTGTTCTTCAGGTTTTGGGATCTGAGCCTTAGTTTGAGGGAGAGGTGATGTTAATGTTACAACGCACAAACACATTTTACACCATTATATGCTTCCAACTTTGTGGCAGCAGTTTGGAGAAAAAAGCTTTCCTGTTCCAGTATGACTGTGTCCTTGTGCACAAAGTCGGCTCCATAAAGATATGGTCTGATCAGATTGGTGTTGAGGAACTCCAGCGGCCTAGACAGAACCTTGTCCTCAACCCCACTGAACACCTTTGGGATGAACTGGGACGTTGAATGTGAGCCAGGCCTCCAACATCTCACAAATGGTTTCGACTGAATCGGTCCAAATTATTGTAGACTTGTGGAAAGCTTTCTCAGAAGAGTGAAGCCACAGCGAGGGCAGTGGCTACATATGAATGCCCATGGTTTTGGAACCAAGGTCATGTAGCAGTGATGCCCAGGTGTCCACACACTAAGGCCTTAGGTGTAGGATTGAAGTGAAGTCATTTCAATGATGTACACGTAGTAGCTTTGAGTGAAGTACTGTCCACCACAGCTGGACATGTTCTTAGTAGTAGGCAAGGGTTCTGGGGTCCTGCATCACAGTCCTCACATTTAGATGAAAATAACATGAAACTGATAAAGGCCTTCTCTGCAAATTGGTCATGGTCAGGCTTGGAGCAAAGTGCACATAATACCATAAAAAGCCTATATGTCTAATGGTTTATGTCATAGCAGTGGTCAAGCCATGAAAAGGAAATAACAGAAAGAAAAACACCAATTACAAGTGATTACTATCGATCAGTGCCGGGCTTGCTGGCTTTGAACTGTTAAGCGCTGCTTGAGAATTTAATTTCTTGTGTATGCTGTGCAGGCCCTTTTCATTCTCCCCTCACTTTACGTCTGTTTCTGAACCATCTGCAGTAGGCCTTGAAGCCAGGGTCCTTTCATAATACAATATGTCGGCCCATATTGAATTTAATGAGCCTGGGGGTGACCTCAGAAATGCCGGACACGCGGGAGAACATTGCACACATCTATTATCAAACACACACTTGTGCTAATCCATGTGAGTCGTTTCGCACTTATAGCACACGGGCCATTAGATAAGAGCGAAACACATATGGGCGTGATGGCCCTTATAAACAGTCAAATGGAGGCCTTTGGGGGTAATATGTGCGCTTCTATGCCAAGGGACCTTCTAAGGGCTAAAAATAAAAAAGCGGAGATTCGCAATGCGGCATGTGTGCGTCTTCGCTTTTCATGTCTCCCGCCTCGCATTGCACCCCTTGGCATAGCAATGAGGGTAGGGTGATGTATGTATTTAATGAATTAAAGGGAACGTTTTTGAATGTCTGTGATTTTTTTTTTTTTTGTAGCACTCCAAACGCGCCCTTACACATACTGCCTGTTTAATCCTTTACCCTTATCCAATTTGCTGTGTCAAGAGATGAAAAAAGAACCTGTTCAAACGGTTTACTTGCTAGCCATTGTGACAAATTATTATCAAAAGAGGAATGCCGTTTCATCTCGCTTTCTGAGGCTGCTGCGAGATTGGCATCGAAATGGGACTGGTGAGGAAAGAGGTGGGGGTTGGAAAGTAATCGAGCTACACAAAACAATCCAAATTGGCATTCCAGTACAAAGACGGCAGCGTACCCTGGAGGGGACAAACAACATTAAACACAGCGCCGACACTTTCAGAAAAATGTGTTTTGAGAGATGTCCTGAGGCTACCCAATTCTGCCGTATAGCTAGGCCGCGCTGTTTAGCGGTGTAGTTAGCGGCAGACGACGTAAATAATGTGAAAGAAACTCGCCTCGCTGATGAATTAGACGGCGACTACTGCCATTACCGCTAAAACAGGTCACTCTGGGGGTTTTGCAGCAGCTTTGCGTGTTTAGGTTTTGGCTTTATGGTTTGGTCTTTTTTTTTAACTAGCTTTAGCTTTGCAAGTGTGGTGGCGTGACAGGGGCTTTCTTTAGCGTCTGATTCACTTTGATGAACTCTGAATCACATTTACTGCATTGTGTTTTCCAAACATGTTTTTTTTATATGAGGAAAATGGTGGTGCGAAAGAGTTGCATGGACTAAATGCTAGATGTAATCTGTAACCTAATCTGTAACATGATTTTATTACTCTCTGTTGCTTTTTGGATTACTTGTCTTTTTAAGTTATATAAGCTTTTCACGTTTTTCTGGCTTTAGTTTTGCAAATGGGGTGGCGTGGCAAAGGTTTTCTGTAGCGTCTGATTCACTCTGATAAACTCTGACTCATATTTACTGCATTATTTAAACAGTGCAGCATTGGAGGATTTTGGTAAACATGCTTTTTGATATAAGGCAAATGGAAGATGTCTACAAAAGTGCCAAAACCCTTTATTTTGTACTCTTTGCTTTATGCTGCATGTCAGCGACTCCTTATGGTTTTTTCCCTCAGGTGTGTGTCCACTCTCATTCTCTGTACAAGCAACAGCAGTGTATTTGTGTGCGCCTTGTATGTGTGTGCATGTGCTTAGGGGCAAAAGACTGTCTCCTCACACACACACACACACACACACACACACACACGCACACAGCCCATGGGCCAGTGAGTAGTCTCATAGGTCAGCAATCCCTGTGAGGCTATTTGAGAGAGAGACACAGTGACTGTCACCAAGTCCCCAACCCAATCCCAAAGTCTCCCTCTTGCTTTGTTTATGTCCATATCACCCACACGAAGTTCACGTCTTGGTTTGCCATTATCCACTGACTTATTCATGCTCCATCCACAAATGCATTCTTGCATAGCAACTGTTGCTAGGTTGGACAAGCTTATAAGTCCCTATCTGCCTTAAACCTATGCTATACAGGGTTACTGTTAAAAATCTAATCTAATCTAAATATAAATATATGATAATTCAAAAAGATTACTATATTGAAGTATTATAATTGGTTTACATTGCATTTTTTATTTAATTATTTTAAATTAAATATAAACATGATACAACAAATGTCAGCTTTTCAAAATTAACTAGAAATATCAACAGAAAGCAAAGAAATATATATTTTTTTCTGCTCCTGGTTAGATCACTTATAAGCAGATGCCAATGAAAGGAGCAGTAAACACAAAAACAGCATGTTAAATGGTTAACATTGGTGCTGCTTTCCTCCACTGAAGACGCTTTTAGAGAGAAAAGGGATGAAGTTAAATGCTAAACTCGTGTGCTTTGTTTCTTATTGTACTGTTGGACACCACAGCCTTGATTTGTTGCCCCCTATTGTTTAGAGTATGAAGTTGACTGGTTGCGTCATCGTACAAGTGCTCCTTTAAATAAGGCAGACAATAAGACTGCACTGTTTTCCAAAACACAATTATAGATGCTATGACAGATAAAGGTGCTTGCAAAAGAGAGCAGCCAAATGTACCACCAAACATGTTAACGTTCACATGACCAAAAAAACATGATGATCAATCTAAGTGTGATGTTCCTACATGCATATACATTAAACCTAATTTGAAACGGTCAGTCCGCATGTGGACATCTGAGGAAACATTTTGCTAGAGAAAAGCAAAAAAACATCTCTGCCTGATCAGGAATGCGATGGTGTTTCTGAGATGGTGACGTGGGATAACGTGAACAAGCCCACAACATCAAATGCTAGGCTTTCATTTACTTTTTGAGCTTGTATTTTCAGAGGTTTACTGAGGCTTATGGACTTGGAACTGAGTTGGTAACATGCCAATCAATACCATTTAGTTAGAAACTCCCTGCTTCAGCTTTGTGGCATGCTCTATGTTGGACAAAGATTTATTTGAAAAAGCTCTTTATAAACATGTGGACATATGTAGATGAAGCCGAAGTGTATAAATTTCATGATTCAATAGTTTGAATACAGTTTTTGCCAACGTTTAGCAAACCTTCTGGTCTAGCAACATTTAGTACGACAGAATGTGTTTGTGGGCATGACATGGAGTGGTCAGTTTTTAAATTGCTAAAGTTTCTTGATTGAACATAGCTCTGATCTAGCTTTACTTTTCCAACTACCACTTTCACAGAATTATATTATGAACCCCATGAATCAGCTTAGTCAAGAGTCAGATGGCAGTCTTTCAAAGTCAGTTGTGTTTTATGCTGAAAGACAGCCTACCGCCACATCTAATGGTGGTCTACGCTTGTACTTGACTGGCTATAACTATTGTCTAAAAGTGCATTAAGAAGAAATTTCCATCAGGTATAAATGCACACTACATAGTCAGTAGCCGCACATTGCCTAAAGAGCAAAAAGGCTGAATGCAGTGCCCCACTGTTCGAGCGGCATGCTGTTAGCTATCACCTGGATATATTTTAGCTTAAAGTCATTCAGTGCAACAACCAAGATCATAATCCATGTGAACAATCAAGGGCCTTTCATTCGTGACTCATGGAAGGCCGTGACTCATAGAATCCTGTTGGCTGCTGGCAAAGCTCCTTTTCACGCATCTGATTTTGATATCAAGAGTTTTGAAAATGCCTGGTGTGGGTCAATTGGCACTTTGGTGTTCATTATACAAACACATTTAAGATGCATATACTACCAACCTTAAACACGGTTGTTCCTCTTTCCAGTACAAATCCTTTATGTGCAAAAGTGGACAGTAAATGCTCCGATTCCAAAATCCAGAACTGTTACCCCACAGTGCTACCTCATTAATAGGCTGTGAAAGGGATGCTAGCACTTTTCATATGCAGGGAAGTTCATGGAAAACTGCAGCTCCTACACCTTTGACAAGATGGAACAAATTAAACTGAAAGTTGTTAGGTTACTCTGCACATTTCACTCCGGACAGTTTCTCAAACCTGGGACAATATGGAGCTGCTTTGCACCGCGTTTGACACTGAAATGACTGAGCAGTTCCACTTTAGCATCACAACCCCAACAGCAGATCAGTTTAAACTGAAGTTTCATAGGGAGTAACAACTTTAATTTACTTTGTGTTGATGTTGACATTGAAAGCAGGTAGCTAGTATAGATGACATTAGCGACTAGCAAGCTCCAAGTAACTAGCATAGCAAACCAAATAGTATGAGGATCTAGCTTTTTTACATGGACACAGTTCATTCTGTGTAATCATTGCAGTGTTTGTAAATCTGCAAATCAGAACAGACCTCATCAGATTATTCATGGACTCCCAAAAAAGGTAAAACAGTTTCATTTCATTTTAGGACCAAATCATACAGTGTTAGTGGGTGTGTAAAAACTGCATCTGGACATGTTTCACTTTCACATATCTGCTATATAGACATCAAAGAACAATTTAAATGGTGAATAAACTTCTATGGCACCTTTAAAATAGTATAAAACAGAAATTGAAAAGTGAACAGTTTACATATAAAAACAACAAGCACTTTTACCAGTGTCATGTGAAACTTCTTCATGCTTCTTCAAGGAATACTACCCCAGGTGGATCCTCCAAGATGTGCAATGTTGCATCAGTACAAAAAAGAATTTAAAATGCCATTGATTTCTTGGCATTATATCATTGCATATTTCCATATATTTTATTTCATAGCCAGAGCTGATGTAACTGCATGAGACCAAGCTTAATATTATTTCTGTGAAATTGCTGGCTCATGTGTGAACAGATGCTGATACGTGACCTGGAAAGTTGAGTACTATATCAATTTCTGCAGTTGCACAGTAAAGCTTTCAGTGGAAAAAGTGGAAAAAATCATATGGTGCATGCAGTAATCTGCCCGTTGTGCATGTGTGGCTGCTATAGTCTAGCAGTGCATCCTAGTACAATGCCATTTAATGAGGAATTCCATTTTTGTCTTAGAATTCAGAATGGTTTGATGTGAAATGGTTTATTGTACCTAATAGACTCTTTACAGTGGTGGTGATGGTAACCAGGGGTCATGATATCTTCAACACAAATATACACATTTTATTTATTATCCAAAACCACCAGTAATCCCACATGTCTTTCTTTGTGTTCTGGTTTTCCTTTTTAATGCCCTGCATGCACCTGTACACCATGCCACAAAACAACGTTTCACACATCAGGTAGCATATTCATTGCCAGTTAATGTAATAGCTTTTGAGGCTTCAAGCATCTGGTTCCCATCACCACCACTCTGACTTGGAAAGTTTCTCTACAACAGAGCATGTGAAATCATTCTGAATGACTTTGCCTACTTCTTAACAATGTTATATGCAGAAATTGGGAAATTCAAAGTATGCTGGTTGTGTTTCTGGATTTGTGTGCAAATGCACCATATAAGTGGTGCATGTCCAAACTTTAGACTCATATACTTGAGTATGAATATACCTGATTCAACAGTGCACATGAATAAAATATATAACACAACTATTGCCAAAAGTAAGCAAACTTGGAGGCAAATCTGTGCTGATGAAATATATTTTATTTTTATGTGTAAATAATGAATCAAGTACATTCACTGCCACTGCTTTTTTCCAGTGTGTACATAGTCATCTCCAGCATAAGGCAATGAAACGGTCCCTGTGTTTTTGGCCCATAATTACATGCCATTAACTGCTATGACCCAGTAATCCAGGTGTTAACCCTCCTCATGACTGCGTTGTGTGGACTTAATGACTGATGCGGTTATTCGTACGGCCGCGGCTGGGATAAACGTTAATAAGACCAGCCTCCTGAATGGTGAGTGAGATTAAGCAGGAGGCCTGCAGTGTTTCCTGACTCACTCCCTGTCCACCTGCTAAACACTACATGTGTCAGGCTGACCTAACCACCCCTCCCTTTCCCCACTGCCGCCCTTTCGCAGCGACAGCATGCAGATGCCTCAAGAGGCAGTTCTCCCCGTTCCGTTGAAATATACATGAAGATTACACAGCCCAGCTTCTCAGTGCACGAGTGTTAAGCATTGCGATGCAGCAGGGACGAGCCTCCTCTGTGGTCAGCACTAACTAATAAATTAGGCAGCGAAGTTCAAACATTAACTGTAACAAAGGTTCAGTGGAATATGAAGAGAATCCAGATTATCTAGATTCACTACCCGCTTTATGAGAAAACTCATACTGGTGCACATTAAAGGGGAACTATTGTGTATTACTGTTTTTCTCTTTAGTGTGTTATTTAGCTTTTTCTGCAAAGAATGAGAGAAACTCTCTTCCAAGAAAACTTTTCTCAGCTGGCTTTTCACTATTACATCATCTCGTGACATACTCCGTTTTGCCCGCCTACCGGCAAGCTTGGAATGCCCTTACAGAACAAACAGAGAGTTGAAACAGTAAAAACACACTACTCTGAAGTGTCCTGTGCCAGTCTAGCTTGCAAAGGTGGATCTACCATTTAAAATTAACATTTAACATTTAAAATTATTTAATTTTTCATTGTTCTATAAAGTTTCTGTTTGTTTCAACAATTGCGGAATGCTTAAGTAAAATGTGAAGAGATTCTAAACAGCATTCGGAATAACGTCTTTCATACTTTATTTGTTTATTTATTTGTTACTTTATTTAATTTCATACTTTCTTGTATTTAGGGAAACGCATGCCAGTTAACTTGCACCATAACCAGACCTACATCCACTGCCTTCCTCTTGATTGATGTTACGGCTCTATTGATTCAGTAGCTGTGAGCTGTGCTTACAGTGAGTAAATATGTGCATAAATATGACAGCGAGATGACACGGGGATAGATGGTGGTGTCAGAATAAAAGAGGACTGCGGTCTCTCTGGCCTTTAATAGAGTTGTCGCTATTGATAAATGATAAGTTAGGCCTTTGAATGGCAAGGTGCTGCGTCTTTAAAAGGATGAATACAGTACGGTGGTTTTGCTTGGATGCAGCGAAGCTTGATTGATTTGGACTAGAATCTCTCTGGAGTCCTATATCAAATCTTCATGTTAATCTCATATGCATTGCTTTTAACTTTATAGTAGGAGAGCTGAGCCAATATCCAGAAGGTTGTGGGTTCAAATCCCCAGAGTGACTGTATTGTAGCTTAGCTGCCCTTGGACTAAGCACTTAAACCCAGCTGCCTCAGGTGGTGCTGCTCTGCAGGCAATGCTGTGCTGCTCCCAGACTGGGCCTAGTTAGGCAGCAGAACGAGTTTCCCTGATAGGATCAATAAAATGTATGACTTGTACTTCTTCTGTTTTAATTCCGCTGTTTCTGGAATGCTGCTTCGTGACAACATCTGCCGTAAACTGATACAAATAAAACTGAATTGAATTGAATGTTTGAGGGTGAGCTGTGGGCTGTTTAATAGGACAGACAAATGAATGTTTGAATGTTCCTCTATCAGAAGCATACTGGGGTAATATTATTGTGGTAATAAGAAAGATAGCGAAAATACATTTTGCATCAGAATCAAGTAATTGCAGTTTTTTTTCATCCATGTCGTATGGAAGTGGCTGCTGTTGCAGAGGTTTTAATGCTGCTGCAAGAACAGATTGACTTGTCGCATCTCCTTAGTGTATCAGGGCCTTAAGACAAGGCCGGAGAACATTCAGCGAGAGAGAAAGAGATGGGGGAAAGAGAGAGAGAGAGAGAGAGAGAGAGAGAGAGAGATTTTCTCCTGTTATTTCTGGGGAACAGTGCACCATGATGAATGGCTGAAGCCTCTCCTTGAGTTTTGCAGTAATTGGAAGCGAGGGATGTTGTGCTCCGCATATTTGCCAGAAGCATAACAGACTTTATTAGGAACCATAAAACACCATTAAAATTCACAACCGAGGGAGCTCTGCCTACCCCTCCAGACTGATAAATTACTAGCCTACCGTTCACTGAAAGTGGCCATTTTCTTTTTCGCCTTTTATCTATGCTTGTTAGTCCTTACCGGGTACAATCCTTACGTCCATTATGTGATTTGTTTTTAAATACAATGCTTCTGTTTTTTCTGGGTTTTTTTGCATCTCATCCTCTCTCCTGGCCACCAAGCTAACAATAAGCTAATAGAAATAAGTGTTTCTTGCTCCTTGAATGCCAGAGGCATCAAAATCTACATAATAATAGATGTTCAGACAACAGAATGCTGATGCAACCTGACCTCGCCATCACATGTGGCTTAACAAAGCACGCGCGTACATACACGCATCCTTTGTTTCCTATATATCTCTAAGTGTCATCTCAAGTGTCACTGCATAAGGACTCACGGCCAAAATAGAGTATTCATACAAACAGTATACTGCATCCTATGGAGACAGACACTCAAAAGCAAAGAGTGTGAAAGGGACCCAGGAAAGCAGGAGACAGCAGGAAAATACCAGAGAGGACCGTCAACACCATCAAAAAGTTCCCATTTTTGACAACAGGAGAGAAGTTTTAAAGTGTACATTTCCCAAGCTGAAAAAAAGTCATTGAATTTAGTTGATTCAACTGTGCATCTTTTCCACGCGGAAATTATCAATCTTGCTTTGAGTCTTACTTTGTGTTGCAGTACAGCACTGTGCAAAGCTCAGAGACCATCCTTCATTTATTCTGTTTCCAACCAAAACAGATATTAAGTACAATTTATTAATATTCCAGCAAAAAATGGAGCATACAAACAGAAAAAGTCTTTTCAGTATTTGTGACCACTGTGACCACTCTTTGCCCCATTCTTTCCGGGTGACTTGCTTTCAGTTCTTCAAAGAAATCTGCAGGAATATTTTTACACACCTCCGAAGTTCAGTCTTAGAAGTTGGTCGCATTTTCTGCTTCTCACGATCCAAGTAATCCCAAACACATTCAGTGGTGTTGAGGTCTGGGGGGGGCAGTCCATTGTTCTTAGAACACCAGTAGCTTCTTTGTTTGATGTGTCCATCTCCTTTTCTCTGTGAGGCGCTTCTTGACAGCTACACATCCTTTCAGACCCATACCACTGGGCTCTCACAGTGGAAGGATGGACAGCAACACCTGTTGATGTTTTCAAGACCTGAAGCAAGAGTGGAGCTCGATTTTCTCTTTTTTTTAGCCTCTGGTCAGGACAGTAACTAATGCCTATGCCAATCTGACATAGTATTGATGACAGTTCATACTGATATTTAGCTGGTTTTAGGTTGTGATGTTAAGCAACAGAAATCTTTTGTTTTCCAAATGTTACATCCCAACATCATATTTGCATTGAATATCGACAGTTGTGAAGTATGGTGATCAAAACCTGTCCGGTAAATGTCACAATGTTAGCATTGTCTTGATGTGACATTCTTACATCATTAGACATTATTTGGTTTAGATTAGTTTATTGTAATAGTTCCTATCAAGTTCGACCCAGTGTTTGATTCCCTGTTGTGAGAACAAGCTCTTCACCTGGATTTTGAAATAACTTGGATGTTGCAAGTCAACTTTTAAACCAATGTCAGTAGTGTCAGGCAACTCAACTGATTTCATCGGCTGTTTTGCGGTGTAAAGATATACATTACATTACCAGTACATTGTCAGGTACCTTGTGATAGGACATAGTGAACTAGAGTTGTCAAGTACTGTTCTGTAGCTTTCAACAATTTTCTAAAATGCCACCATTTCCCACCAACCACATATCCGGATACTTCTGAAAATGTGCACTGTCGCTAGTTTTAGCTGCTTTGCTTTTGCTAGCTGCTTGAAGTTGGACCTGTTCAGATTAAGATTGTTGTTGGGAATGTTATCATGGTTGTTCCTCCATGGCTTATTCATGTCTAACTTCATAACAAGCGGCAACTGTGGTTCGGCTAGTAGAGAGAGTTGACCACTCAACACGGGTTTGGCAGTTCAATCCCCAACTCTTCCTGTCTATGGCCGAAGTGCCCTTGAGCAAGGCACCCAAATGCTTCCTGGGCACCGCAGCTATGGCTGCTAATTTCTCCTATCTAACCCTGGAGCTTGATGTTAACCCAAGGTTGTATTTTAACGGATACCTGATGTTGATTACCAAACAAACTTCAGTGTCTGTCCAATGTTGATGACATCAATGCAATTTTTTTCATTTTCAACCAAAATTCAATGTCTGTTCAACACTAAAGTCCAACATGTTTCTGACTATCCGTTTACTTTTCAGGGAGAGGGTGAACACCCATGACTTATGTTTCTTTAATGTTCCCCTTCTTTAGCCAAGTGGATTATTTTATATCTAATCTCCTTAGAAATATCTCCTGAAGAATGAATAATTTGTACTTAACAGCTGTTATGACTGGAAATTGAACAAATGTAAGGTGGTCTCTGAGTTTTGCACAGTCCTATACCTCTTATTCATGTGGAAATTATGTACACATTCCAATCAAATAAATTTAGCACTTTTTTCAGTGATACATGGCAAAGTGATCATTCAGTCCAGCCATTTGTTGATAGTGTCCACTGCTGACTTGTCCACTATTTTCAGTTAATATTTCCTTGGGGTTTTAATGTCTGTATTTGTCGGGAATGGAGGGTGGCCCGTGTACCCTTATCAGGATGCATGTCCAAAGCACGTTGTCCACATTTTTAAGAAAAGATCAACTCTGGGGATGAAGAAACATCACAAAGGCAACATCCAGGTCATCAGAGCTCTGTACTCTTCAGAATCCCAAATCTGCTTAGATAATCCACAACTGTTGGGTTGTAACAGCTTGTTTGGCATCTTCAGAGTTCAAACTATGAAGCTTCCGTCCACTCCGAGATTCTTAAGAACTCATTGATGGGTTAAACAGTTCTGCCAAAGACCGTAGGCCTGTTATTACTGAATGCCACAGTCTGCTTAGACGTTCCATATCATGACCTCAGAGAGTTCCTGACTGTCTGTGACTGAGGTGCTGGCTCCTGTAAGGATAGAGGGGTTGGAGGGGGGGTGGTGGTCTGTGGTGCGGTTTGGGTTGGGGTGGAATTGAGGGGGAGGGGCGGAGTGCGAGTTGTTTTAGCTCCAGGATGAGAGGATATGTTTGATGAATGACTTCAGGTCTGCAACGTTCCCATGAATGTCAATAGACCTACATGGCACAGAAAAAGAAAGAGAAAGAGAGGGAGAGCGTGAGGACAAGAGGAAAATACACTCTGCAGCATGATCAAAGCAGAGGAGTGAAACAGGCAGCATGCGGCGTTCTGTTCTGCCGGACGCCTTTTTCGCCCCACTCTGGATTTGCATTTTCATTGATCTCCTCGCTTATTTTGTTTTCATGCGGTTTGCAATAAAATCCCATTATGAGTTGCATATCAAACTTTATAGAGGAACAGTCCAGAAAGGTAGACAGAACAAAGGCTATAGGAATTACAAGGGCTTTGTTTCTGTCTAATAAACGTATCCCAGTGGAGGAAATCGTATCATCGCTTGCCGTTTGACTTCTGGAAGGTTAATTTATATGTTTTTAATATCTGCATGCCACAATTTCTGAGCCTGACTTTTCTTGGGCATAATCCCTGCAGGCCCTCATTATCCAACTTTCCACTCCAGTTTGACAATCTATAATTCAGCTATAGTCAATGGAGTGCAACAGTCTCCCTAAGACGCTTTACCACATAAATGAATAATTCACAATGGGAATTTCTCAGAATTCCGCTGACCAAATGAAACTTTAATAGACTTACATGTAATTTCACAGATTGGAACAGAATTTCATAAATTCCAGCCTTGCTTTCACAAATAAATATTTATGATATCCCTACTTTCCTCGTTTCATCCTGACGCTCTGTAATTGCCTATGATTCATGTGGCTTTCTCTGTCGAGGCCGGAGAAATCAATCTGGGGACGATGAGGCTGTAACACACTGGAAATGGAGATAACAGCGCCACAGGCTTCACCATAACCACAATGCAGCGCTCTGATCTAAAGCCCTGTGCAGCTCGAAAATACACCCGGAACTGATTATTATTTTCCACATCAATTTTTATTTATTGATATACGAAACCAGCATCCCACCACACTGCCTTAATTTGTACATGTCCCAATTCAGTTTAGGCATTTATTTTAAGATCATACCATAGTTAAGGAGTGAGGTAGATTAGGAAAGTTCATTTAAAAGCACATAAGCAAGCAAACAAATGCATTTTCTCTCATGTTGCTTGAAGGTGTTTGGGGAATACGCTCAGGCCCTGACATGCTAAGCCTTTTGCGGCAGATTCAGGCCCAAATCGGACACATTCTGCCCTTCATGTTATGTACAAAAGTGCCGTCTTGAGTGTAAATGTGCAATTTAGATGCCATGTGCATGGAAAAAGGCGTTTACTTATGCAGAGAGAATCATGCAAATGTGGGCGGATTTCACAGATAATGGGACTGGGTGTGGGATTACATATACTTATATGTCATTTGTCATGTTGCTTTTTGTCTCGGGATCAGTGACTCCTTTTAAAGCTTGCTAGCTTTAATCTGGCCTGAAATTTTGCTCCAAACCAAAACACAGCCTGAGAGTTTTCTGTCCAATTTTCTGCTGAATCTAAATCTGACCCAAGCCTGACGAAATTCTTTCCAAACATGACCTGTCCTGTACCACATAATCAGGATCAAAAACTCAAAGGTCCAAAACTGACCTGAGTACAACAAATGGTCTATCTAAAGCGAACCCAAAGTAGAAACCTGACAGGATCACTGTTCCTGTGTAGCAACAATAACAGCCAATAATAGCCATGATTAGATTGATATCTGAAATATGCTATAATAAAATAATCAGTTTGTATTCTATTCAGTCGTATCCAGATCCATCAGTTAGCTATGTTACAATATTTGCAGTAGTAATAGCAGGAACACTAGCATGTGTTTCCTCCAAGGAGGAGAACGCTAACCGCTAACAAATTGCCTAGTATCACACCGAGCGATAGGGAAGAGGGAGAGCCGTCCTACCCACTCAGAGAGAACAAGGTCAATTGTGCTCTCTTGGACTCCCAGCATCACTGGGGATCAAACTCATCTCCTGATGACATAGCCAATGCTTAGATGACATTAGCATCATCTGTTTAATCCTAAAACTCTATTTCTGCACTTAGAACATATTACATAGAATATACTTTAGGCCAATCAAATTAAATGTCCCTTTGGGATGCACTATAATGCACTTTTCTGATTAGATTAGCTGGTTGTATTTCTAGCACAGCCACTTTCTTGCAAGCACGGGCCTTGTGGACATACAGTGCGGCATTAGTGTGTAACCTAGCAGATCAGATCAAAAACCGTTTGCTAAAATGCTGTTAAAAGTAGAAAGTGAGGTTTAAACCTGACTTTATCTGGACCTGACTGAACCTGACATGAGCAAGCTTAAGCTCTAAATACAAATCTCACACTCTAATTACGTGGGGGCCACTATGCACTATCCACAGGGACAGAATAAACTAACTATCAGTCTAAATTTGAATAAGAGTTAAGCTAGTTACAGCTAATTTACAGCCATGCCTGCTTGGTGTGAAGCACTGAAGCTTATTTAGGTTTGAATGGTCTTCTTTACATGCGGAGCTCCATTGTTACTTTTAACATTGTATCATCAGTCTAAGCTGATTTTATAAAGCTTATGTTGGATAACCAGCCACGATGTCTGGTGGGAGAAGCAGATTTAGCCCTTCGATGTAAAACTTGGCCACAGGAAAATGAAAAATAAAAGGATTTGCGGACTGGATTTAAGGATAAATTGTACACCTTTGACGGGCCGTATGAAGCTCTGCCGGTACTTTGCTCCAAACCCTGCCTCATGAGTGTTCAGTTAGTAGGCAGAAAGTGAAAAAAAAGTGATTTATTTTAGATGTATGTTGCGGTTACATCAGATCACATTTTGGGCTGCGCCTACACTCAATTATACATCTGGCGGTCACAAGCTGTTATGCAGGCCACTTTTAAAGCCTCCCTTTTAAGTTTAGTTTTCTGAAAGCTCTTTGAGGCAGGTACATCCAAGCTGGCCATCTAGTCCTGCTTCATGACTCCCTGAGCACTGGACTTTTACCAATTTGCAATCACCTTTGCACATAAAGCTTTTATTTGAGCCTCAACCGAATGACTCAGTAATGGTGCTTGACATGTTTCATAGTTCCTCTACTAGTGGAAGCATCTTGGAATTGTTTGTTTCAAACAAATGGAAACTGCTTTGTATGTAGATTGATAAGAGATCAATGCTCATCTCTTATTTTTGTTTTAATAAAACATAGACATGACACATAACAAAAGAGCATTGCAATGAGGTTGTTAAAATCAACATTAACAATAACAACAGAAAAACTGGCATTATTTTCTATGCATGAAATAAGAAGGAAAAGGATCGGCTGCGCAGCACCTTGACTGACGCCTGCTAATTGCTTCAAGGCTGAGCATAAACATATGCTAAGTTCTGTTCTCGCACTTACCACCCCCCCACCCTCCCATTCTCGCTCTAAAGCTAACACACTGTTTCCCATCCCAGATACACTTGTGCAAGGAAGCAAGCAGCGGTGACAAACAACAGCTGGTGTGTGAATATATCTTGTTAAATACGACTGCATCCCATTCCCTTCCTCCCTGTGCTGGTGAAGGGTGTGACTATAGACACACAGGCGCTACGGCAGCCAGAGCAGCCTGGGGCTTTGTGGCTGCTGGTCACGTCCCAAACGGTCATCTCTTCCCTTCATCTCCACATCCCTGGTGTAGGCATGGCCCACGGCCTGCCCTCTAATCCCACTGAGCAGGTGGGTCCTTACTAAGACAGCTTAATCAGGCCTGTCTGAGTAGAACTCTGGATAAATGATATGATTTCCACTTTATTTCTGCTCCTCTTTCTTACGGCCCTCTTGTGCTCCTTTGTATCACAATGAGTAAGCGGTCTGAACAGGGTGGATGAAGTTTATTATACAGCTTTAATTAAAAACTGGTCAATATATGCATATTATGTCTGTCATGTCAAACCCCCCCTTTATTCATATAACAGTTAGCCCCAGCACCACCATCTGATTGGTTGAGAGGTGCTGTAGCTGTGTTGTTATTCGTGAAAACAGTGGGTTTTTTTCCTACAATAACTGTGTCATTTCGGGCAAGCTCTGGTTGCTAAGTAACGACTGTGTTCTTACTTTACCACAAGTAAAAACAAAACAAATATAAATTAGATTATTAGATCATTTACATTCACCTTATGACCAATAATGATCTGAGTGATGTATGACATTTTAACACCATAGAAATGAACCATTAAACGAAAGAGTTAAAAATCGGTGTTGGGTTTCTTTAATGCTTTGGGCTGATGGTTGGAAAAACCATGCGTGGAAAAAAAGACTAATCTGCAACTAATTTATACCGGTTATTCATGCAAATAACGTCTAGCATGTTTTACTGCAAAAATCTGTTAATTTCTGTTAATTCACTTACTTACTGTAAGCTATTTTTTTAAACTTGCGTCTTCTCCAAGGCATAATAGTGCCAAACTAGTGGGGTTAGCTGTGCAATATCTATTGGGCTTAAATTACATGTGAAAAATACGGTGGACATTTAATTACATTGTGAAAAATGGCATCTTGCTAAGTAACGTAATCTTAAAGCTCCATGGAACCTAAATCTGTTTTCTTTCTAATACAGTAGAATCTTGTTGCTCTGGGCCTCTTTATACATGTGCAACCCTAAATCAGAAAATGTTGGGGCAGTATGGAAAAGGCAAATAAAATAAAAAAATAAAGCAGTGTTTCTTACTTTTACTTTCATTTCATGTTTTGTCTAGCCAACTTCATTCATTTGTTAATATACATCCATTCCTGCATTTCATGCCTGCAGCACATTCTAAAAAAAAGTTGGGATGGTAAAGCATTTACCACTTTATAATGTTGCCATTCCTTCTCACAACACTTCAAAAGACAT
This sequence comes from Semaprochilodus insignis, assembly GCA_034552555.1. Lineage (NCBI taxonomy): Eukaryota > Metazoa > Chordata > Actinopteri > Characiformes > Prochilodontidae > Semaprochilodus > Semaprochilodus insignis. The sequence goes on along the minus strand of CM067484.1, from coordinate 16,703,477 downwards.
TTTGGCACAGAGGATAACAAGCAATAAAATGTTTCACATGTTATTCTATCCCATTCTTCCTGCAAATATGTCTTAAGGTGTATAACTACACAGCTTCAAAATTCTCCACGCATTCTCTGCTGGGGACAAGTCAGGACTGCAGGCAGGCCTGTCAAGTACCCTCACCCTCTTCTTCTGCAGCCATACCTTTGTAATGTGTGCAGCATGTGGTTTTGCATTGTCTAATGAAAAATGCTTCTTGAAGACAGCATATGTTGCATTAAGATCTCAATGTACTTTTCTGCATTAACACTACATCACAGATGTCATCAAGATTCAAGGTCTTACAATCTTGATTTAATTTAAAAAATTTTTTTACTCCATTACTAGCCCTTAATTGCCCCTGCCCCAACTTTTCTTGAAATGTGTTGCAGGCCTGAAATGCAGGAATGAATGTATATTAAAGACACTGTATTTTTATTAGCATTTTTTTATACTGTCCCAACTTTTTCTGATTTGGGGTTGGCAGACATGTCTCTTGCTCCACCCACACAAGACTCAGAGAAACTTAATGTGTTAAGGCTAACCAGCATAACCAAAAGCTAGCTAGCTAGACCAGCTGTCTGTAGCTGCCTGTCGCCCATTCATTTCTTTATCCATACACCAATACTGTTTGATCTTTAATTTAACACTCCAGCTTAGTATTATCTTATAAACTGTTTTCTCTGTGTTCCCTGGGGCTTTAAATTAGGACAGTTTATCTAATATTGCTCATGTTAAGATTGTTGTAAGTAATTTTATATAATTAATAATATTATAATAATTCCATAAAAATAATATGCTGACATATATGTTTGCATTTCAAGCATATTTCTTGAAATAAATTAATAGTCAATATAATGATATATCATTACTTGAGATAAAATTACTAGGAACACATTATAAGCTTACAACAATCTGAAGATGAAAAATATTAAACATTTTAATATTTTTGCCAATATACCGTTTTTGCTGTGTATGATGATGTTAGAGCTGCAGACCATTTGGCCAGATTCTGAAGAAGTATATGACAACAGGCCTACATCAAATTCAGAACCTGTTGTTGACCCTAAGCTTTGTGTTCGGCAGCTGTGACGGTAACACAAACCTAGAACTAGCCAGAAGCGAACAGAATTCAATTGAGTGAAACAAGATGGGCTGTCCATGAAATGCTATAAAGACTGGCTGCAACAAAACAACATTCTGGTTAATCTGGCAAGTACTGAAGTACAGAAAAAGCTGGGCTAAACCTGACACAGTTTTTATGGTTCTATCCATGACAGCGGAGTACAGTTGTTTTTGTATTGGACATTTAATAGATATTTGACTTTCTCTCAATTTCATATTAAATAAACTTCCAAAAAAGCAAACCTACATTTTCTTAACCCTGAGAAGACTAACAGAAACCAAATATAGCCTATTGTAAAAAAGTGTCTATTCTACTTAGCTTAGAATAGTTTTTGGCCAGAAAATAACCAATGATGAACGGCTAGAGCAGAACTGAGGGCTGGATTTCAGCACAGTTTAGAGGTTTGCGTAAACCTACTAATCACGATAACTAACTGGATCAAACTGTTCAGAAATCAGGCTCTCCAGCCCTGGACTAGATGATGGCTGATCTCTGCACAAGAAACAAAGGGGTTTCTAATAACGTGAGTTGTTAATGTACTGTAATATGGTGTATTGTATATTGTGTGTATTGTATGTAAGTTGTAATTGTTGCTGTTGAAACAAATGGTTATAGTGTTTTCCATTTAGCACTGAAGTTGGATGCTGGAGTGGGGAATGACGTCACAAAACATTCGAAAAACCAAAATGGACGCCTCCAAGAAAAACTTTGCTTGCTCTTTCAGCATACAGTGGGTTTGCTCACTAGCCATTACACAGTTTTTCATAAATACAAACACTGTAGCAACATGTCCACAGACAGAAGGTGGACAGTACTGTGTGTACGACTGATTTAATGAGACACAACTAGACGTAAGTGCTAATAAACAGTAAAGTACTACAGCTTTGGTGCATGGTGCAGCAATCTTATTGAGATCAGGGTTAGTGAGGTTCTTCCAAGTTTCCCAGGTAGAAAATCTGACTTGTCAAGGTGTTCCAACAGAAACTTGAAAATGTTGACTTCCCAGTTCAATTGGAATGCACCATTATATCAAAAATAAGGCACTGGAAAAAGATTTTATGCCAAGCAGATTTGGGCCATTTCTGCTGGTCCACTGAACATTACATTTTCATTCAATATGAAGGGCAGCTGGTATATTCAAATTGTGTCAAAAATTTAAGATAAAAAGTTTTGTAGCAACAGCAATGGTATCTTTATGTATGTGGTTGCAAGACACAAATGTCCTCACCTCCTTTCAGCTGATGTCCTTTAAGAAGGCTCCTTCGGCAGCGGCTAAAACACAGAGCAGAGGAAAAGTCCTTAGTCAGAAACATTAGGAAGCAGATAACCATCTACGTAAAACACTGTCTCTCTCTGAATTACATGAAACAAACAATATAAACAGAGAGGACTTGGTAGGCTTTGAGTTTCATCTGCAAAAATAAACCAACAGTAGGACACTACACCTCTCTAGGGGAATCTCTAGCATAAGCTGCTGTTCCCCATGTTAATAGGAGCCAGAGTAGTATTGAAACTAAAAGGACTATTAGCTCTTCATTATTGTGCCATGCTTTGTCTGTGTGAATTCTCTCTCGGCATCAGATGGAAGTTTGCTAAATTTCCCTTCTCATCTGTGTACACATAAGTATGGAATTTAAGGGAAAGCTCACAATTTTCCTCTTCCCTCACCCAAGATTTTAACATCCCCGCACTCTCTCAATGCTTTAGCTTGTTGGCAAGATAAAGCTGTTTGGACTAACTGTACTGGCTGGCATGCCAATGACCCTCGGAGCCACTTATTGGCAGCGGATCCATACTGATTGGCTCCGTGTACTGTCATTCACAGCAGCCTTGGCAATGCCTGTAGGCTCAGCCGATGGATGGTTGGTATTCCAGCCGTCTGCCTGCCTTGCCCAGGGAAGCTGGTGCTATCTGTGAAACAGTGCACGCAGCAAGCCTGATCTATAGCTCCTCTCCTCAAACATGTCATCTAAATGCTAAGTACCCTTGCTGCATCGTTAAATCAAAACAGAAAAAAAATAAGGGCTGGAGTAAGCAAACAAGGGAATCCTGTGAGGAGGCCTCAGATTTCTGATTTGATTTGTTCTCTCTTCTTTTTTATATCCGTGCGTTCTGAAACATTTAAAAGGAAATTCAGAGATATGGAAGACTTGCTGAAGAAGTTTTAAGAGACGTAAATAAAACAGAAGCATTTTAGCGTGTTGAAATGCTAGCTTTTCTTCCCGCTCATTTGCCTTGGAAAGAAAACGCTTGTTATGGAGTGCTGCTGCCTCATGCCTGCTTGGCTATTGATTGGGCGACACCAACTCTGGAGGAAAAATGCTGAAGCGGCGCTTGGGGGAAGCACTATTAACCGTTCCTGCTAATTAGCCTAAAAGGCTAACAAGCTAAATGGGTTCTCCTGAGGGAGGGGGTAAAGACAGACACAGAGAAATATGCATACAGTTTGAGAAGGTTATCTATAGAAAGAAAGTGTACCACGAGGAAGTGTGAGAAGGAGACAGAAAGAAAGAAAAATTTGCCTATAAGGCTAACAAGGTAAATGGGCTCTCCTGTGGGAGGGGGTAAAGACAGACACAGAGAAATACGGCTAGAGTTTGAGAAGGTAATCTACAGACAGAAAGTCTACCATGAGGAAGAGAGAGAAGGAGACAGAAAGAAAGAGAAATTAGCCTAAAAGGCAAACAAGGTAAATGGGTTCTCCTGAGGGAGGAGGTAAAAGACAGGAACAGAGAAGTATGCATAGAGATCGAGAGCGGAAGCTACAGAAAGAGAGTCTACTGTGAAAAAGTGAAAAAGAAAATGAGAGAACGAGACAGAGGGAGAGAAAGAAAAATTAGCCTAAAAGGCTAACAAGGTAAGTAGGCCCTCCTGCGGGAGGGGGTAGGAAGATGCCTGCACAGAGTGGGGAGTCTCCAGAGAGAATGTGCAATGTAGCGTGAGACAGTATTAGAGAGAAAATGAGAGAAAGAGACAGAGAGAGAAAGAGAGAAGCGAGTAGCACACTGCTAGCCGCTTTTGCAAACAATTGGCTGAAACAGCCGTCCTGCTTTCTCTACACAGCAGGAGGCTGTGTGTTAATATTGTAGTGCGGATGCCTCTGGGCACTTGTCTGAGGCAGGAAGATGAAGAATAGGTACGTTGCCTTCCTAGCAGAGCGGCCCAGATTGCTAATGTGTACTCCGCTAATTGAGTGCATTAGCTTTCATTAGTGCAAATGAAGTGCAGGCTCCAGGTGTTCAGCTTCGCAGGGGGTGTAAGGGGCTCCAATCAAAACTCCTCCAACCACGACAGTGTTTACTGTTTACTCTGCACAACAGCAAATATGGCCCTGTCATATCTGCGGTGATTAGAGGCATAACGATGCATTCGTTGAATCGATGCGTCGATTGCTGTTCCTGCCAGCTCAGCAACATCCGTCGTTTAATTGCAATCGTATTGGGTTACGCTTGTGTTGGCTTGCATCAGCACTTGCACTGCGTCCAATTAAATCATGTTTTTCATGACAAACAAGAGCAGGAAAGATATTTTCAAACCAGCGGCAATACAATACATGACTGTACACTAATAGACTTCATGCTACCACACTTGGTCCAGGTGGTAAGACTGCTATTATGACACCAGACTGTTTTAGGAATATGATATTGGTCATTAAAGCTGCACTATATAATATTTTCTAGTTAAAATTGAATTAGGTGGCATTTTAGCAAACATGCTGACATACGGTGTGCATACACTGCTGCAGGTCAAGCTTGCAATAGTAATTTAAAAGGAGGAGGTTATATGCCATCAAACCACATCATATGTCTTTATGTTTTACCATCACATGCACTGACTCAGAAATATGGTCCAGGTTGATGTTTAGGCCTCAAGTCAACTACTGATGTAGATACATTGACAATAGTAAATTCATTCATATCATATCCTCACCATGTTCACCATAAGTTCTCTTTCAATACTCATCCCCTTCGGGAACTGACCTGAAGCACAACCAATATTACAAAATGTTCTTGCCTGAACTGCGTCCCCTGCCCAATTTGCACCACACATGCTCAACACTATGACGCAGGTGTAGTGACCATTGCTTTTACTGGCACTACCTGATCTGTAGTACATATGTGTTAGCAATTGTTTGAGTTAAGTGGCTTTGGTTTGTGTAGTGTCTAGCATGAACAAAGCTGGGCAATTCAGGCTTATTCTCAAACGCTTTCCTATTCCCTGTGCAACATGCACTACGTAGGTCATTAGATAACGATAAACAATGCAGTAAAAACCATTTGTATTCAGTCATAGCTGCACAACATCCTACCTAACATTTAGCCAATTATTTGGGTGTAAAAGCTATAATTTAATGAGCCGTGCAGCGCGAACATGAAACACCCCAAGCTAATGTGCCAATATGATGTAAAAAGCTGCATGTATTTGGTTCACAGATCTGAGAGCATCAAAAAAGTAAAGCAGTTTAAACATGCATGCACAGTGCAAATCGGGCTAAGGACACAGATCGGGTAGACACAGTTCAGTGCAAATACATGTTGCTGCCAGAAAGCTCTCCAAAGCCATAATGAAGCTTTCACTAATGCTGCTATATATAATCGCTGTTCAAAGAAAAACATGTACCTCCATTTTTGTTGATTTTCACTTTTATGCATCATTTGATCACATGATCTGCTGTTTACATGGTGTGAAAATTTCATGCAAATGCACCAACAGAAATGGTCCACAGTTGCTTGGAAAAAGTCTGGTTCCATTGACTAAAACTAAATTAGGTTTTTGCCCTCTTCTGTTGCCATTTTCGAGATGCTTGTTTTCCTTTATACAGCAACAATATACATATGCAAAAATATACTCTCTCTCTCTCTCTCTCTCTCTCTCTCTCTCTATATATATAGACATACATATGTGAAAATAGTAAAGTGAAAATAATTTTATTGCTTTGTAGATGATGTAGGCTGTAGTTTCTACTTTCCTTTTGACCTCACAAGAAAGTTAAAGGCCCTATATCATGGAAAACTTACATTATCTTTATTTTTTTTTCCACTTTTTTCCCCACATAGAGTTTCAAAATGTAAAGTTTCAAAGTGTATCATTCACTCCTTAGTCCATTGGGCCCATATATCGAAGCTGCAAAACCATCTGAATTTTGAAGAGCAGAGGTTCTTTACATACATTGGTATATGTAAAGGCATGGTAATAAAAATAGTTGGGTTAATAATAAAGGAAAAAAGTGATGACAGAAAATAGTCCTGAAAATGACTTATTAATAATTATTTTTGGTATACAAAACCAAAACAAAGCAAAACATAGTAAGAGGGCTGTTTCAAGATAACCTTATTTTGGATTTGGACCTTGGCTTATAAAGTTTTGAACAAACAAAAAAAAAATTAAACAAAATCTAATTCTGTAGTCCTAATCGCAGCAAAACTGTGCTTAGACTGCCAATCACTGAATCGTCATGAGAATCTAATTGAACCACTGTTATACCTGTTAAGACTAATTTCCTGGAGGTGACGCTGAAACTGTAAATAACGAACACCTAAATAAGAGCATTTGCTAACGTTATGCGGCGAAGGTTGCATCAGGATTGAAACACACTTTGCACGCTCATGCCAGTGTCCATCTCCACGGTAACTGTAGGCACGGCAACCGCGGCGAATTAAGAGCAGTTTTGTGAGCCAAGTGTGAGCGCAGCTCCTCTCCTTATGACTCGCCTGGGTTAACCATTTAAAGATTGATTTATCTACTGCGATGGCTGCAAGCAGAGTCGCGGCTGTAATTATTACCCCTGCCTTAGGAGCAGAGGTGGTCCAAATAGCTAATGAAGCACTTATTGATGGAGTAGCACTCTGTAAAGATAACTCCAACTGAATGTCGATTGCACGTACAGCAAGATGCATATCTGTCTGTGAAGACAGACAAGAAACGGGCATCGGAGGATATTGCACTACTAACATGGGCTATCACAAAAATTCTCATCTACTGAGAATGAAGGTGAGATGAGAAAAACGTTTTCAATCACCGTGAATGACCTATACAAAAAGCTCCTCAGATGTGTGTTCTTCAGATGAGGGTTCAAATGATTTCTTAATGTGTGGTAGTTGTTGCTTCTCATGCAGCATAAAGGCGAAGGAAGGGTAGGGTGATCAGATTCCATGCTCCAACAGGGAAAAAAGGGCTTGGAGGATGGTGAGGGTCATAAAAATATAATTGCATTTTTTTTTTAAACAATTCCTTTTAAACCTCATCACATATCATCTGCAACAAGAGGCTACTGCCCTAACATATGGTAGGTAGCATCCCACTGCTGCAGTGCAGGAGACGTGGGCATGCTGAGTGGCCACGCGTGAACGCTCTTGGGAGGCGCCCGTTCCCGGTAGAAGAGACTTTTGTTCTTGCTGTTAATGTTCTGTTGCTGAGTTTAAGGTGTGTGCACATGCTGAATGTGCTATTCTGTGCTGGTTGTAGGTGTAGATGGAATGGGTCTGTATGTTACCATGTACAGAACTGAATGGCTTTCCTGACCATCCAATAGCACTGGCAGCAGTTCTTTCCTACTGCTTTATTCAATAAGTAGCATTGCCTAATGCAATGCTTCCCATGTTTTAAAGCCCTATTCGATCAGGATTAGTATTACATGGGGACGTGGTGTAATTCAAGTGATTAGCGATGAAAACCATGATTTCAATCCAGTAAGAGTTTGCCAAGTCCATAATTCCAATTTAGAGCTCTTTGGTAATAAAAGTCCTGCTTGAACCAACACCTCAGCAATGTAATAACAAAACCTGGTGCACTATCTAAGGTGGAATCAGGAAAGTTGAATCAGAAGCTGACTTTAGCTTTGTAGAAAATGGTGTCCCCTCCATTATTTTTTCTTTTTTGTGACTTATAAATAAGGCTATCAGCTAAAATGGAGCTTGATTTGAACATTTAATCCTCAAGTTCAAGACAAGAAATCCACTGCATTTTTGGTGATGGCTGAATTACAAGCATTAGGAAAATTAAATATCTCAAAAGCACCTCTTGCAGGGCAGCGTGTGTTGTGTCTTGTTATGCAGCATTTAGTAAGCTGAATCGGCTAACTTTACTAGCCTAATGTTAGTCTATACGCCATTTAGCTTCATATTGTGTTTTTACTGGAGAAATGAGATTGAGAGAAATTAGAGACTTTATTACATACTAATAAAGTACATACAAATACATACTCAAATTATACATCTATTACATTGCCGGACCTTCTCAGCTAATCCTGCTTTAACAGGACTTTATTCTATGCCAACACGACACTGGTGTCAGAAGTTGGAGGCCCCCAGCTGTCTAAAGAAGAAGAGCGCTTCCATGAACTTGAAACTGAGGAGGGAGCACCTTGGCGGGGACAAGCTCTGAGCAGCAGTTCTTAGCTCCTGCTTTGTTCAGTAAAAGAGTATTTGCCTGCATCTTATTCTATGCTGATGCCACAATATCAACAGAAACAGAAAACTGCCTCGCAGATGTGTCAAGATCTTTATGAAGTTGCACGAAATTAACATGCCATCATGGTATCAAATCATACATCTTCATTAGTGGTCATGTGGCACTGCCCACAGGACACTCTGTGGTGGTCCTGAACAATGAAGACCAAATTGAGGGGGGGCAACAAAGTATGCAGAGAAACAAATGAACTACAGTCAGTAATTGTAGAACTATGAAGTGACTGATAAGCTGATAAAATGCACAACGAGTGTAGAAACAAAGAGGTGTACTTAATGAAGTGTCTGGTCGGTGTATGTGTGCACATGTACTGTGTGTATTAGAGTTTGCAAAGCATATTCAGTGCATTATTCTGGCAATGACAAAAAGCATTCTTTTCTAAATGGCTAAAATGAAGCTGAAACACAGAACTGGCCCAGGAAATACAAGATATTTGCAGTGTGAAAGTTCAAAGGGTATAAAATGGTGGTGGCAACACTGCTAAAGAAAACTGCTCTGATCAGGGCCTGATGGACCCACACCAAACATCTCGAGAACCATCCTTTGGGATATGTGGATGCTACTCATGAATATAGAGGAAATGGTAGATCAAAGTGGGGGAGCTGGCAATGCACCGCACAGGGCACGGGCAAAAAGCAACCCAAGTGGCAGAGAGCAAAAATGGCTTCAATGCAGCCAGAGTGGCCTCCTTACAGAATGGAGAGATGGATGGAATAAAATATGGCAGGGAAAAAAGAGAGAGATCCACCACATCCAGAGCGACGTCCTGTTCCAAATTACACAAAGAGAGGCTCACTTACAACACTGAGAGCTTGTTGTCCTCCATCTAGAGAGGGATCAAATCATACCATTTGATCTAAATAAAACTGTTTTTGTACACTCATTCAGTCAGTGGAGTTGTGCCAAACCTTTTCTTTGTATTTTGGTAAACAATAGGAAAGCAGCTACCCAATCATGCTTTTATAACAAGGCACCATTAGTTCAAGAAGCTGTCATTGCAAAGAGCACTGTAGGCAAAATGTATACTGAATATATACTGTATTTGAAAGAACATTGGTAATTATTCAGTTAGAGAAAACACAGCAAGATATTAGATAAAAAACATGCCTTCTCTTGATATGTAGTGGCATAACCATTTAACCACAGTTGCCAAAATAGAATTACTGAATGGTTATTAAGTTTGTTTCATCTACCAAAAAAGCAGATTTGCTCCCCAAAGTCAGTAAACACTTGCTGCGATGTATTAAAGCTTACAAAAGCACTGAACCTTCAGCAGTAGATTTCAGTTCCAGCTGTTTACACTGTCAAGGCATACGCATGCAGCCTGTTAATAAAAAGTCCACTGGCTTTGACTTATGTCTTCACATTAGCCCATAATTGCGAGGGCAGAAAGCATTACAATAACAAAAAACAACATCCACTCTTGGAATAATTGGATTTTAAGATAATGCTTTGGCTCTGAGTCTAAAAAGAACAGGTCGAGTCAGACATTCAAAACAACACTATGCACTTTCAAGCGTTCCATATTTTCCATCCTGTTTTTTCTGTGGCCTATGAAATGTAATTTCCTTGTTAATTTCCATATTATGTGTGTAATTATAAGACATTAGCATGCAGTAGGGGTCGCACAGACTAGACGACTAGACGAATAATATAACCACTGGTCTCTACTGTGGAGACCGGACTAGTCAGGGTCAAAGTCATTTAGATTTTAGTCATTGAAATATGGCAGAAGCAGAATGTTTAGGTAGCATTCAGGAGGAACCAGAAAACAGTCTGCAACAGTCCACGGTGGATGAAGAAATACAACTTGAAACTCAGCGAGAAAGCTGGACATTAATTCTACACAGAAGCGCCACCGAGTTCTCTGGGCCCTGAGCTCACCTCAGACGATCCGGAAAACAGTGGAAATGTGTCAGACGAGTACATGTTTCAGCTTGTTTTTGTGAAAATGGACATATGGCATATGTTGATAGCAAAACTCTACAGAACTGGAGTTAACGCAGGGTGTATGAAAAGTACCTGGACAGGCTGCTACTCCATCACAGGGCAGACACACAGATGTATACATTCACACACATAGTATTTGGTATCTTCAACTCGCCTGATTACTTGTCTTTGGACTGTGGGAGGAAACTGGAGCACCCAGAGGAAACCCATGCAGACACAGGGAGAACATGCAGTCTGCACACAATCTGCACACCCTGGTTGCCCGGCCAGGTGACAAATCAGTGCATTGCAGTAAACTTATCAAGACAGGCTTTGGTGAAAGTCACCACTTAAAAGCTGAGCTGAATTCACAAAGAGCTGAAGAGTTAAGCTGAACGTTAACTGCTAGTTGTTCACTCCCCTGGCATGGGCAAACACAGTGCATAGTTCTAACATGATCCTGTCAGTCATGTACCAAGGCTCTGCAGCATCATGGCTGCTCTGGAGACAGCCGCATATGGATCCGTCTCTTCTCCCCACGGATCGCAAATCAAATCAGCCGACCCGGAGAGTGAAAAGTGTTTGGCTTCATAAATGCATTCGATGAAAGAGAGCAGAGAGCGAGGTTGGAGAGGGTACAGACTCTCCGAGGATTGCCAATTCCCCCGTGCCTCAGATATTTAGTGGCCTCTAACAGCTCAGGCGGGTGCGTGGGCAAACGGAGGCAGACGTGAGTGGAAAGCGAGCACAGGGAACATGGAGGGATGGAGGGAGAGAGGGAGGGAGGGGGTTCTGGACGAGACGCTGTGCTCACTCTGACCCCGTCAGATCAGCCTCAGTCTGAGTGAGCCATGGCTTCCAGAATAAAACGCCTGACTAAAGCCACCCCCCCCCCCAAAGTTCCCAGCACCACACCACCTTTATTCCTCTCTCTCTCTCTCTCTCTCTCTCTCTCTATCTCTCTCATGTCAGCTAATGTTCTAGCTCTCTTCACTTCTACCCTCTCTTTCTCTCACACAGTCTACAATAGCAATCTATCTCTCTTTCTATCTGCATTCCTCTGCTGTCCTCTCTCCTGCAGTCCCTGGTGCAATTCCCTCTCTCTCCCTCTCTCTCTCTTCCGGTCCCTAACGATGACTCTGCACTGACAGAGCACTGCCATTAATGAGACAGAGAGATGAGGGAGGGGTGCGGAAGAGAGGAAATAGAGGGAGACAGTAAAAAGGAGAGACAATGTGGCAGAGAAAGAGAGAGAGAGAGAGAGTCAGAGTGGTGCAGGGGGAGGACAAGTGAGGAGAAATGGACAGTACAGTAGTCTGTAAGTAACTGAACTGGCCAAATGTTATAGCTGTTTTCCAGCACATTGACTTGAAAATTAAACTAATGGATCTCAACAGTAATTTAATGTTCCATCATTTCTTTCTTTCTTTTAAAGGGCCCGTATCCTACACTTTGCTTCCTTATCTTATTTTTTCCCCTTGAGGTCTATTATGACATTCATATGGGTCATGATTCATTTTTACATGTCATCTCTCTCTTTATCCCTTATGATTAAACGGGGTGTATTTTGTTAATGTGCCCTTAAGACTTATGTATGTGTAAATGAGCTCAGCCCTAAATGGCTGCCTGCATTGTGCCTCATTGAAAAAGGAGTCTGGGCTGAAACACTCCTAATAACTTTGCTGGGAGTGGGTCGAACTAAACTGCAGTAGGCTGAATACACAGCTAGAAATGATTCGTCCTAAAAATGTCCTGAGAATATGCAATGCAATGTTCCATGATGAAACCCTACAACACAAACCCTATTTTGACATTAGACAATGCTGTAGGGACTGCTGTAATTTACAATAGGAGTACATGGATCCTTTAGTGACCCTAACAGTATTAGAGAGGTGGTCAGGGCTACTTTATGTTTTGGTCTCACTGCATATGCATTTATGGGAGCTTCCATTGCAAAGTGCAAAATACTGGGAGGAGATAACTATGATGAAGCACCTGTTCTGAAGGCTTATAGTAAAATACTGAAACAGGCTGCCATAAAGAAGGACATGACAAAATATAAGAGTTTATGTTGTGTCACCTGGGATAACATGGCAATGGTTTAGCAACACCTTAGCAACCACCTAGGATACCATAACAATGGCCTAGCAACACCTTAGCCACTACCTGGGATACCATGGCAATGGCCTAGCAACACCTTAACAATCACCTGGGATACCATAGCAATGGCCTAGCAACATCTTACCAACCACCTGGGATACCATAGCAATGGCCTAGCAACACCCTAACAACCACCTGAGATACCATAACAATGACCTAGCAACCACATAGCAATGACCTAGCAACATCTTAGCAACCACATGGGATATCATAGCAATGGCCTAGTAATACCTTAGAGCCAAAACAACAAAAGCCTGGCACTGTCCAATTACTTTTGAACTGCCTTATAGTACAAGAGAGAATACAGCAGGAACAGGAACCGAGAAAGAGAGAGATAGAGAGAGACCACTACAGACAGTATGGAAGAGAAAGCTTAGGGTAAACTCTCACAGTTGGGGTCATTATAAAGATATAACTGCTGAGGACGCCCCACTCATCCTGCTGTTTTCCTTGCTCTTCCAGCAGGAAGCATCTCCCCCTGGCTCCGCTCATGCAGGTACCATCAAACACCTGACAGAGTGACTCAGCTTTTTCATGCCAGCCCTTTTTGCTGAGCTAATGTCTCTGACGAGCTCCTACTGTAGACTGTAGGCCACCCACAGTCTCGCCCTCCCTCTCTCTCTCTCTCTCTCTCTCTCTCTGCTGAGTACAAGTCCCCAACCCACATGCAGACCAACCCATGGTTCCAAGAAAAGGTCCTGTGCCCACCTGGAGCAATTTAAACTAATAGAAATAATGAACTGAACCCGGCCTGAACCTGCGTTATAACAACACATTATCTGAACATTTCTATGAGCAATATTTATCAGTGTATGCATCACTACAGTTCACTGAGTCATAATGCTGCGGTCCACCTCCTATTATAGCTTCTCGTGTAATATAGCTATTTGCCTTAATATTAAATGAGTGGTGCCAAATCTCGGTTTTTGCTTTCTTTGCTCTTAAGAGCTTATGTCGCTATTTTTCAGCTTTAGTCATGTTTTTTTTTGCATTTTAGGTTTCATATGCCAAAATTGGTTAGATATTTATTTTTACATGACAATTTCAGTAAAATGTTCATGCAACTAGTTACATGTTGTGAGTTGCCCGCAACATTTCAATGCAACTTCAATACATAAACACAAGTAATAAAAGTTGCAACACATTCAGTTGGTCCCCTAGTTAAAGATTTAGCCCCTCACACATTTTGATACATCATAGCATTCTAACTGTAAAGGCATTCACGTGGTTTAACTTGACATACATTATATGCAGCAATTTTTATCATCTTTATTATTTTTTTCAGCGTTTATTGCTGTTCTTACTCTACATAGAGAAAATTATACTTGTAGTCATGGCTTAGAAAACAGACATAATGAAACTGAAATATGAGCAACATCGATTCAGTCAAGGGGTCTCCATTTCAAACAACCAATAAGCTACCTTGATTTATTTTCTTGTCCAGTCTCATAAAGATATGTACCATTTTACTATGGTTTCCAGGTTAAGTGGCAAGTTTCACTCAAACGGTGTGAAACAGTGTGCAACAGAATTGGAGGTGCGTTTCCTCTCATTTGATGGGTGTGTCAGAGGTGTTACCCAATCAGCAGCGACATGTATATAGACCCTGCCGTATTAAAATGGTAGTGCACACAGTAGACACTACAAATCTTCAACAAAAGTCCTCTACAAGTGCAGCCATCCAAGCTTTTTTTAGTCAGGCTTCAAAAATTCTTGAAAATGATACCAGAACGGCCATCTCAGCTACCATAGTTACAGTGCTTGTGCACAATAAAATAGTGTGAAACGTGCCAACTCTCCTGTTTAAACAAATGTTTTGCTATGGTTTATTAGAGCTTAATGTTGTTTTAAAGTATGTCACTTGCTGCGATCATGTGACACATTAACAGCATTTGGATTGGCTGTTTCAAGAAACTTGTTTCACAAAGTTGAGCTGCCTGTTGCCACCGAGTTTCATGTGAGTTGTAGGATGCTTTACATTATGCAACTCAAGTGCAATTAGGCTTCATATAATTTGTAAGCAATTAAAGATGCATGAAAGTGTCATACAAGCTAGTTCCTGTTGGTTCTTCTTAAAAGGCTAGAATTCCAATAGCTCCTGGTTGAATTTAAATGCTTACAGCAGAGAATAACTGAATTTGTTATGTTGGGATACTTATATCAGAATACAAAATATCATAATAATTTATTTCAGTTTTGAATATTATTTATTAGATAATCCACAACCATGACCACTACTCAATGACATATTCAGTGTTCTAGAACATACTGTTCATGTATCTTCTTTGACAAGGTATAGCGGCACATTTACCACTTATTTGCAGCCAAATGGAACTTCCTAAAAAATCAGTTGGATTTTTATTCCGTAGCTTGCACTGTCTGGCCTGTCCCATTCTGTCTGTTACCGTTGTTTTAGTCCATTCTGGATTGTGCTTAGGAAAGAATTTGTGTTGAGTTGAGTTTTTTGCATACATTCTGTGTGGTAAATGAGATGAGTAGACTACAGCTGAGCAGCAAAGATGAATCACAATGTATGTAGTCAAGTGACCGCTACGGCTTTCCAAGATATAAATACTCAGACAAGTATGCTACTGCCAATTTAACCTCCATATTTTGTTAAAATGATCAAATCTTATTATAATTAATGCCACCAAGGACCATGGATGTAGGTAAACAATATCTGTTCAGACTGGTGACAAAATACACTTTGGAAAGTTGCACAAACACATTTGCTTCCCAATAGCCAGGAACAACGCAGTATGTAATCATTTCCACCACATCTTACACTTGAATAACTCTACAATAACGACACCCTACGTAACTTCAATATGAACAGCTAGGCTACACTACTGTAGGCTGAACAAGTGGACACATCTAAATGTGTTCACAGTTGCAGTGGTAACATCTTACATCTATTCAACATATCTAATATTAAGACTATTGATGAGGCATATGAGATTATTGGTCAAATTTTAATGTATAATTACTGCTGATCTGCTAAATTTAACAGTTTGTGACCTGTGCACAAGTTGTGGCACATTTATTTTTTCTTTATGTTAAATTAAGCAAATAAATAGAAATTTTGCTTAAAAACATTGTAGAAAAATGCCACCTGCTAACCTACTTTAACTTTTAAAACCAACTCATCATGCACGTTGTCCAGATGTGTTCAAACTTTTGCATATGGCTGGAGATAAAAGCTGATAATTTTACTGATAATTTAACAGTTGCTTGAAACAAAAAGAATTAAGCAAGACATTTTCTACTATATGAAATTACAAGCAAATGCTTAGAAAAATCTTAAATGCTCTCATCATCAAAAGAATAGTTGCACCCAGAAGAAAGTGTCAGATTACAATGCCATTGGGAAGGAAGATAAAGGTTACCAGGAACAATAAAGGTGATAAATTCAGACTGATATGGGCAATATTTATTGAGCTACACATACAGAAGTAGTGTCTCTCAGAATTTACATGCCAGATGTTTGGTATGGAGTTGTAGAGGTTCCTAATGGTGTCCTGTGATAATCCATCCCTTGCATCTTGAATATTCTCGCACAGTTCCTGCAGATTTTTTGGTAGAGTGGAGGTGGAGTGACACCAGGCTTTCTGGACGTGTGACGCATCACAACAAACCATTCTTGTGTCGTGCAGCCGTTTGCCAATGGTGCTGGCACTAATAGGACGACTCATGAAGGGCATCACTGCTCGCTGAATGTCTGCAGTCGTGGCTGTTGGGTCGGTCAGATACAGCGATAAGACTCCGTCCTTGCTGACATCACATGCACGATGGAGTGTGAAACTTCATCATCACAGTCATTTGCATGTATCACAATGTCAAACCTACCCACCAAGTTTCATTCCTGTTGGTTGATTCCTTCTGGGTGCAACTATTAGTGAAACTGTTTTTTGACGATAAGCCTAGATTATGGTCAAAACCTAGCTGTGCTCATTGTGGCTGCAGGCTGTTCTTCATCCAAGAGAAGAGGTAGAGCGGGTTCCTTCAAGCTAAGGGTTTTAGCATAAATCATAGTTCTCTTGGAACAATCTCAAAATATTAAACATATCACACAGATATAAGATGGTTTCGCTTGCCATGCTATATTTTGCTTTGTCAGATCTTTTATTTGATGTTTATAAGACTGCACCCATTATAACACTGGTGCTTGTTGCCAGATGCTTGGTTGGTGTTCTGGTCTCAATGGTGTGAAGTATGGGTCCTACACTCTGCAGTCTAACAGGCTTCAGCTGCCTGCATTCCTGCACTGCCCCGGTGCAGGCTCTCCGGCGTGTGCGGTGCCGTGGCACTCAGCTCTAGAGAATACAGCAAATTTGAACCTTTCAGCAGTTCACTAGTGAAGACAAATGGCGCGGTGTGTTTGGGGCCCCGGTGAGTGATCTATATTAATGTCTGGCACAGCTTCAGCATCCTGCATATGCTAACTCCATTAGAGGGTCAAAACCTGACTCTGCCTCCGCCCCTCCCCTCCCCACCGATACTCGCCCTGGGGGGGCTGGATATAGAAAGGTTGCAGGTGCAGGAGTGTGTGAGAAGTAGCACACACACACACACACACACACACACACACACACACAGGAGGACAGTGAAACAAACCCACACACACACTTTGGATTGCAGCCCATTACACACAGTGCAGTGTGTTTTGTGCTTCAGCTGCTGAGTCTCTCTGCACGGCATCTGCTGCTCAGGCAACTTTGCATAACATTTCTATACAGTTACATGTATGGCCCTGGTCAAAGGACATATTTCATAGATTTTCCAAAGGAAAAATTATTTATTTCCAGTATGTTAATTTCAGCAAATAAACATTAGGAGTGTTTCATTTGTGTCAAGCTTGCTGGTAGGCAGGTAATAAGGATTCTGTTATGCGATTATGTCACAAAGCTCCATAACACACTAAAGGAAAGAGTACAAATGGAAAGCATAGTAGGTGCCCTTTAGCCTCATCCCAAAACCTAAACCCATCCCTTACCCTGATCATAGTGCTATCACAGGTCAATGTCCTAACCCTACCACTGTTTAGAATCAACCAAGTTTCATCTGTACATCATTTATAGCAGACTGCAGTGCATGGTGCAAATAAAGTGAGACCTAAATTTGTACCTGTGATTTAGCTACAAGCAACAGGTAATCCATTGTCTTTAGCTTCCATTCTATTCAGGAAACTTGGTTTCAGTTTTTCAAGTTCAGGCTTACAAGTTGGTTGCATTTTTTGCTTCTAACGGACCAAGTAACCCTAAACACATTTAATGATGTTTAGGTCGGGACTCTTGGGTTTTCAGTCCATTGTTCTGAGAAGACCAGCAGCTTCTATGGTTTGTTTCCTTTTCTCCGTGAGGTCTTCTTAACAGCTACATGTCCTTTCTGACCCATAGCATTGAGTTCTCTCACAGTGGAAGGATAGACAGAGCACCTGTGTTTTTTTTCTGAAGCAAGAGTGTAGCTTTCTCCTCTCTCTCAAAGGCCAAATACTGCTTATCTGGTGGGGACAGTTTCGATGATCTACCAAGTCTTGCATGGTTCTTAGGAGTCCTTTGACTTGCTTACACTAGTGGACTATCTTATGTATGTATTCATGGATCTTGTATCTGATATATCTTAAAAGGATCTTCTACTAAATGGTTCCTCTGAATGGAAATGAAATAAGCGTGGTCTGTGACTTTTGCACTAGTTCGAACTAGTTGACCTGTTTACAGTCTGTTATTAAACACTCTACAGTGCATACAGTCCCACACACAACATAAACAGCAGCCTTGGGCACATCCTGAAAAGATGGGGCAACCTTCGCCCTGAAAATACAACAAAGGCTTTAATGCCAAGCCTTCATCTAATCCTTAAATCAGCACTATGTATTATTTTTGTTAAACTGAAAGTAGCAGTATTACTGAGTGCAGACAACTAAGTAAAGAACATATAAAATCCAGTGAGCCTGCAACACTGTGGGTCTCCCTGTAAAGCCAGAAAAGTCAGAAGTACAGGGATGGATTTGGCATGGGGTGTCAGACCATGTCATACTTCTTTACATATCAACACCACACGCACAGGGTCTAAAAGAAGGTGCGGCTCAATCTTTAGGTCTCAAATGTAAAATCCACTTTGTGCTGATGAAGATAAGTCAGTAGATTATTCATACCGTCAAGTTCTCTTTGAATACGCTTTCAACATGCTGGCAAAAGTCATATTCATCCCCTTGGCTTGGGGGTTGAAAGCACAATGACATAACATTACAAAATGTCTTACTGCACACTGTGTAATTACATGCTTCCATCAGAGAGGACTCCCCAAATCCTACATAGTGTTGCTTTAACCGCAGTAATTACAGCAGTTTTCCAAAAACAAAGTTGCAGTCGTGGGACAAGAGACGTGAGGACCATCCTCAGATCTATAAAATGTTTGTTTACCTGTTATTATAAGGACCTTTGGTCCTTACAGGAACACAGACAGATAGCTACACACTTCCACAGCCCGCACAGAACGCTACTCCACACCCACAAACACACTGCTAGATTCTGAATCCAATAAAGCCTTTAATCAACTCTCTTACTCCTCTGTTGAATAATACCTCTTTTCCATTCTAACAGAAATCAATGTGATTCACTTTGACCTGGATAGAATGGGCTCACTGCTTCATCCCCTACTGCACCTCACTCTAATACTCTTTCATCCCCCATTTCACAGCTTCAGCTCCACCCAACAATAACACTGCTTCAAATCCCCCCTCTCTCTCTCTCTCTTTCTCTCTCTCTCTCTCTCTCTTTCTCTCTCTGTCAAAGCTCCGTGGCTGAGCTAGCCCCGACAACAAAACTCAGCAGCATCTTATGTACTGTTAGACTGGCATTACATTTAGAAAAGAAGCATTAGAAAGGGAAGGGCAATCAACATGTGCACACAAATGCGCACAGACTAACAGGCAAGACCACACACACAAACACACTCATACACACACACACTGCTCTGTGCTGTCAGGCTGGATTATGTGGTGCTGGAAACATGAGCATGAAATCTCCAGCAGCTGCCACAGGCTGTGAGACACGATGCTGCAGGCTTGCAGAAACCAAACAGAAACGGGGGAGAGAGAGAGAAACCGGATACTAGAACAGACAATCCCTAAAATGGACCATAAACACCTGCACTCTGGAAAAAGAAGGGAACACATGCATTCACAGCCATGTACAGTCATAGACCTACACTTTGGTCTAAAAAACTTACAGTATGTTCACACTAGCAGGCGACGAATCACTTATGTCACTTTAAGTTTGTCTTTTGTGAATGTGCTCGAGGCCAAGTCTTGTCACATGTACACCGTCGAGCTTTGGACAAGAAAGAGTAACAATAAGGACTATATGTGAATTTCTATGTGGTTTAAAATATGAACTGTTGTTGTAAATTCACATATATATAAGTTTCTCTCCATATTTTGAGTGATACTGTTGGGAACTGGAAAAAATGCTGGTAGGAATAAAACAAAGTTCCAACAGCAGGGCCGGAGACCTCTGACTCCCATGTCTATGATTGGCTTGATGATTTAGTTTGAGTCAATCAGTTAGATTGTTGCTTCAGTTCATATCCATAAAGTTGAGGAATTGTCAACTTGTCACTTGCCTCTCTCGTGGGTTTTCCATCCATCAGTTTTTGGGAATTTTAAAAAACTGCAAAAAAACACCCAAAATAATCTAAAAAGAGTTTTTACACTAGGACGAGGTAGAGTCAAAAATATCATGTCATAAGCCACATGATTCCATTCCACCTGACCTTATTGCTTGGCAAACAGCCTTTAAACAATGCTAAACTGGTGTTACACTTCATACACAACCCTGTACTCCAGTGGCCAGCTTGTACACGGCAATGGCAATTTTCTTAACAGTTGGGGTGGCCGGTGACTAGAAACAATTGGCCCTACAGATGGTGCCATAGCTTTCTGAAGGTTGCTTTCGACATTTTTAATGTCAAATCCAAAGCTCGTCTGAAAAATGGCTCTGCACAATGTGCTCCCAGAATGGTCTTTCAGCCCTCATTAGGTGGACCATTGCTCGTCCTGCCCGGCGTCTCTGAGCTGCAAACAGCATGGCCATAAAAAGATGGCAAATGGCTGCAATGGCTTCTACTTAATGCCAAAACTGTGTTAAATGTCTCTAGCTTGCTTGTTTTAAAACAGCCCCTAATCATGGTAGCCTACATCAAGTTGTTTTTTCGTATATCTGTAGGGGATGGAAACACGACCACATTAGCTTTTTTTCTGCCGAAATGTTGTAAATGCACATAACACCTTTGAATAGAAACCCGGCTTCTGTTGCTGTGTGACTTGCCACTTACAGCTAAATTGAGCCTACAAATCATGAACCATATCAAATGACTTTATGCCTACCACTTTGTTGCCTGATAGTGCTATTGTGTGGTTATTTCATCAGCAAAAATACTTCTGTTGTATAAGTTTTACACAGTAGAGTTGTATGCAAAAGTTTGAATACCTTCAGTGTAATGTGGTTGATTTTCTATGTGAAAATAAGTGGCATAATTTTTTGCTGAATTTAACATATACTAAAATACTAACATAAAAAAAATAACTTCATTTATGAAGCACTTTTATTACTGGTAAAGAGTATACACTCTACATAAAACATACAGTATAAATGGGTGTTAATAAATGTTAAATGCAGTAAATGAACAGTAATTGTGCATTAGAAAAAAATCCCCAAAAATCATCAAAACATGAAATTTGACTACGGCCATTCAAACTTTTACATCCGACCACATGACAGTTTGAATGAAAAGTAGAATGTTTGAAATTGAACTGCAGAGTTTCTTAGCATTTAGTGTTTGGTATGTCCCCCTTCCACAGCATGCATGCTGAACAATGGTCGCAAGCTGATTGACATGCATTAATATAGTTTATATCAGATCAGAGAGCTGTCCGGGCGTGATCCAAACATTCTAATAGGCACACATGATTAAAACTCCTCAGTCTAGCAACCCAGAGTGCTACTGAAACAAGGAAACATGACTCTGCTGGACTGTCTTAAAGAGGGTAAGGTTATTATTTACTTTACTTATGAATGTGCTTCCAGGGTATGTTGCAGTGGCCAGCTGAACAAAAGAAAGAACAAACTGACTGAGGAGCTAGCCCCATAGCTTTCTTATACTTGCTAAGTTAGCTTTCACTCAGTGATCAGCTTTCTCCTGGTAAGTTTCTCTGACTCTAACAGAAGAAGACTGTGGGCGAGTTTTGTTAAAGCTGCGTGGGTGGAACAATTCACATCAGCCTTCTGGCTGCTGAGGAGACCGCTTACCCAAATGTTATCCAAATATTTTTAATACAGCACAATCGCAATATCTAGCAATATAATCACAATTTATGTTCTATTGTGAATGTAGAATTCTATGTTGTTCCTATTGTGAAGCCCTTTATACTTAAACATATTTGGAGCCCTGTCCCTGGGGTGGAGTAAAACTTCAGGACCTTGGAGAGGGACTGCCTTTAGGCCATTGAAAAGGAAAATGTTGGTGGGTACATCTGGACTGCATTCTGGATGGTATGCTGGAACCAGAGCTCAGTAAACTAAGAATGCATTCAAAGTGGTCTCCTCTCTATAACTGACACCAAAGAAGAAATTACAACGGGGGTGAAGAGTCATAAACATGTTGTAGCCTCTTCCTCACTATCCTGCTAGTTGTGTTGGTGATGTCAAGGGATCAGCTGAACATCTTGTGAAGCTCTGGAACATCTTGTTGATCTGGAGTCTCAACTAACAAGACTGCCCCCAGGACTGATGGAAATCTACCATATGCTGTTCAGACACTTAAAATGGCCCATACAACAGATCCAGCACTCATTAGTCTGAACCAACCAGCTATTCATTCTTCATCCTATCACTCACTTACTTCAGCGGTTTGCAACCCCGGTCATGAAGTACTCTCTGACCTGCACATTTTAGTATTTCCCCTTCCCGCTTCTAACACATCTGATCCAACTAATCAGCTAATTAACAAGCCCTTCTTTAGTCAAAGTCAATATTTTAGAGCAAGAAAACATGCAAAATGTGCAGGGAGGTACTTCAGACCAGATTCAGGAACCTGGTACTATTCCAAACAAAGATGTGTAAATGATTCACTGGGAACCAGTGATTTGCAATAATTGCGTATTCTCTATCAAACATAGGAAGCATACCCTGCGGTCAAGTGGGAAGCTCTTACCATTAAGTGGGCCTCAGAGGACTTCAATTATTACCTCATTGGCCAGCTCTTCACCTTTATCACAGACCATACACTGAGAGCCTGGTTTAAACCTTTTGTACTGGTTTCATGCCCAAGTCAGACACAAAACTGCTGCAAGGGCCCAAACATGCAGTTTTCAGGCCATGTGCATGGTAAAATATGCCTTCTTTCCTCATGCAAATACTCCCCTGCAAAATGTGTGATGACCACTGAATTAGACGATATGATGATGATAAACTGGTTCAACAATGGCAACAGACACAGAGATTAGATGGAGACAAACACATGCTGAAATAATGCTTAATAACACTCTAAACTCTTGGGACCATATGTAAGACATAACATGCTGTGATGCAGCCTCACTGTGGGCACACATATGCACACACAATCTGTGTTGTCTTTTCAAACTCTTAGCTAGAATAGAATTACAACCCTTTTAGGGTGCTTAGCTGGAACCTTCACTGAACTTTACATTTGTTTAATGTAAATTGCTCTATGATTTCACTTTGCCTTTTAAACCCTCTCACAAGCAGCTTTTAGTGGATGGGGCTATGTTCAGTTGCACTATTAACTTAGCACACCAAATGGTATGTTTAGGTACACTGTGGTCACAAACCGTGATCACATGAAGGTGCATTTTGTGCTGTGCCTGTGCTCATATAGACATCTGGGCCTCAATCATTGGTCCCTCCAAATTTCTAGCTTTGCATTCAGTGCCACTTGCACTCTCCTGATGGTAGCACTAATGGCCGTTCCAGGTTGTATGGCCTCTGGTCAGCTCCTTTCAGCCTTACAGATTTGTTGCATCGTCACACTGGGCCAGCATGGAACACCACCAAACCAAACACTACCATTAGTGCCACTGTATCTGGTAGTAGTGTCAGACTCCAGACCTGAAGGGCCACAGCCCTGCAGAGTTTAGCCTTCCACCTCATTTAACACACCTGACTTGATTTGACAGCTAATAAGCAAGGTGTTGATGAGTCTAAAGGAATGCTGTACGGTGTCACTGATCAACAGAGTACAGCAGCGTTTCAGGACCATGGACAGCAGCCACAATACCATGTTCAGCAAGTTAAGCTGAAGATCGCTGCTAAACCCAGACTCAGATCTAAAAGGATAAAATGTGGGCCCAAAACTTAACCCTAGGGCTTTCAACTAAACTTAGGGAGTGTTGAAAAATATCCCTGCGGACTTTGAAAAAACAGCAACAAGCCCAGAAGCCAGGGTCTGTCATGGTATGGGGTCAGTGTGTCTGTGTCCTTGACAAAGGAAGCATACACTTCTGTGATGCACCATTAATGCAGAAAAGCACATAGAGATTTTAAAGCAGCATATGCTGCCTGTAACACATACTCATTACAAATGCATTGCATTGAAAGAAGAGGTTGCGGGTGCTGGACTAGAAACAATACAAAGGCGCAACTTCATAACATAAAAATAAAAAATAGTGGTCTCTGATTTTTTAACAGTACTGTAAGTGTACTGACCATCATAGTAATCACTGTTGATTCATCGAGAAGGTACATTTTTTGAATAATGATAATACCCACAGTCATATCAGAATATCATGTACACCTACCTGTATCCACACTCATTGTAGCACTTTGTAGCCATCTCTTTGTAGGCCGTTTCTTTGCGTGCTTATTACCCTGTTTGTCGATGGTCAGGACCCCCACAGGACCATCACAGAGCAGGTATTATTTGGGTGCTGGATCATTTTCAGCACTGACGTGGTGGTGGTGTGTTAGATGGTATGTTAGTATGTGTTGCATTAGTGTGAGTGGATCAGACACAGCAGTACTGCTGGAGTATTTAAACACTGTGTCCACTCACTGTCCACTCTATTAGACAGTCCTTCCTTGCTGGTCCACCTTATGGATATAAAGTCAGAGACGGCTGTTGTTGCACAGTTTGTGTTGGCCACTCTCTAATCCTTTATCAAGTAGAAGTTCTTCCCTTTAGATCTGTACTTGAGAAAAAGTACTAAAGTATTTACCTTCACATGTACTTAAGTATGGAAAATAAAAGTATCATGATTTATTATGGCTCTATGATAATTTCTTGAACAAGACGCTTAATCAACTCAGTTTAGGTGAGAAGACTCTGGTGTCACTCTCTGTCCACCAGTCTTTTAATAGAACGTCATTAATTAGTCTGACACTGGTGTCTATTCAAACGATCATAAGCACAAAACACTGAAGGACAACAGTTTCCGTTAGGTAGAAACAAGCTCTGTCCAACAGATCAAAACAAATGCAAGAAAAAGTGTGTGCTGTACCCTGTTTAGTGTGCTTGCATTGCGCTCAGTTCATTTTGATATGTTACAATTTTATGCACACATGGATCAAAAGGAAGGACAGATTTGACATAATGTAGTGGAGAAAAAAGTCACCCAAAATGGAAACACTTCAGTGAGGATACACCAAAAAACTACTTATGTACAGTAACCAATTACATGTACTTCATTATTGCCTGCTGACACGCCACCACCATGTCTGTGTTGCTACAGTGCTAAGAATAATCCTCCACCTGCATAATACCTATTCTGTGGTGGTTCTGTGGGGGTCCTGACCACTGAAGAACAGGGTGAAAGGGGGCTAACAAGGTATGCAGAGAAACAGATGGACCACACTCTATAATTGCATAACTCCAAGTGTTCCTTTATGATGCGTGGAGCTGATAAAATGGCCAGAGAGACAAAGTGCAGAGACAAGAAGGTTTTCATGATATTCTGATATGACTGTGTATAATTCACATAATTCACATATACATAAACACACACATACTTTTACAGCAGTTTTTTAAAAATATTTTCTAGCAGTTCTCAAATAACTAATCAGTTTTAGCATTGAATGGGTTAAAAGCAAACTCCAGACTCCAGACTCCACCTGCTTCAGTTCCAGCCACAGCAAACAACATAAAAAGTCAGTTTGAAGGGGACTGGAGTGACTCAGAGAGTCCCTGAGAGGGTCCCAAATCAAACCTCTCACAATCTGTCTCAACAACGGACTCTCTTTGTCTCTATTTTCCCACAGATTCCCTGGACGAAAGCACCGTGAGATGACTCCCCTAATCGCTGTGCACCTGCCCACCTGTGCCCTCCTCCAGCTGCCTGGAAACGACTTGTCTTCTAGTCCATGCACCACCGAGTCACCCCTGCCTTCCTTCACTTTCAGTGCAGGTTTGAATGTAAGTAACCATTCTCCAGGGCCTAAAGATGGTCTAACCACTGTCTTTGAATTTCTGTGGATCAGTCTTGTCAAGATTTCTAGTCCCTGTGTGTCCTTTTTGGGAATGCCTCTGGCATGGGCATCGCTAGGCCGGTTTTGGAGGCCACTTCACTTCAGTGTGAGAGAGAGACTGAAACAACGTTACTGACATTTCTTAACATTCATTGGTTTTATGTTTCTCTTCAGTGGATACAATGACACCAGTTTTTGCCATATATTAGTATGTTAATATCTTATATCGTGTTGATCATAATGCAGTTATAGCCCTAAATTTCTCAACCTGTAGATGGAAATTAAGAGACTGCAGCTCTACCGAGGGTAAGTGAGATAAGTGAGATGCGTAATTGATCTCACATTACTTCCTTGAGTTCTTGAATCCGAGTTTAATAGAATAATGTATTGCTAAACACAGGAAGAGAGGCAGATAAAGAAGTTGAAGGAAACTGGCAGGGCTGAAGGTGCAGATCTTATGGAGGTTAGTGATTAAGAAGTAAGTGGGGCAGAACTGTTTAAGCTTTCAGTTAATATTAATACTGAAATTAACTGAACTTTACTGAGGAAATGTAGTATTTGTCTTGACCATGAAATTCTTCCACCTAGCTAATTAAACATCCATACAGAACAAAATCACACTCTTTCTGAGACTGAAGTGATCCATAATCTGTCTATCTGAATAATGTATGTAGGAGAGAGAAGCTAGCCCTGCTACTTCAGTATCTTTGGCTAAGTTCACATTACCAAGCTACTTCATATCTTTGGGTAAGTTCACATTTCCAGGCTAAAGGGACTCAAATCAGATTTTTTAGAGCTGTGTGGACTCATGAAATCCAAACCTTTTAAATCAGATTTGGGTCACTTTCATATGTGGTCCTAGATGGGATATGTATCTGATTCATGGTCATTCGGCATGAATGCGAACATTTAATTTCATGGGTATTTTTTCCACTGCGCATATGGCATCATTCACTGTTAATGTGGCAGTAGAGCCTAATGTGAAGTTAGAGCCAGTAAATGGTGGGAATGCAACACAACTGACCCTTTTTCATCCCCATCCTGCTCCACTAATGAGCAGCTAAGAGCTGATCAGAGCTAATTATCTTGGCAGAAATGTCTCGTTCCGCTAGTTAGTTTGCTGTTCACGAGGCATGAGGTTCACTCACGTAACATTACTGATTTGGATGTGTGCACGCAGGTCGATCCACGATCCCGGTTCATTCATGTTAATGACAGATCTGTGTCACTGACCTACGTGAATGTGAACCATCATGTTAGTGAGATCAACTCTCAGGAAAAATTTGGATTTGAGCAATGAGGCTTATAATGTCAACATAGCCTTAGACTGATCTATGGCTGTTGTAAGTGGATGGATATAGTGTTTGAGTCATATTAGGTCTTTACGGAATACAGACAACAAATAGTGACAGATCTACTGTGTGCCAATTAACCTTTTTTTGATACATTTCATTCTCTAGAAGTTCATTATGATCATTTTGGGGCCATTTAAAAAACCTCTTGGAGAGAACCATGACCCCAGAACCCCTATTCCCCTATACTTGAGCCTCTAGTGACGCCCTTGACCTCTTATATGTCCAGGCTTTTTAAATTGCATTTTGGAACTGGATCTTATAATGTTGGCATACAGTATCGCCACTCTGTACCGCCACTGAGTGCTTGATTGCAATGATTAGCTAATTGTAGGGTTTGCAATTGCGATTATTAATTTTTGATTAATGGTGCAGTTGTTTACACATGCAAAATGCAAATGCTCCCATGAACACAGTTAAAAATATACACAGCAAAAAACAGATGTCTGCAAAGCTTTAGGCTCCCATGAGCAAGTACATGTTTTGCTGATCTTCTGAGTGAAAAGGAATTTATACATTCAATGCACATGAAAGTGTCCTAACATTAAAAGATCTATAGAATGGAAAAATGTACTTACATCACATTTACATTCTGTTATAGTTTAATAAGGAGAGTTCAGTTCATAAAACTGACATACCATGAACATCAAACGAAAATGCCCTCAAACATTTGACCTCAATCTACACATGCCCAAGTCACATAACTTTTATGTAGAACATCAGAGAGCAGTTTAATGTGCTAAATATGTGTATTCTATGGCACCTTTAACATATGTCTGTTTCATCAAACTGCCCATGTTTCTCTCACACAATGTACTATGAAAAAAACATTCTTACTGTAGTGAGCATCTTACCGTGACCGTTTTTATTCGTCCGCCTCCCTTAGTGCAGGTCCAGCCAGAGTGGTTGAACAGCAGTCCACAGATTTCTCCCTCCGAGCAAGGGGTCATCTCACACCACTGCCTGCTTTTCACTATCCGTGCTGCCGACACAAACACACACATACAGATAAAGAGTCAGGTCATGTAGGCATGCTGCTTGTTCTTGACATTGACTGAATGACACGGTATGTCATCAGTGCGCCGTGCATCTAGCGTGGAGTGTGGAGCATCAGCTCTCTGTTCTAAAACGAAAGGCATCAATTGAAAAAAGCCATGGCAGCCATACACATCTAACCCACACTCGTGCCTTTCTTTCATCATTTCACCCAGCAAACATTTCCTTTTTTAAAGCTGATTTCCAGCCATGCTCCGTCTCAGTGGGCGCTTTTTTGTTTGCCACCGACCAACACCCCCTCTAGAATTCACGACTCAGTCCTAACCTCAATTCCTTCCTGTCCCTAAACACCAATGTTATACCGCCTAAGACAGTTGCATCAAAGCAGCCAGCCCACACAGTGTTGCTCCTGGCTCTCTCCTTTCAGCAGGACTGTACTCGGCTCCAGAAAAGCTCAGCTCCAGGCAGTTCTGCTCCAGTTCAGTGGCGGTTCGCAGGGTGGCGGGGTCAGAATGAATGCTGGATGACTGCAGGATGGAATAAAACTGATGGGTTGTGAGAGGCTGCCTGTGGACCTTTGAGAATAATTCTACTTTATGTGTACAGACCTGCAAACATGCTCTTATATCAAGCTGATCCTGGTCTGAAGTACAGGCTGACTGCCCACGTAAAAGTTTGGGCCTTCTTTTGAAATTTTCCAAGTCTTAAATAGATGGTTCTTTAACCTTACACTCCTAAAAAAGATGGTTCTTTGATGCTACTATATAGTATCAAAAAGACGTCAAGCTTGCAACAGTAGAAGAACCATTTTTTTGTGTAACACAGAACATTACAGAACCATATACAACACATTCACCAAAAATCCATTTCACAATACAAGGAGCCAATTAAGCATGAAACGATGATATATAGAGCTCATGATTCTAAACAGACACATTCTCTTTCCAAGAGAACCCTTCTTAAGAGTGTACTGTAAGAGCGATGGCACCTTAAACTTTAAAGCCCTTGGGAACCTAAATCTGAGTTTTCTTTAATTAAGCTAATCTTGTTCCTCCTGACCCTTAGTATAGATGTACAAAGTATGTTTTATGAATATCCTCCCAAAGTCTAATAAATGTCTGCTGTTTCCACCAGTATTGCTCGCCTCTCTATGTAAAATGGGGGTCACAAAAAGCGTGATTTGGTACATCTGAGGTTTCCGTGTTTGGTACATCTGAGGGTTATTTATCCAGTTAAGGTTATGCCAGGATTCTGTGTGTGTCCATTTCGTGGATGCTCCTCCAGAAGTAAAGTGGACAAAAGCTTTATCTTCTTTAGGATATGGCCGGCTTCGTCGACAACACAACATAGAGCACATTTCTTCAGGATGGCTTCAGTAACTTCACTCAGAAGACTAGTGGTTATGCTAAAAGCCTTAGCTTAAAGGAACCTGCTCTACCTCTTCTCTGGGATGAAGAACAGAGTCTGCAGCCACAACGAGCACAGCTAGGTTTTGACCATAATCTATACTTATTGTCAAAAAAAAAACCAGGTGCACAAATAGTTGCACCCAAAAGGAATCAGCTGATAGGAATGAAACTTAGTGGGTAGGTTTGACATTGAGAGACATATGAATGACGCACATGTGACGTAAGCAAGGATGGGCCTTATCGTTGTACCTGACTGACCCAACAACCATCACTGGGGACATTTAGCAAGCAGTGATGCCCTCCATGAGCCATCCTATTAGTGCCAGCACCAGTGGTAGACCATTGGCACGACGCAGGACTGCCCTTTACACCACGTCAGCATCGCCAAAGACTGCAATAGTTGTGTGCCAGACTGTCATGGAGGGACTCAGAATGGCAGCGGATCTTCTTCAGTGATGAGTTCCTCTTTTGTCTTGGTAGAGATGACCAATGAATCTGTGTGTGGAGGCACTGTGGTGAGCACCAAGATGAACGGTTTGTTGTCACACATCACACGTCCAGAAGGCCTGATGTAACTCCACCTCCACCCCTACCGCAAAATCTGCAGGAGCTGTGTGAGAATATTCAAGCTGCATGGGATGGATTATCACAGGATACCATTAGGAACCTCTACAACTCCATGCCAAGACATCTGGCATGTTCTGTTAGAAAGCATGGCAGCTCGACGCCATACTGAGAGACACTACTTCTGTATGTGTAGCTCAATAAATATTACCCATATCAGTCTAAATTTAGCATCATTTATTGTTCCTGGTAACCTTTCTTCCTTCCTAATAGCACAGCAGTCTGACACTTCCTTCTGGGTGCAACTATTCTATTTTTGCCTTTCGTTTTAATAACGCTGGAAAACCTTGTGTACCTAGTATTCTGTCACCACCGTGAATGCAAGCAGTATCTGGTGCTGGAAGTTCTGAATGATCTACAGACTCTCTGCAAACAAACTTTGTTGATCTTAAAGATCTGTGACTTAATAAATCCAAAACTGCAACCCATAAAGAGCTACACAACGCTGGTGCTTCTTTGTCTTCATTGTCAGTGCTGTGTGGCATGTAAACCAAAAATAGCAATGTAAACAAAAAAAGCTTGGGCATGAGCAATGTAGGTAATGTGTGATCAGCTGCTGTTTTTGTACTTTTGTATATTTACTTTATGTAAATTTAAATGAATGTCCAAAACACCAGATTTTATGATATAAAATACAGAAAACATGTTTGGTTTGATGTGAATCTTGTTGGGCTTCCATATGAGTCAGTGATGAAGGGTAAGTTGGTGATGGAGGGCTCTCTGTCACAAGCGTTCATTGGAGTATTAAGGCCACGTCCAGATTGTTCTCAGAAGAGAAGAGAAGAGAAAGAGTGAATTGTCTCGTTTTTGAAGAGTGTTTTATCACATTTAATTCTTTTCAAATCATTATCATAACATCCAATATTAGTATTATACAAAAAAGCATATTTTATAGTGTTCCCAATGGGCTTTAATTCTGATACTTTAGATTGTGGTGCGCATTTATGGGTGACATTAATTAAAGGTTAATTAATTAAACCTTTGGCAAACACAACATTTATGTTTCTCCAGAGTTGTATTCACTTTTGTCTGAGATCTTGTATTGAGAGATAGTATGGGAGAGTCTAACCACTCTGTAAAGTCTTCTCCAGCACGCAACAAACACTCATAGTGGGGTTAAAGTCAGGACTCTATGGCAGACAATTCATGTTGAAATGATTCCTCATGCTCACGGAACCACTCTTTCACAATCTGAGCCCGATGAAATCTTGGCATTGTCTTCCTAGAATATGACTGTGCCATCAGGGAAGCAAAAATCCATTGATGTGATATCCTGGTCATTCAGTACAATCAGGTAGTCAGCTGACGTCATTTAACTGCCAAATGATATTGCTGAGCCTCGACTCGACCAACTAATGCAGCCCTAGATCATTACACTGCCTCAAGAGGCTTGTATAGTAGGCAATATGCATGATGGTTACATCACTTCATGCACTTCCCTTTCTACCCTGGTGCACCACTTGCTCTGGAATAGGGTAAATCTGGACTCATCAAACCACATGACCTACTTCCATTGCTCCAGAGTCCAGTCTTTATGCTTCCCAGCAAACTGCGCCTTGTTGCCCAATTAGCCTTCCTAACAAGTGGTTTTTCTATGTCCACACAGCTGTTTACTCCCAATCCTCTGAATTCTGGTCGTATGGAAATGCTCTTACTTTCACTATTAAACACAGTTGTGAGTTCTGCTGTCCATTTTGTACCATTCCACCAAAGATTTTTTTCTGACCACATTTCTTCCGTGAAGTTGACAGTTCATGCACTGAACCCAATTCCAGTCATTTCAGGTTTTCCTTAGTTGTTTTCTTTGCTTGATGCAGGATAATAATTTGACCCCTCTGAAACACAGTAAGACCTTTTCCATGACCGCCAGATATGTCCTCCTCCATGGCTGTTTGAGGAATGAGAAGCTGCTCGCTGCATCAGTTAGGGTTAAAAGAATAGTTACCAGCTGAAACATATTAATCACTGCAGTAATTATCCAATCATAGGCTGTTGATTATTTGGCTATTTAAATATAAACCCTTTTTGAGCAGGTGGTGTACAATGACCTCACATTTTTGTACATCTTACTAAGAAGTTGCCGAATCGTCTTTAAGCGGAAGATTTTCAGAAAATGTCTGTAGATTGTCATTATGGATTTTGTATGCAGTAAAAAAGGCTTGTTTATAACCTGGCCATTGATCTCAGGTAAGCCCTTTCATGCATGACCATCACGACTGCCAGGGTGCCAGAATCTTGCTGTCACTGCTGCTTTAGCCTTCCGTTCATCAAAGTAAGCGAGGAAGCCGAAACGGTGAAAAGAAGATGTGTGTCTTTAAACGAAGGCAGAACAAAGCCATCTGAGCCAATACAGCAGGAGCAGTCCAACAGCGGACTCATGGGAAAGATGAGCTATCCGTTGCAGCTACCATTGAACAAACAAGCTTTTCTCACAGGAACACTATTCAGAAAAGACTCGAATACAACCGGGCAAGTAATGACAACAAAGCAGAGCAAACCGAAGCAAAACAAAGCAATTTGATCCTTAAATATCTCTAGGAGAACCCAAATACCATAGAATACAAAGACGTGTGAGAGGTGAAAACAAGGGTAGCAATTCGAACCTGAGTCTCTGTTTTAGTCAAGTACACTCGCTTGTGTGATAAATTTGCCTTTGTAAAATTGGTGTTCATGTAAATGAACAATGCAGAATACAAACATTAAACACATAAATATCAGTAAATACAATACACAGCTACAGTATGTCAAAATATACTTCTAAATACACAACACCTAAACACAGTATAACAATATAGATCAGGTTGGATATGACTGGAACAGATGCACATGTGTGAAGAAATTATGAATGCTTCTTGTTATATATTATTGCATAATAAGCTCACCGGACAAAAATCACAGCCACCTGTGACACTAACTTACCTAATAGCGTGTAATACCTCTGAGAGCACGAATAACAGCCACAATTTGATTTGAACTGGACTAGACAAGTTCCTGGATGTAGGCAACAACGTTCAACCGCTTTTGCATCCTGGAATTGCGCAGTTGAGCCAGATTTGGTGGATGCCTTCCCTGGCACAATTCTGAGGAGAATTTCCTGTAGACTGGGATTTTTGACACTGTTGGTAGACCTGTATGACCGTACGCTTCCATACACCTATTCAGTACACGCCAATCATTAACATCTGCTTTGAGACCCATTATCTACATATCAAAAAAGACATTCACTGCACCTCTATGAATCCCGTCACACATCCTGCAGTTATTTATAGCCCCATCATCCTGGTGCAACTACATCTGCAGGAGCCTGAAGTTACTACCACCTTAAACACGCAGGTCATTTTTTGTCTGGTGAGCTAACCAACTTGTATGAAAAATTAAACATGACAAAGTGCAGTGAAAGTTGTGGAAAATACATACGTGCGAGTCAAGATTCTAACAAAAAAAATATTTACAGTATACAGAGGAAAAGTGCTGTATGAAAGAAGACTCCAAACCATTACCGTTTTCCTATGAGCACACTCTACAGTTAACTGCGCGTTGATGGAGTGAATGCGATGTCGGCTTGAAAAGGCTGCAAGGCTCCAGTCTCATAGATCATAGATTTGCATTGACAAGTGTTTTCCCTCACTATAACACACCTGATTCAACTCATCAGCTCATTACCAGCCTCTTTATGAGTGGAATCAGTTGTGTTAGAGAGCATGGAAAAACCTTCCTCGAGACTGGAATGAAGCACCCTTGATGTAGACAGAGGGTGTTTTGAAGGAGAACTATCATTTGTGGTGGTTTAATTTAGGCAGCTAAGCACGCTTCACTTTTTGTTCTGATATGTAATTTGTGGGGTTTGAATGTTTGATTTGGACAATATAATGGATCCGTGTAATTTCTCCCAAATTCCCACAGACATGCGTTAACTCACTCCACAATTTCATATTGTTAGACAGATTACAGATTCATACCGGATTAAAACCACTCCAAGATTTTCACTGTCAGACTGTAAAAACTACACACACTGTAGATTTATCCTCTATTAAAACTACTACACAATTATTACTGTCAGACTTTAAAAACTACACATGCTGTAGACTCACACTGGATTAAACTACTCCACAATTACTACTTTCAGATTGTAAAAACTACACATGCAGAAGATTCCTACTAGATTCATACTGTATTATTCTGGATTATTCATACTGAATTCTAAATTTTAAAAAAGAAAATTCAAATTAAAACCACTCTACAGTAAAACTGTCAGACTTTAAAAACTACACATGCTGTAGATCCATACTTGATTAAAATCACTGCTCAATTATTACTATCAGACTGTAAAACTACACACATTGCAGATTAATACGGGATTAAAAACACTCCAGAAGGATTACTGCCAGACTGTAAAACTACACACACTGCAGATTCATACTGGATTAAAAACACTCAAGAAGGATTACTGCCAGTGTGAAAAACTACAATTACTGCAGATTCACACTGGATTAATATTATATCAGAAAGATTACTGTCAGAGTGTAAAACTACACCATCTCCAGATTCACAACGGATTAAAATCACTTAAGAAGGATTACTGTCAGACTTTAAAACTACACATACTGCCGATTCACACTGGATTAAAAACACTGCTCAATTATTACTGTCAGACTGTAAAACCACACACACTGCAGATTCATACAGGAGTACTGTCAGACTGTCAGACATTATGTGTTAACACACAGCAGATGAACACTAATTTAGTTATTATTAAGTCCTCAGATAAAATCTAGTTTGAATACGGCTTTAGATTAGTGGAGTTACTGGCCTAAGAACGAGCCAGATAGCCATCAGAATCTCAGATGAATCATTGTGCATGAGGCTGCTAGAGACTTATAGTTCCGACATTTGGGCTCGCAAAGTAAGAAGGATTTTCAGTGGAAAATTGCCATTAAATTAAACATAATACTTTAATTCATATTTGCACAAAGCTGGCCTTATGGGATGTGTTTTAGGAAATCTGTCCCTACGGGCATAAATTCAGCTCAATCTTGGCCGAAACTATACAGCGGAAGGGTATTCTCCACTGAAAACCATTTTAAGTCTAATATGTGCCTAGGGAGAGCCTACCGCTGTCTTGCTGACTCATTTACACTGGACACAAAGCGAGAGAGAGAGAGAGAGAGAGAGAGAGAGAA
Organism: Semaprochilodus insignis; assembly: GCA_034552555.1. Lineage (NCBI taxonomy): Eukaryota > Metazoa > Chordata > Actinopteri > Characiformes > Prochilodontidae > Semaprochilodus > Semaprochilodus insignis. The sequence goes on along the minus strand of CM067484.1, from coordinate 16,667,735 downwards.
AGAGAGAGAGATGGGACGCCATAGCCCTCCAACCTTAATCTCCTGCAAGCTAACCTCCATCAGTGCACACGGCATTTCTGCTGAACTGCAGCTGCACCGGCCATTCTCAACACAGCAGCGCTAGGAAATCCAGGGCCAAATAAAGACAGATGGTACTGTCTCTGCGATTTCAGACAGTTAACATGAGTTTCCCTGGACACCAGCCCACACTACACAGCGCGCTTCTTCTCCCTCTGTACCTTGATTTTAGAAAAGGCACACACAGTACGCATGGCTGAATAGAGACAACTATCTTCAATCACCTGTATGCTTTAGATGCATTTTAGCTGTAGCATTATTATTCTATAGCAGAGCCAGAACAGCTTACATTACTCTTAACGTAGGCTCACATTACTGCATTCTGGCTGCGTGAGGCATGTGCCTGTCCCAGTAGCTCTGTGTAGCATTAATGTTAGTTTGTGATTTACTGTATTTGTGCTGGTTCAGAATCATGTTGTTGTAATCATTTACATAAAATCAGTAAAATACATTCCTACACCTCACGCGATCTAGAAAATTTTGCCTGGGGTGGCAAGAGGGGGCAGGAAGTTTCGGAAGTGGGGCAGTTGTAAGGGGATTAGAGTCCTATTTCATATTTACTCATATGTTACTCTGTATTGGTAATCGATAATGTTATCAAGAGCATTCCTTTCTGTGTATCTGGGTGTCTGAAGAAGTTCTGTGCAAGGCTGGAGGTAATAGCAGTTACGTAAACGATGTAGTACAGAACAACTGGTCCCTCTAGATAATTCTCTGTAGATAATGTATGGCCTTGTGACTCTTCTGAACAAACATCTTTTGGGATGTCAACATGGATATGACATATAGCGAGGGTGATTACAACGGTTAACATCAGCCAACTCCAGTTGGTTGAGGACCAAAAGCCCTGGGTTTATCCAGAAGCCCCACACATAGAGAGAGGGCAGAGAAGGCCAGGAGAGTTTTCAAGACGTCATTTTTGGAAGGCCTATAACCTAGGCCTGTCTTGAAAGGCGAAAACATAGAGCCTTTCTAATTTAATTCAATTATTTTGAGCACTTATAGAAAAGTTGTTTTTAGAATGTGGAATTCTTTAAATAAACTCTTTTTGGACTCACATTTTTAGACACTTGAACACTTGTCTGAACCAAAAAAGAAAAAGGAAACTAAATCACTTCACAGTGTAATTCTGCCCCCACTTAGGGGTGGGCTGGGGGGGGGGCATGGAGTGAGTTTGGATAGTTGTTCTGTTGATGGCTAAACACCTCTCCCCTTAAAGGCACCAACACCTGCCCTACAGCGTGGTGGAACCCAGTCGCAGGATGGAAGTTTCAAAGTGACATCAGGGGTGGCCAATAAGAGCATGCAAGTTATCTCGCATGTAAATATTCATCTACCTCCAATAACACACATTTCACTCATAGCTCTTAGTGTTGTTTACATTTGTAAAATATGCCCATTTTCAAAAAATATTTTTTCCCAATATATAGTGGACTTAAATATATTTTGATGAGTAATATAAAGGTTTTATACAGCCCCAAGAAGGGTTCTTCTAGTGTTACAAGCTTGAAATTAAAACAAGGCTCTATACAGTAGAACCACTGTGTTTACTAAAGAACCCTTTGAAGAACCATCTTTTTTAAGAGTGTACTTCAGCTGCTCAGGTGCTCCTCTGGGATGTGGAAAGCCTGCAATAATCCATTCACTTCCTGACATGCATTTTCCACTCTATTAACTCTTCTACAGACTGTCTGTTGTTACAACACTCTGCATCACTACAACAGGAATATGTAAGCTGGCACATTGGCCAACAGAAGAAGAAGAAAATATCTGTATAAGACGATGAGCCTTCATCAGCAACCAGTGTTGTATCGGTTAGCCTTAAGGCTTACTCCATTAGCTCACCTGAGGCAGTCTTTGTTATGTTACTCATCTGATAGGATAATCTATCAGCTAAGTTTGAATAATAAAATATTACTCTGTGTTACACCAGTGCTGTCACCTAATCACTTAAAAAGGTAACATTAGTTTATTAGTTCTTTTGGATTACAAATGCTATTCCAACTCATCCCACTGAGTTTGAACGGAGCTCCATCACTCCAGAGAATGAAGATGAGGGGGCTTTATACCCTAAATCTATCTATCTATCTATCTATCTATCTATCTATCTATCTATCTATCTATCTATCTATCGTAAATATTCAAGTAATCTAATCTTCCCATTCTACTGTTGATGTCTAAACATGTGTTGTGACCAAAATATACCTCCATCTAGGCCACCCGGGGAGCGGAGATCAGTGGTTTGAAGCATATGCTGGGCGGAGTGGATATTTATGGATTCTTCGGGCCTAATTTGCTTAAGCATCTAGAACACGCAGAACTGTTTGGCTGCAAGAGAGACACTAAATGCTGGTCAAGGGGCCTTTGCTCAGCCCATCTTTGGCCTCAAATAGCACTGTTATCTGTCGTAACAATATTCTATTTATACTGTATTTAAAGTCACATTTATTGCAGTGTGAAAGGCACTTCACACGTCAGACATCATTGACATAAGACACGTCAAATGATGTGCTAGACTTGTCAACCTTGGCTATGCTTCAAACCCCAATCATGTTAGCAAAACTGCAGGGTGTCTGTATTGTAACATTCACCTAAGGGTCTAAACAATCACATTGCCAGTGAGGTGATGTTCATGCTGCTGCATGATCAGCCAGTTTAGTGTGCCTCCTAGGGAGAAGTGAGCCTCCGGCACAAAAATGGACATTGTTAACTTGCTCATAAATGGAAGGATTGTTCACTTCTACAAAAGTCCCAAAGTAGCATTTATGTGGTTATATGTAGCAAAAACTATTTTCCAAACATTCTTTATACCGTAGAATTAAGACGTTTTTGTTACTGTACTTCTGAAGACTGATCAATGCAAATGCACTCTTCATCAAAAGAATAGCTGCACCCAGTAGGAAGTATCGCATTGCAATGCTTTTCGGAAGGCAGATAAAGGAACAATAAATAATGTAGACTGATATGATACTGACAACATTTATTGAGCTACACATACAGAAGTAGTGTCTCCTTGTATGGGATCAGGTCACCATGTTTGCTACATGCATACGTCTTATATTTTACATAATAAAATGTAAAATGTGCAAGGGGTGCAGGTATCAGCAGAAAATGACAATACTAAATAAACATAAACATGTGCATGTATTGGTTTAGGTAAAGTGTCTAGAGTGTCCAGGAGTGCAGATGTACTGGATATACAGTAAAGTGTCATATAGTGCAGATAAATAAACCTATGATTTAACATTTAACATCTCGGGACAAAGGATCTCCTAAGTCTGTCTGTAGAGCAGCTCTGTGACAGTAACCTGCCACTGAACTTGCTCCTTTTGTCCATAATGATGGTGTGCAGTGGGTGCCCATCATCATTCACAATGGACAGCAGTTTGTGTGTCCTATGATAATCCATCCCATGCAGCTTGAATATTCTCACACAGTTCCTAAAGATTTTGAGGTAGGGGTGGAGGTGGATTGACACCAGGACATGTGACGTGTGACAACAAACCATTCATCTTGGCGGTGACCTGACCAAAACAAAAGCGGGACTCACCATTTAAGATGGCCCACTGCCATTCTGAGTCACTCCATTATAATCTGGCATGACACCAGTGTAGTCTTTGTCGACGTTGACGTGGTGTTAAAGCCAGTCGTCGTAACAGTCTGCGTGCATGTAGTCCTGTGTCGTGCAGCCGTTTGCCAATGGGGCTGGTACTAACAGGTTGACTCATGGAGGGCAGTACTGCTTGCTGAATGTCTGCAATCGTGGCTGTTGGGTCAGTCAGGTACAGCAATAAGGCCCAACCTTGCTTATGTCACATGCCCGGTTGAGTGTGAAACCTAAATAATTTGCATGTCACATCCGTACTTATTACAGTGATGTCTCTGGGGCATCATAGTTTTCCAATGCAACCTGTAACCACAACCGCCCCCCCCGGCTCCCCCCCGAAAATGAAATTATGACAATGCCATGTCTAATGTCTAATCTGACTTATTATGAAGCATATCACAAATATGAAAAATATAAAAAATACAAATCTTAAATTTTTCTAGTGAACATTGTTGCAAGAAAGAGACTGAGACCTGATCTGAGTAAAGACTTGTGCTTATTTTTCTCTATGTAGGAAAGCCAGACAGCGTCTAACAATGCACCGGAATACAAGAACAACACAGCAAGAACAGCAAGAAGCTCCAGAGAAGAGAGCAGGCCACCCACTGATACCCAACCAGAGCATTAGCTGTTCACGAGTAACACGGATAAAATCTCTCTGAAGCCTCAGAAGGATCTGAGTCATCGTCATGCCCACGCCGCCCTGCTCATTGCTTCCTCTCTGCACAGTGCCTGCTTAAATCCACCTCTGCTTAAATCACACGCATAGCACCTGAGCCAACTCTCTCTCTCTCTACCACTCTAATGTTCTCTCTCTGTCTCTTTCACCCTCTTTCCTTCTCTTCCTTCCCTCTATCTCTCTCTCCTGCACACTGCTGCCATGCCCTCTGACTCAGTCATGTTGGAAGCAAATCAGGACCCCCCAGGGGATAGACTCCACCCCCACCTCCACCCCCCAACCCCCGGAGACACCTCGGCCTGCCATCTGTCCCTTGGCACCATCTGCCACACTAAACTTACCTAAAAAGACTCAGAGAATGGGGAAAAAATGGACGGATGAATGGACAGGAACAAACAGGTGGACAGACAAACAGACGAATGGCAGATAGAATGAGTTTTCCACATACTGTCGCTCTGCAAAGCAATAAGATCAGCATGGTTGCGAGTGCATGTGTATTTTCAAAACAGCAATGTCCTGAATATGCTATTTATTACAAAAGCTACATGCTACTTTTTTCACTGAAGGACAAAACCATTTTGTTTTTGGGTACTAGAGCCTACAATTGTAATAGGATTGGCAATATTTAAGTAATATTTATATAACCAGTAAAACCATAAGAAAAAATAAGAGTACAGAAACCAAAACTGCAAATATTCCTGGGGTAGTTCCACTTCCAGTGCTATAATATTTATATCATTAGCCATATTTCACAATTCACAGTTGTCGACAACCAACAGTCATTTCAGTCTAAACCAATGGCTGTAAAAACTTGGAAGCTGTGGCTCCATGCCCTTCCATTCTATAGAAAGGAAGCCTGCATTCCTCTGTTGACAAATTTGGAACCGGAGTTTGCACAGTAGAGACGGGAGTAGAAGTCAGAAGCCCGCCGGCTTCTCCCAATATCATGGTCAATCGTGTCACAGACTGCCTTCGTTGAACTTGCAGTGGCAGTGACAGAGCTATGCAGGTTGAAAGCAGCAACTGGATATTCAGGTTTTCCGGAATGTGTATTGTATCAACAGTAAACGTGCAGTTCATGTATATTATGCAACTTAATGACATATTATGATGATCTTATAGCTCAGTGGCAATTTAATAAATCGAAAGAAACTAGGTAACTAACAGTAGGCCAAAGCCCCATATACAAGCATACAAGCACTGATAGGTAAGCTTAGCCTGCACACCAGTTCTTTCAAAGGAGAAGGAAAAAAAGTTGGTTAAGTGGTTATATCTATACCCCTGACACTCAGTTGTTAAATCATTACCGTATCACTTCAATGTAGAGACACCGTGTGTCATGTCAACCAGGATGGAGATGGTGCTGATGTTAACAACATAGCAGAAAAAATCAGACACTGCAGATAGAAAGACAGGCTAGACAGGAAATGGGCTATTATGGCCCTGAAACACATGGGAATGGGCAGAGATGTACATCGTGTAGAGAGCTGTACATACTGTACCGCAGCCAGCTAGCACTAGACCTGTGGTTGCTTAATTTGTTTGAGATGTTGCACAGTCCACTTTTTTTTACAGTCATTTACCTAAACAATAATATTTTATATTTAATTAATATAATAATTAATTAATTAATTAATATAATTAATATAATAGTTTTATATTTTGCATAAAGCAAATGCAATACTACATTTATTTTTTGTTTTTTTATTTTTTGACATAATTGGAGAATATTAGCTGAACTTTACATACATAATATAATCTTCTTAAATTAACTTTCTATTCTAAGTTCTAAGGATGTTTTTTTCTGTCTCCTATAAAATGACTTTTTTGGAGATACAAGTTTTAGTTCTGGCAGCAGCGTTTTTATATAATAACATATATGGGGCACAATATTACACTATATAGGTACAATACTTAAGAGACATATTGCTGACTAGACACTTTATTAAGTACACTTCCTTGTCAGGTCCTTTTACCATGTACCTCCACAGCACCATCACAGAGCAGGTATTATGTGGTATTATGTGAATGTTGGTGGCATGTTAGCATATGTTGTCCTGGCACGAGAGGATCAGACGCACCAGTGCTGATGGTGTATTTAAACACACCCACCCTGTGGGGGTCCTCCCCACTGAAGAACAAGATAGCAAAGTATGTAAAGACACAGATGGACTGCAGTCAGTAACTGTAGAACTACAAAGTGTACCTGTACATAAGATGGTGTATGAAATAGCCTATTATTAGGTCTATTCATGAACAATGTCCTGACATAGTAATAAAACAAACTCTGTGTGTGTGTGAAAAGAAGACCGTGTGAGCAACAGGCTTTAATGGCCTACCCCTAATGGAGCATGAAGACAGCAGTGAAAGCCAATAAAAATCAATTTCCCCCTGCTGTAATTATACTAGTGTCTTAGTTAATTAAGCTGGTCTTGGCGTTACAAAGAGCTGCTAACGTCCTTAGTGAGGAGCTAAAAGGACCAGCATTATCGAAGCAGTGCGCTTGTCTGACCGAGCACAGGCCCCGACCACGTGATCAGAGAGAGAGAGAGACCAAGGCAGAGCCGTAAGAAAATCTCAGACCCCCGCTGTAACCCCTAATTTCTGACCATTTAAATCTTTATTGAATGCTGACACATCAAATTATGTTTTGTTGCACTGACAGCTGAAAATCCAATTTTTTTTTCACTCCAAATGATTATTCATCATTCCAAAACACTCAATTTTCTCCTTTCTAAATAAGCTCATATTTATCGTGCATTAAGCATAAGTGATGTATTAAGTAATAACAAAATCTCCACAGAACACAAGCAGACTAGGAAAGAATGCACAATATGAGCAACAGTGACTCGGTGTGTGATTCTACGAACCAGCGCACAGAGCAATCCAATATTCGGTTGCTTAATCAATGCCTGGCTTCAAATCTAGAACCAGATCCTCGAAAGCATGTTAAGAAAAAAAGGAACTTTTCTTCCATTCTTCTTAAAGGAGCAGTGAGGTTGTGTATTGAAACCTTTTGAACTAATGAACCTATTGATTGGATGGTTCTCCAGCTACATTGTTCTAGCTATTTATTCTATCCATCAAGCCATTCCAGCTACCATGCTCATATCATTAGTACAGCATAGTAACTCAGTTTTTCAAATGTTTTATTATGTTTTTAATGTTAATTCCGTTCAGCTTAATATTCACTTCTCCCCTTATAAGCTGATTTGGGCTAATAAAACATCCTGATTACATATGCTTTACTTTTACATTACTGTTAATGCTGGTAATCTTTGCTGATAAGAGCATTGGCCAGCTTCTTGTTGCAATTTTCCCACTCCAGAAGCTGAACATTAGCACCAGAATGTAAATGTTGTGTAATTTAAGTTGAAAAAGGAACAATTTAAACCAGAAGCTGGCAAATAAAAAACTCAATGTCAGCACCAGAATGTAAATGTTATACCATTTAAAGTGGAACAGGAACATTCAAACAAGAAGCTAGCGAATAATAAGCTGACTTCAGGTTCATAGTTTTAATGCTGGTTGTATTTTTGGTAAGTAGATTTAAGCTATCAAAAGCTACTAAAACCACAATGATTTGAAGTTACAGGTAATTCAACAGTAATGAAAATATACAGGGGTTGGACAATGAAACTGAAACACCTGTCATTTTAGTGTGGGAGGTTTCATGGCTAAATTGGACCAGCCTGGTGGCCAATCTTCATTAATTGCACATTGCACCAGTAAGAGCAGAGTGTGAAGGTTCAATTAGCAGGTAAGAGCACAGTTTTGCTCAAAATATTGCAATGCACACAACATTATGGGTGACATACCAGAGTTCAAAAGAGGACAAATTGTTGGTGCACGTCTTGCTGGCGCATCTGTGACCAAGACAGCAAGTCTTTGTGATGTATCAAGAGCCACGGTATCCAGGGTAATGTCAGCATACCACCAAGAAGGAAGTTTTCCTCCACCAGCATCACGTAGTGACCTGGCCACTATCCTGCAAGAAGAATGGCTTAAAATCCCTCTGACCACAGTGCAGGACTTGTATATGTCATTCCCAAGACGAACTGACGCTGTATTGGCCGCAAAAGGAGGCCCTACACCATACTAATAAATGATTGTGGTCTAAAACCAGGTGTTTCAGTTTCATTGTCCAACCCCTGTAGTTTTGCATATTATATTCCATTTCCTCAACTTTTATGATAGCCTTATACTTGGCTTATACTTAAATTTCTAAAACTTTCACATTCTAATTGTACTGAAATGTACTGAATCTATTTAATGCAAAATAACATTTAATTCAAAGTCAAAACATATCTTCCAATGTTTTAATCTCAATCTAAGACAACACAATACTACTTCACAATAAGACGATCCTTATAAATCATATATACACACATATATATATATATATACATACAAATAAACTATATATCCATAGAAAGAAAGACTGAGTTTAAAATATTGCAAGTCCACATGTCATTTGAGATGTGGATATCAAGCTGTCTGGAAATTGAGCCTCAGGTTTGCTTTTTGTGTCAGACCAGACGGTGCCTTTAGTGCTCAAGAAAGCTCTATTACAAACGTCTTCAGCTCTGAAGAGACAGATAGATCTGCTGCAATTTCAGGTCTAAACTGAATGAAGTAGAATCTCGTTGATTCTGAGCAGCACTATAAAGTAGCACTACTGACAACAATGAAGTACTAGAGCTGCAGTCACATACTCTCACTGGGCACTAGGAACATCTATGGTCCCGTTTTATGTTTTAAGTGTCTGTAAAAACTGCACAGTAGCACATTAACGACACATAAAGCAACAATGTAACTAGCGGCAATGTATTCACTGTTACAGATGGATTACAACTCAAGCAAACTTAAGAGTGCTAAAAGCACATAGTCAGAAAAAAAATCACCCATTTTCTGTTGCATCACTGACTACATGGTTCTAAACAGCCTCTGGAAGCAACATCCGTCAGGAGCTTCGTGAAATGGGTCTACATGGCGTAACAGCTGCACACAGGTCCGGGATCACTATGTGCAATGTTTTGATTTCCATCTCACGAAAGTTTGCTGGTTTGGGTTAACATTGTTTCCTCCTGTCTGTCATGATATGCAAATCATGTTTCAAAGGCATTTCGTTCATAGAGAATATAACAAAATCAACATGAAAACAAACTTGTTTGAAAAGTAAACTAAGGCTAATGAATGCAGCAGAACCTCGTTTCCAACTATACATCTACAGCAGAAATGCTGTAAAATAACATATGCTGCTATGCAAATGTCCAGAATCAAAAGTTCAGTCACTGAATTCTTGCAGACACATGCATAAAATGTTTCTTATGTATCTATTACCCTACAAATAGACATATTTCAAATACTTTAGCCCGCTGTTAAAAATAAGGAAATGTTATATATGTCCAAAGAAAATATAATGAATGAGTTCCCCAAAATAATTGTCTTTATTAAGTAAACAAATTTTGAGGCAGATACCTTTACATGAATTTGCTATAAATAAATCATTGCTGTACATTTTTTTTTCATTTCATTTTCTTGCAGTTCCCAACAAAACATGAAATACTTAAGAATACATCTGTTTAATATAAACATGTTTTAGGGTGTACTTCATAATGCTTCTATACTGTATCAGTTATTGTTCAATAAAACAAGGGCACAGAGTGTCGCTGATGCCAAGCACCGCTAATAAAGTGCAGAATCTTTAGCTTGCTAAATGTGAACGAGTGAGTTACAAGCCAGGAAGCCAGACCTATGAGATGCACGAATTAAGCGTTGCAAGCTGTCAACAGTTATGTGTTGAAAGCTGAATCTATGTTGACTAATCACAGAGGATGCCACGACTAAAAGCAAAAAGGGAATGCTTTGTATGAAGTGACTAGTGACCCTTTAAGTGTCTAGGTGTTCGTGTTGTTAGTGTCAATCACATTTCTTTCATAATTGTATTTATTTGTTTATTTATTTATTTATTTTGCATTTTCAGTTTTCGATCCTTGGTGTTCTGAATTCGGTTTTCACTTTTGGCACAATATTTTCCTTTCAGGGGATCACTGATGACAAGTGATTCTAAACCTTGCTCTCATAGTGTAGATAATGTTACTTTGTTCCATAATTCTGTTCATAGTGACACTGCTGTTATCCTCTTCATTGATCCAACCACAACACAATAATCCAATAAACCAATGATCCAATAATCTAAAAAAATCCAAAGAATTCAAATTTAACACACACATACTAATAAAGGATGCATAAAATAATGCAAGTTTTCTCATAGTGCAAAGCTTCCCAATGTCATTAATGTTTTCTTATATATCTTCCATAATATGTCATAACATGTTTCATAACACAGGAAAACACAGAGCAGCACAAACAAAATGAAGCTACTGGATGTAACACAATCTGACAGGGACTTTTAGATGCTGGACTGAGTGGGAGGTTGAGGTGTGAGGTGTGTGAAGCATTTGTGTGTGGGTGCACCTGTAATGTGTGTGTGTGTGTGTGTGTGTGTGTGCATTAGTGTAATCTGAGGGCTGTGTGGGATTGTGCATGTGACGTATTGTTTTTCAGTCTTTTAGTGTGAATGCTACAAGAATGTGGAGGGGTTCTCTTTTTGGCACCTTTATTTTTAAGAGCGTGTTCCCATTTTACACCTTCCCACCTCTTCCTGCAACCACTAGAAGTCAGTTAGAAATAGCATGATATCACTCTTGAGTATTGAGAAACTTTGAGTATTGACTAATAGACATATTGATCTGATATTCCTATCCCTTTAAAACCATCACACGTTAAATTGAGCTGTTTTTGAATTAAATACTTTGCTGAAGATGATACTCTAAGAGTAGGTTAACGTGCAACTTTGAAATAGCAAGAGCTGCTATTTTAATTATAGCATATCCTGTAAACATGCTTTATAGTCATCCTGTTAGTGCCAGCTCCACTGGCAGACGGCTACACGATACAGGACTACATGCACGCAGACGGTTACGACGACCACGCCCTTTACACCACGTGTTTCTCTGTAAACTTTGTTACCCTGTTCTTCAATGGCCAGGACCCCCACAGGACCACCACAGAGCAGGTACTGTTTGGATGGTGGATTATTCTCAGTACTGCAGTGACACTGATGTGGTGATGGTGTGTTATTGTGTGTCGTGCTGGTATGCGTTTTTAAACACCTGAGTGTCACTGCTGGACTGAGAATAGTCCACCAACCAGAATTATCCAGCCAACAACATTCTGTGGGCAGCATCCTATGACCATTGATTAAGGACTGGAGGATGACCAACACAAACTGTGCAGCAACAGATGAGCTATCATCTCTGACTTTACATCTACAAGGTGGACCAGCAAGGTAGGAGTGTCTAATAGAGTGGACACAGTGTTTAAACACTCCAGCAGAACTATTGTGTCTGATCCACTCACACCAGCACAACGCACTCTAACACAGCACCACCATGTCAGTGTCACTGCAGAGCTGAGAATGATCCACCACCCACATAATACCAGCTCTTGACCACTGAAGAACAGACTGAAAGTGTACAGAGAAGAGAAACTGATGGACTACAGTCAGAATGTAGATACAAAAAGGTGTTCCTGATAAAGTGTTCAGTCTGTATATATGTATTAATAAATATCTGTACATGCAATTAAGTTACTCAAAGCCCAGACAACTGATAAGTTTTCTTATTTTAGAGACATACTGGGAAGAACTAATTCATTGAACCATTATTCTTGGAAGGTAAAAGATGAAGTAGACAAGCTGCGACAAGATGGATGGATATAATCAGAGGAATAATGAACCAGACATTCAGGAGCCTGAAGGCCCAAACAGAAAACAGAAGATACTGGAAAAACACCATCCATGTGGTCACCAGGAGTCTGAAATGCCTCAATAGCTCTGAATAATAATAATAATAATAATAATAATAATAATAGCGAAACAAAAGCAATACCGCTCAACTTCTAAGAGTTAAGATGAGATTTTGTTCTCCATATGCAGTGTACAGCAAGACCTCTTCTCTGCACTTTCATATACACTGTGCAAAAGACTGTTTTAAGCACACAAAAAACATCTACCATTTATAATGCTTTCCTTATTTTGCTGCATGAAGTACTGTTAATAGTCTTTGAAATACATTCTTAGCTTTAATGTAAATTAATTCTCCAAGATTTTATTCCAAGCCATATTTCCCCATTACAACTGGTCCATTAGTCATGAGCTTGCAGCTAGTGTTTTCAAATGGCGTAGAATGGGAGTATAAAGTTATATGACAGTGATGATAGTTTCCACCTTTTGTTCTTGTTTATTTTATCTGTCAGTCGCAGCCTTTGTTGCACTGTTTGGTTTGAATTTCTGACATTTACACAATATTGCTTTCAGCTTCCTAATCTAGCCTGTGTTGACATTATGAATTAATAAATTTGACTTTGTTTATTAGCTGACAAGCCTGGACTACAGAGCAATGGAGATTTGAATGGCTTTAGCTGCTTTATTCTTGTAAACAGTTCTGTACACCCTGACTTGGAAGGCTAATGCTTTAACTAGGTAATGAATGTGGCTTTTCAGACACAGATTAAGCCTAATCCTGTATTAAAAGGACATTTCGACCGAGAAGCTCCATTTACAGTGCAGTTTAATCCAAGACTAGGATTAATCTGTGACCACTGTTTAATGCTCTGTGGTAGGAAGTCAAATGGAAATGTGGTTAAAAGTGAATGAATGCCAGAAGTACCAGATAAAGCAAGATCATGTCTAAGCCATGTAGAATTATTGTCATCATATTATAATGTAATGTAAATGTAACCATGCATGTAGATAGGGCTGTACATATAGTTCACATCGCACAATACAGTTGCATATTCTTTGTTTTATTATTGTACACTTTTTTGTATTGATTTACTGGATTGCAGTTTTCAGGCAAGAACCTTGACAGTCTGCAGTGAACTTGTGCTTTTGGGACTGACTGCACATATGGTTTTCATGCAGGGCTTGTTTAAAACTGATTTTTTCCCATTTAAATAAAACATAAAATTTTTAAAAGAATTTTTAATCTAAAGGCCATAAATGATGTCACAAAGGACATCTTTCGTGCTGCCCCATAGACCTTATGTCACGTGGGGACAGGACGAGGAGACAGGATGTAAATGCAAGTCTTTAATAGAGAACAAAATAAAACAAAACCAAAGAAACCAAAGACACTAGCAAACTGAGAAATGACTGGGAACAGGGTTACAAAAACAACAGACATGGAGACAAAACACCAAGCAAGCACAAAGGGAACAACAGGGAGTATAAATGAACAAGGACTAACGAGTAACACCTGGGAAAGGGCGGAGCTACAAACTAAGGACAGGCGAGGGGTCTGACAAGAGGGCGGAGACAGGAGGAGCAAAAACCAAAACAAACAGAAGTACATGGAACAGGACAACAAAAGGCACATGGAAATGACAAGAGAAAAAAACAGAAACCGAAAACCAGAGAAAACAGAGACAAACAGGGGCAAGAAAAGACAGGACATGACACCTTACATACAGACATTACATATATACAACCCCAAATCATAAAACGTTGTGACCCTGTGGAAAAGGCTATCTATAAAGTCATTTACTTTGACTTTTATTTGATTGCAGACAATATGACCCCAGTATATTTCCTTTTCACTGGTAGACTCATTTGTTAATATACATCCATTCCTGCATTTTATGCCTGCAACACATTTCAAAAATGTTAAGACAATAAAGCATTTACCACTTTGTAATGTTGCCATTCTTTCTCATGGCACTTAAAAATGCTTTGGCCTTGAGGATAACCAGCAATGAAGTGTTTCACGTGTAAAATGGAGAATCTAATCTAAAGCCCATAAATGATGTCACAAAGGACATCTTTCATGCTGCCCCATTATTTTGTTATTTTGTCCCATGTCTTACAGTGTACAACAGTACAGGGTCTTTGTTGTCGCATTCTTCATTTCAAAATTCTCCACACATTCTCTATTGGGGACAGGGCAGGACTACAAGCAGGGCAGTCCAGCACCCATATCCTCTTCTTCTGCTGCCATACCTTAGTAATGTGTGCAGCATGTGGTTTTGCACTGTCTTGTTGAAAAATGCATGGACTTCCCTGGAAAAGATGTCTTCTTGAAGGCAGCAAAGTTGCTCTAAGATCTCAGCGTGCTTTTCTGCATTAATGCTGCATCACAGAAGTGTAAATGACCTTTGCTAAGGGCACTGACACACTGACCCCATGCTGTGAGAGACCCTGGCTTTAGAACTTGTTGCTGATAACAGTCTGGATGGTTATATTCATCTTTGGTCCAGAGCACGCAGTGTCCACTTCTTCCAAAAAAGAACTGGAATGCTGATTTGTCTGTCGTTTCCACTGTGTAATGGTTCATCTCAGATGTGTCCAACTCCAGAGAAGTCAACACCAGTTCTGGACATGGTTAACATAAGACTCCGTGATGTAGGGCTTCACAAAGGTTTGCCAAAGTAATCCCTTGCCCATGTGGTTGTATCAGCTATTGCTGAATGACGGTTCTTGATGCAGTGCTGTCTCAGAAATCTGGGATCACAGGTGTGATATCATAGTGATATTATGCACTGTAGAGAGAGACATTTGCAGATCCAATCTTTGTTTTTGTTTTTAAATTGTATTGTTTTTAAATATTTCACTAATTGTCTCATACATTTGTTAACAAACTGAAGATCCTTTGCCCATCCTTTCTCCTCAAAGACTCCACCTTTCATGGATACTGCTGTTATACCAAATCATGATTACAGTCACCTGTTGACTTCACCTGTTTGAAATCACATCATTTAGTTTTTGTACTTCATTACTAGTCCTAAATTGCCCCTGTCCAACATTCCAAAGTGGTAAATGCCTTACTGTCCCAACAGTTTGGAACAGGTTGCAAGCCTGAAATGCAGGAATGGATATATATGTCAACAAATGAAAAGAAGTTGACCAGGCAAAACATTGAATGTCTTGGGTTTATGTCTGTCTGCACTGAAATATTTTTATTTCCATATTGTCCCAACATTTTCTGGTTTGGGGTTGTATATAGTGGCATCCCATCACTGGCCACACTGTCATGGGAGCCTTTGTTTCAGGATGATGGACATTCTGGAGAGACTGTGAAGGGGGTGGTATGCCCATGCACCTCAGAGACTCTTCTCAAACTCTTGGAGGTCACCAGAATGGTTAAACCTTAAAGGGTTAAGTTATGTGGCATCCCATGAGAGGCATAGCAATTGTTGTTGCTCTAGTTTAAGAGATGTCATGATGGCGAGTGTTAATGTGCCAGGCTGTAGAATAATTATAGCGGTATTGTATCTTTTGCAAAGTGAAGTGGTATGGCTAGACATGACCTGCCAGCCATTCCAGCCACTTTGGTTGCGTTCATCAGTGGTTCATCAGCGGTGCAGCTGAGGCCACAATATTTATATACGCACATTAGCATCCTCCTGGGCCATGGCAATGGTCCTAGCAACACCTTAGCCACCATCTGGGATTTCATAGCAATGAGCTTGTCAAGCCATCTTAAAGTTAATTCATAAACTTTCTCTACTTGTTTTTTTTATGTAATTACATGACACCATAATTATAGCTAGGCAATTAATTATGTTTAACTCTATTTATTTATACACTTCTGACTTTGACATTTGTCCTCAAAGAATTATTGTACAAACATACTGTAGGAACAAAAAGCTCTGCATTTTGACAAATGCAAATGTAGTATCCATAAAAAGTTTAGAATCTGCATTTTGCAGTTTATTCATTCATTCATTCATTCATTCATCATCTAAGCCACTTTTCCTCCTGGGTTGTGGGGGTTGCTGGAGAACTATCCCAGTGCTCATTGGGTGGAAGGCAGAAAGCACCCTGTACAGGCCACCAGTCAATCAACCAAGGCAGACACACAGACACACACACAGGGGGCGATATACACATAGGGGGCAATTTAGCTTCTCCAACTCGCATGGCTGCAAGTCTTTGGACTCTGGAAGAAAACCAAAGCACCTGAGACAAACCCATGCAGACATGGGGAGAACCTGCCAACTCCACAAAAAGGTCCGCCAGGGCAGGAAATTGAACCTGGGACCTTCTTGCGGTGAGGTGACGGCACTACCTGTCATTGCACCACCATTTGCAGTTTAGAATCTTGTTAATATCTAAGAGTTAATATGACCAGGCACATGAAATTGATTTGGAGTTGACTTCAATGAGCCAAAAGTAAAAAAGAATATTATTATTAATATTAATTAAATATTAAGTTTAGTTTTATTGCCAACAATAACTGCAGTTGTAAATGGTTAATTCATTATTAGCTTCATGTGCTAACATTGTTGCTCAAAACTCATTTCTAAGTAATTTCTTGTGCTACGGTGACAGCAGACCCTTTCATCCACTCACTGCAGGCTGTGTTCTCTTTCCCTTACCATCCACACATGCCGGCCGTGCCCGCGTGGTGCCCGCAATTTGGCCTCTCCGGCAGGCGCAGCGGGCAGTCTGCCTGGCGATGGTGCGCTTGGGCTGACTGCTGTCTCTGTTCAACATCACAATCTCACACGTGCCCACCGCCAGTTGACCTGTAAGTGACCGACACACACACAAACACACAGACAGAAGCTGGTTAGAAACTTTCTAAAGTCATAACACCAGAGGGTGGGGGGTCAGTCACTGATTTGATTGATTTATGATTCTTTGAAGGAGATGAAGAAATGATTCATGCATTAAGAAATCTTAAATGTTACCACAATTTGGTTTAATTCTGTTCAGCTATTTTGGTAAGATTGGTTATTATATTTAACAGTTTCCTGAATGAAACCAGGTGCGAATGGACTATTTACACAGCAGTGGAAAGCTGAGTATAATTTCTTCATAAAAGACTTGTTGCTGAATCAATATCTTTTTTAACCACTCATCACCATCTGATGTCATCAATGTGTGTCTTGTATTCCTACCTTTTGAAAATCCTCCAAACGCATACAAATTCACCACATAAGCCCAAAGACGCACTCTTGGTAGTTTGTATGCGCAGCCAGCTAATATTAGCTGAGCCGCTTAACGAGTCACTCTATAATGTGCTGGTTTGCATGCAGGCAATGCACAGTGTAGTATTTCAGTTTGTTTAAAATAATTCTATGACACTTTGATACTGCATTTCTTTTATGAATCATGTAAATGAGGACTCTTGGTACTTGGCTAATGTTAGCATGTTACTAGGCTTATGTGTTAACTTTTTAATCCAGGGTCATCATCAAAACATTCCCTCTACCTTGAGTTCACTACATTTTAACCAAAGACCATCACTGCCACGTTGACTGCTAGATGTACCAGTGCTAATTCAAGACCATGGCCAAAATCCTGAGACTGCATTTATTTGATGCCATGATAATCCTGGATTAATACTAAACATGGCTATGATGGTCCTGAATCAACATTAGTAAATCTATTTAGAATCAGTATGGTGATGATGGCCCCGAGTCAACATTAGTAAATCTATTTAGGGTCAACATCATGATGATGAATGTCATGAATCAACATTAGTTCTTCTATCCACGGTCAACATGGCAATTATGGTGGTGAAATAAATTAATTAAATCAATCCAGGACCAAAATAATGATAATGGTCCTGAATTAAAATCAGTAAATCTATTCGAAGATCCACATGATGATGATGATGATGATGATGATGATAATGATTGTCATGAATCAACAGTAGTAATTCTGTCTGGGATTAACATAGTGATGATGGCCAAGGGTCAACATTAGGAAATCTTCCCACTATCACTAAGGTGATGATGACAGTCATGAATCAGCTTTAGAAAATCTGTCTAGGATTAACATGTTGATGATGGTCATAACTAAACATAACTAAATCTAGATAAAAATAATTATTATTTATTTGTTTATTTGTACATTTGAATTTCAATTTTATCAAAAACAGCTACAAGATTTATTGAACATCATTTTTTTTCTGTACAGCACATTTGTCATTGTCAGTTTGATGTATTAAGATGTATCCATACATTTTTACACTATGCACCACAATGTGATGAAAGACAATTTTGCCAAAATCAGCTCTACAAAATAACATTAGAGTACAGCTGGATATGCTTTTATTCCTTCTCTGTAAAAGTGGATTCCTCCCTGGCCATAACAAAATCAACCTGAGGCAATAATGTTACTAGTGTGAAAACCCCCTCAGGCAAAAAACAGCACAAACCACACATCATGAAGACCTCACTAAGGACTATGTGGAATTTTCAGCAATTTATCAGAGCACTCATTTGGTGGCTGCATCACACTGAGGCTTTTTTCTGAGCTCAAATCACAGAGACTAATACTGCAATATTGCTTAACTAACAATACATTGTGGGGTCCTAATGCAGAGACAACACCCAAGGCAAAGAACAAAATTAAAGAGTGACTCACAGCACACAACAGAAAGGGTCTCGAGTGCAACGATAAAATCTACCGGGCACAGCAACAATACAGCGTGACAAGTAGGTTATCTTATTCTGTGACTATAAATTGTTGTTTCAGAGCCCTCCAGCAATAATCTGTGACACAATAATACTATTAAACACAAGCTGTTACAGGTTGTTTATGTCAGTATCTCAAGCGGCACTGTGGTGCATTTGCTGTGGAGATAAAGCCATGGCTTCCAGATCCTTTAATACAGGAACTTCTCAGGATAGACATCTAAAGCTATCACTATTTTTAATGTATTTAGCTTTTAATCCAATTTAGTCATAGTTGATGCTTGTAATCCTTATGTTGGAAGTTCTAATTCTATCCTTGAATTGCACACAGTAGTGCTAGTTTGTGAAGAAGAAGGCTAAACACTTTCTTTGAAGCATGCATAAATTTCAGGCACTTTGTCAATTATACCAGATGCCTGAACATGCTTGGAGGAGAATACTAAGCATGCAGTTAATATGATTAACTGGCACACAATGTAAAACACTTTGTAAAAAAACACTATGACCTATGTGAAAACTGTCTGGGTGTGGTTCAAATATTCCAATGAGCACACTTGATTAACTTCCCTCGGTCCAGCTATTATATACTTTGTACTTATAGGACTTAAAATTCTTTCTCACCTCTTTCAGGGTTATGTTCTTGGTGCTATCTTAACAGTCCTGAAATTTTATCCAGGCTTTGTATAATAGGCAAAGCACGTGATTTAAAAAAAAAAAAAAGCCTTTGTAAGATTCTGCATTGATTACTCATAAAATGTGGTCTAATCATTATCTAAGTCACAAGAATAATCAATCATAATCTAATTAAACTAATAACACACAAACTTGTACTTTTACTGAGCACATTAAATAACATCCAGAGCAGGTTAGAAAATGTAAGTGAACCCTTGAATTTAATAACTTGTAGATCTCCCTTTAGCCGCAATCACCTCCACCAAACATTTTCACATAGTTGCAAATAAAGTTTGCCCAATGGTGAGGACGAATTTTGGACTTCCTCGTTGCAAATGTATTTCAGTTGGTTGTCATCAGTATTTCCTGCCTTGCTTTCACAGCCGTCTTGAGGTCATACCACAACATCTCCATAGGGTTATGATTAGAACTATGACTTGCCAAAAACACAAATCTTTTTTTCTTTAGATACTTTACTTGTGTATTGGGTCATTGTCTTGTTGCATCACTCAAAGTCTCTTACTGCCCTAACGCCCTCCTGTGAAATATATTGCTATACCAATGAATTAACTGTTCCCCTTAATGACTGTAAGGCCTCTAGGCTCTAAGCCATGCACCAAACCCTAAACCATGATGCTCACTCCACCATGCTTCACAGTGATGAAGTGTTGTCGCTGTTTGGATTTATTCTTGAACACCATTCATGTTGATTAAGCAGTTTGTAGAGTCTTCTGTAGGTCTTTTGCTGTTTAACTTTCTGTTCTTTCTCACCTCTTTTAGGATAATGTTCTTGGAGTGATCTTAACAGTCCTGAATGTTCCCCAAGCTTTGTGTAATGGCCAAAGCATGTGTGAAACCCCCACATTCATACTTGAATTAAAATCATATTAACTGAAACACCAGTTTTGATTTAGCTCTTGGAGAAGTGATTAGCATTGCTGTTTATGTGTTATTAATTTAGTTAGATCTATAATTGTGGCTTAGATAATAATCAGACCATATTTTATTAGTAATCAATGGAGAAATTTTGGTAACTCCTTTTTCTTGTAACTACAGTGATGTATTAAAGAAAGTAAGATTCTTATTCACTGCATTGCTGGATGTGCATCAAGGGAACGCTGGTGTGGCTAGCTGAACAGAAGGATGAACAAACAAACTTACGGATGGATGGACAGAGTGAAAAGACAAACAGGTGGACAACACATGCTAGCTCATTTGCGCAGTTATGCTTGCCTGGTTAGCTTTAGCTTGGTGGTTAGCTTTCTCTCTGTATGTCTTTCAAACTTGAAAAGAGAGAAACCGCTAGGGAACATTATTTTGTTACAGCTGTGCAGGCAGAACAAGACACAATTGTGATTGGTCAGGGTGCTTCTAACATAGGTTCTTGGTTACATTAAAGAGCATTTTGACAAAATATATGAGCTACTTAGTGTACATTGCAAAGCAGAGCAAGGTAGCACAAAACCCTAGAAAGACTAGAGACATCCTAATTAAGCAATGTTAGTTTGTAGATTAAAACTGTCCTGGGCTTTAATGTTAGCCAATAAGTATCATCGCAATGAGACAGACATAGCTGGAAAGGCATTTGTTTGCAAAAGCAAAGTGTCCTTGACCATCATGGCTTTCCCTACTAGGAGAGTTTGAATTGAGGTCCTCAGGGTGCCACTTTAGAGCTCCTCAGAGTAGCAGCAAAATGACTAGAAACATTTTTCCTCCTTCTGTAATTGGAAAGTTTCATTTGCTGTTCCACTTGCATTTTTGCTCATATAGTATCAGAATCTGATTTGCACTAAATGTGCTCTTTTGGGCTTATTAAGCAAATGTTGGATATTATCCCATTTACAGTTATGTCTTCTCATGTGTTGGTATGTGTTTTGTGTAATGTTGTGCTTTTGTTACAAAACACTGTCCAAACCAACATTTCCTTTACAGGACAAACTCCTCAGTGTTTCTTCTTTATGATCTTAATGTAGTGGTCATCAGTCCTCCTCTTAGAGATCTACTTTACTGCAGAGTTCAGTTATACCATACTTCTAACATGCTGTACCCTCCTTTCCTCACACTAATGCACATGATCCAGCCGATTACAAACTTTTAAGCAAGGTAATTAGATTGAGACTGATAAGAGTGCAGATAGATAAAGAGATTAGATCAGCATAGAAAGATCAGATTGGAGTGTGAACCACAGAAAGGTCGATTTCCAGGAACACTATTGAGTTTTGTGTATAGGTTCCTCTCAGTGTTTCTTTCCTCATGATCTAAAGTGGCTTTTGGTTCCTCAGTGGTTTTTCCTATCTCAGTTCTCGATTCTCAGTGGTTCTTCCTTATGCTCTTAGAGAGTTTCTCTTGTTGAATCCTGGTTTCTCAGTGCTTCATTCTCATGTTCTTGAAGAGTTTCTTCTTTTCAGTCTTTTCAGGCTTCTTTAAGTGGTTCTTCCACCTATTCATAGAGAGTTTTGTCTATTGAGACTCGGTTCCTCAGGGGTTCTTCTTCATTATCCAAAAGTTTCTTCTTTTCAGTCTTGGTTTCTCAGTGCATCTTCCTCATGTTCTTGGAGAGTTTCTACTTTTCAGTCTTGCTTCCTCTTATTGGTTCTTCCTCCTATTCATAGAGAATTTCTCCTATTGAGACTTGGTTTCACAGTGGTTCTTTTAATTATCCAAAAGTTTCTCCTTTACAGTCTAGGTTGCTCTCAGTGCTTCTTCCTCATGTTCCTGAACAGTGTCGACTTTTCAGTCTTTGCTCCTCTCAGTGGTTCCTCCACCTATTCATAGACAGTTTCTCCTATTGAGCCATGGTTCCTCAGAGGTTCTTCTTCATTATCCAGAAGTTTCTCCTTTTCAGTCTTGGTTCCTCAGTGCTTTTTCCTAATATTTTAGAGGATTTCTTATTTTCAGTTATGGATCCACACATTTTGTATTGTCCTCTTGTGCTTAGAGAGCTTCTCCTATTGTGCTCAGGTTACATATGCATTTTATCCAGGTGCAAGGGGTTTTCAAAGTCTTTTCTTTTTATTTTATCTTTGCAATCCCTCAAGATTCTATAACACTTGTCAGAGTATTTTTGACACTTTTAGCCTTAAAGTCTTCAAGAAACTAGCAAGAAACACCACACTCAGGGTTGAGAGGAAGATAAAGAAAGCAAGATATAGAAAGTTTTTGATTGTGACTGAAAGTCAGTAGAAGTGAAACAGAAGATAGAAGAGTGTGTGTGATGGTCTGACCAACTTGGTATCATCTCTGCTCACACACTGCCATAATTCAACACTAAATTAAAAAGCCTCTCCTCTGAAACTCCATTCCCTCTGTCCCCTTCCTCTGTACAGAGGATGAGTGGGCCTGGGTATCTCTCTATAGTCTGACCATTAAAGACGGTGATAAAAAGCTGATTTACAGCACTAATTAATCTTCTCTGATACCAGTTGAAGGGCCAACAGAGGTGTGATGAAAGGAGATTTTTATATCTGTAATAGAAGAGTGGAGAGCGGCGATGAATCACCAAAAAAACTCCTACTTTCAAGATTGGCTTTCGGAGGACGCCACACTCAAGGGCACCATAATTCAGGCTGATCAGTGTGAATAAAGCCCCAATCAGATCCCTCTCTTGGACAGAAAGAGAGACAGAAGGAACTGGCATTGCGCGCCAGGCCTCGGCCCGAAAGTGTGACCCTGTGTATTCTAATAGCTTTAATCAACCTGCGCCTGAATGCAAAGCAGCAATGAGTGGGTGTCAGAAATCTCCTCCAAACGGACAAAATCACTGTGTCTATTCACACGCTATGTACTGTGCATCACTCCTCATTCCTCTCTTAAGCAGTTGCTGATTGCAGAGCAGCAAAGCTTATTGCTATTCATCAGATTTTGCATTCCCCCTCTCTCCCTCATCTCTCTCTCAGGCCCTCTTTTTTACTTCCCTCTCTCTAACTCTTATCTTTCATGTTAGCTGAAGACCTTCCTTAAATGCAAAGGCAGCAGAGTGCAGTAGATGATGAGGGTGATGATGAGGAGGAGGATGGGGATGACTGCTGATTCTTAGTCAACAGTTCACACAGATGCTGATTAAGGCAGACAACCAGCACTGTCTATAGAAACACCAAATAGCACCTGAACAACCACCCCACAGAAGCAGATGGTAGGGGTTGCACAGACTAGTCGATTTGTCAACTTTCCTGCTCATTGATGATTCTTTAAGCTTAATGTTAGCTAATCATGTGATTGTGACACTAACAACATGTACACCTCAGAGAAGACAGCACATGAAGAGCCTGGTAATTTCAGGTTCTTATCCAGGGCTCATTGGAAAGGGCATATCATGCACTATTGACCAGTGGAGGTTGACTTTGTTCTACCATTTCTCTGCCAATCTATAGAGCTTCAAAGATCACTGAACGCCGTTATGTCTGGTTTCCCGAAGACTCACAAGTTGTGTGTTGTTGGAGACCGAGCATAGCTAAAATCTTGTAAAGTATAAAATCAGTAACTCTTTTTTTTTTGAGTTACGTTGCTGTAGATTTGGATCTACAGGTGAGGATTTCAGCAAGGCCGCCTAGGGTGGAAATTTAGTTCAGGTTGGTTAAAAGTCTGGACCAAAAAAAAAATCCCTGCATGTATTTGTAATGGCTGTGATTTAATGGAGGTGGAGTATTTTATTGCTCCCCTTTCCAAACACCTTTATTTGCCATTTTGCCATCATCCCACATAATGGTGCTGGGGAATCAACAGGGAATATTAAAAACAGAATGAATTACTTGAATGTAGGTTTAGGCTACTCTACCCTGCCCTGCACCAGGAGTGAAGATGAGTTGATGTGCACTTTGATAGATTTCTGAGACACTCAGTTAAACAGTGCTCCTGGAGTTTTGTCCTGCCAGTCACAGCACAAGAGTTAAAGACTGAATCTGCAGAGTCAGTCCAATTCACTCGCCGCATTCAGAAGCTTTCTAAAAGACTCAGCCAAAACAAGTTATGACTGGGTGGACATATTTTTTATGTTGAATCATAAAATACATAGCACAATTCATGCTGCTAACAGATTTTAGAAAAGCCATGTTTTTCATCCAGGAAACGTTTGTTTTGTGTGCCTTTCTTTTGATATAGCTTTTGCCTCTATCATAGGAAAACCTCCTAACCAATTTCCAGCTTTTATTGATACATTTATTTTTTGAAAAACTTCAGCTGCCCTTTGCGCTGTGTGAATATTTAGAGCCAGAATTGGCCAATGGAAAACTTTCAAGTTCATTCAACTTGAAAGTTCCATTAAGTTCCATTAACAGATGTTAACCTCGTAACCTCTTCTCCTTACGTAATGTGATTTCTCACTGCTGTTCATTTATTTAGACAGGCAAAGAACATCACTGAACAAAGCTGAAAAGTCAATCCGCTTTATTTTGCCCCATAAACTACCTTTTAGAGCAAGCAATAAAAGAAAAAAACACCAATATGAACATACTTCACGTTCGAGTCGGATTTAATCGTTACTCTGGTGAAAAACAAATCAATAATAAGCGTGGGGGCAGATTTTAATGAGATAAAGGGGATAAAGACAAAGTCTTTGAATGGACTGCAAGCGAGACCTTCAGCTTCAAAGGATTAAAAAACTTATTTTGTATGGTAAAGGTAAGGTTTTGGAGATTCGCAGTTTTTAAAAACAGAAAAGTTTGTTGTTTGAGATGCATTTTTGCCAGCAACATCTTTAAAAGTGGAGTAGGTGTTTCATTTTAGAAGCATTACTTATATTTCCTGAAATACTCTTTACATTCTAATAGCAATTAATAAATGAATACATCAAATGCTCTGTTCAGCATTTGATGACTTATGACTGTTAATGCTGCTATTTTTCTGATAAATACATAGTTATCTGGTTTTATTTATGATAGAATTTGTTGCTTTCCTGAACAATGTAGCCAACATTGCTAGTAATTTATGTAGCTACATTATGTATTACGTATTACACTAATATTAGTTAAGACTGTTGGTGTAATCTAGTTAGGTATGTTAATCTTGTACATGCTCAGTGATGTCTGCATTGTTGTTTGTTGGTTGTGTGATGTCGCTGCGCTGTGCTGTAAGTTTAGTAAGGGACAGAAATGTTTATATCTGGATGTATTAGATTCACTTTTATTAGGATGTTAAAGAGCCTGAATACAAGTGGGTTTTCCAAGAGTAGAGGGACCTGTTTTTAGCCTAGCCAGCTAACAGTTTGGGGAGTGGGAGCCAGCAGTGAGTGCACGCCGGTTCTTTTGTTTTACTTTGGTGAGTTCCAGACTTATGACTGTGTTGAGTTTCTTGGCGAACCAGCCCATTGTACAGTATCTAAATTATGTTTGTCTATATTGATTTTGAATGGGACATTTTATAAATAAGGTGATGTAGCTTATTTTTGTTTATCTTAGTTATGAGAAACATTTCTTCAACTTCCAAGTTATTTTCTTTGTTTTGCTGTAAATGTAATTATTAGGACTGTAACAGTATTGTATCATTTTGTATTGTGGTTTATGTATTATCTTTGGGCTAACATGTTAGCTTGTGGCTACAGCATTTCATAGGACACATAAAGCACAACTTTTATTTCAAATATTGTACTTTTATAATGTTGAATACTCTAATAATCTAATAAAATCTAATAAAATGGATGTGACATAAAGCCCATAATCAGATTTCCTATTTTTACTATGTTTAAAAATGTAGACTGAGGCCCCACTGTTTAGCATCCACTCAAACAATGAATTTTATGAATCGTTATAACCACAATAATGTAGTATAATTTCATATACAAACTTATCATCAAATGAATAGTTTCACAAATAGTTGAACCTAGAAAGAATCAACTGACAGGAATGAAACTTGGTGGTTAGGCTTGACATTGTGAGACATGCAAATAATTCAAGTTTCATGCTCGGTTGCACATGTGCCATAAGGACAGGCCTTATCGCTGTGACCCAAACGCCACGATTGTGGACATTGAGTCTTCCTGTTAGTGCTGCACAACGCAGGACTACATTCATGCAAACCGTGGCACCCGGCTCAGCACCAAGATGGATGGTTTGTAGTCACATGTCACACGTCCAGAAGGCCTGATGTCACTCTACCTCTACACCTACCGCAAAATCGTCAGGAACTGAGTGGGAAGCTGCATGGGATGGATTATCGTAAGACACCATTAGGAACCACTACAACTATATACCGAGATACTGAGAGACACTTCTGTATGTGTAACTCAATAGATATTGCCCATATCAGTCTAAAGTGATCATGATTTATTGTTCCTGGTAACCTTTATCTTCCTTCCCAATAGCATTGCAATCCAACACTTCCTCTGTTTAATGTTTTAAGAAGTGATTTCATTCGCTTGTTTCAATGAGCTATGCGCGAGAAATAATGAGTATAAATAACAGCATGCTTTTGCTAATGCCAACACTAAATGTAGCTTCTAAGGGTTAATGTAGTCCAGCATCTTGGGCACATGAGCTGTAGAGTGCGAATGGTGAGATGATAGCATGCATTCAGGTAATAACCATAAAGAGCATAAAGTGCATAACGAGCATAAGAGCTGTTACCAGCATACACGGCTGAGAGGACACATAGCAAGTGCCTGTTTCATCCCTGAGCAAAACTGTGATGGCATTTTCCAGCCACAGGCTTATGTGAGAAGGCTATTAAAATTGTTTTAACCTCACCATTGATGGGGGCGTCTTATTGAAGAGGAAAGAGAGAAACCCCACCAGACATCATTATGGTAAAGACGAGAGAAAGGCTGCAAGACTAGCTGAAGGTCACCTCTTTCTCTCTCTCTCTCTCTCTCTCTCTCTCTCTCTCTCTCTCCCCTTGACTACAACAGTACAAAACTCTCCACAATGTTCCTCTTTAAATCCTCCAGCACTTAGAATTTAGATAAGAGCATTAAAGGCCCTTTAACTCTATTGAGAACCCTCCATTTGTCTCCTTTCATTTTAATTTACCCAAAACACACACAGTACAAAAACACGAGACCACCCTACATTTATTTAATTTACAGTCAAAATAGAGTTATTCATTTTTCAGTAGATATTTCTGAGGAGATTACATATAATGTAATCCACTTGCATAAGGAAGGAGCAAGTCAAGCACAAACAAGTGACAAAAAAACAGGACAATTTACATAACTGGAGTTCAAAAACTCTTTGAAAGCTACAGAGAATGAAACAGCCACCTGGAAGACCTGGTAGACCACCAAAACTTTCCCCATCAAATATTTATATATTGCAACCTACAACCCCACCCACAATCTCTCCCCTTTCCTATAGCCTTTGGTGGCTGTCAGGTTTTCCGTTGTTGTCTCAGGACCCGCCCCAGTTTCTTTTTGCTTTTTCATGTTTTCACTTCTTTGATGGCTGCTGGCAAAAAAGAAGTTAACTTTTCCCTTGTAGTTTTAATGCTGGTGGTATTTTTGCTGAGCTTTGATTAGCTGTCAAAATATCCTACTTGGAGTTTTATGCACAGAGCTACCAATAAATAAAAACATATGTGCTATGGGTAAAACAATTTGACAAGCATTCTTATTCTTTCTTCATCATCCAGCTGGTGCTATAGAACAAATTCAAGCTGCCACTTCAACATAAAGTCACTCTCTACAGCCAGTGTGTGGTTTGTTCGCTTTGGGCTATTGTAGAAATATGGCGGTGGCAGCCTTTACTGGAGGATGAGCTCCTCCTTTGTAGAGATCAAGGCTCATTCTACGCTAAAGAAAACACAACAATTTGAAGTTACAGGTAATTATACACTAATAAAAACATAGTTTTGAATATTATTTTACATTTCTTAGAATAGATCTCTGCTGAATCTTACAAACTGCTCTTTTAAAGTGTTCAACTTTGAGAGAGAGGAGAAAATCAAGCTCCTGCCTTGCGTTAGATCTAAACATCCACAGGTGTTTCTGTCCATCCCTCCAATGTGAGAAAATAACTCAGTGTTATGGGTTAGAATGGAGGTATAGCTGCTCTCACTGCCAAAAAGAAAAACATCAAACAAAGAAGCTGCTGGATGTTCTCAGAACATTGGACTGACCACCACAAAGTCCCGATCTTAACGCCACTGGATGTATTAGGGATTACTTGGATCACATAGGGATTACAGGGATTACTTGAAGCAGAAAACCAGCTTCTAAGGTCTTCTTCAGACTGCTAGCCTAAATCAAATTTTTGGCATATCCAGACTGTATCCAGATTGATTTTTGATAGTCTGGACAGAAAAAAGCACAGCAAAATCAGATCCAAACCACATTTCCAAGTGTCTTCAACATCACTCACAACACAACAAACAACGGCAATGTCAAGAATGCCAGAAGTGCTGGGATTCAAGAAGAGCAACAAAGATTCTTGCTTGTATGGGAGGATCTTGGTTTATACTGCACAATGAAGAAAAACGGTTTGCCATTGTTTGGAGGGTGGGATGATGCACCTCCATCTCTCCAGCATTCACATTTGAAATCAGCATCGCTACGTAGTTACTAACACCTACACTGTTACTGATCACTTGCAAATAACGATGAGGACAGTTGCCTCAAAAGCTCTGACTTAAGAAGCACATCCAAAATTTTGGAGGTGTGGAAAAATTCCCCTCAAGTTTCTTTGGCATTTGTTTCATGATTTTATTTGAAATCATCATAGACTTTAGTAAATTGGTCATTAAGATTTACTTCTTACTGTCCCAATTGTTGAGTCACACAGTTTTCATCAGTATGATTATTTAATGATTAATTGAGACATGCCTTACATGTTTAGTAAGGATTATAAACTACTTAATAAAATAATGAATAGAATAATGTTTGTTCTTATTTCTATCATTAATTGACAATTGGTACATTACTTAACTATTTAGTAATGCTTACTGCTGTCTTAAGTACTATTCAGAGACAGTGATTGTAACCCAGTAAACATTTGAACCGTTTGAACTGTTGAAACAACGTTGAAATCACATATCTGACTATATTTAAAAACATTTTAGACGTCCACGGACGACCATTGTTTACTGGTACCAATATATGTTATTTTTTTCTGATGATGAAAAAGAGGATGATCTTGGACTTTTACACAGTACTGCATGCATCATACACAAACATACACACACACACACACACACACACACACACAAAATCCACTGATTTGTGCATCACTGTAGCCAAATAATATTACGCCTACACCTAACCCTAATCCAGCATTGGTTTCCAGAAGGTTATTAGATTGTCCAGAAAAAGTGATTTGTGGTGAAAAAAACACGTACTTAAGTGAGGAGCAGCAAATCGTACCAAATCGTACCAAACCCTTTACCAAATCGTATAGTCCTACACTTGTGAGGATATTTGGTCCTCACAAATACAGCACTGCAAGAACACACACATCCACAGAAAACACAAACATGATAAGTCACACTAATTGGAATGCAAAGCAGAAATAAGCACATATTAGCATGTAAACATCAACCTAAAGGGAAATTACACGGACACACACAGCTCTGTCTGTCTGTGCGTGTATGTGTGTGTGTTTTCCAGCTGTGTCTGCCTGGAAAGCTGAGGCATCAGATATCACATACCCTTCCTATGTTTCAACAACAAACAGATGAATGGGCTCCGCGTGATAAGCTTTACAGCCTAGAGAGAGAAAGATATAATGAAAAGGATGGAAGCTGTAATAAAGGCAAAGAAAGATTCAGAGATGAGATACAGGAAAAAGAGAAGAAAGAGAGAGAAGAGAGAGAGCGAGAGAGGTGGGGAGAGAATAAGAGAGAGAGAGAAAGTTTCTGATGAGCCCAAAGCGATGGCAGTCAGTCTGTCAGTGTGTGTGGAGTTAATTGCTGTGACAGAGGGGCTTCCTGTGTGTGTGTAGCGGAGGGGCTGGAGGCTTGTCTCTCTTTCAGATGACTGGAATCTACATGCACTCGGGCAAAGAGAGCACTCTGATCATGTAGAGCACACAAACAGACACACAGATATGCAGGTAGAAAAGGAAGCACACACACACACACACACACACACACACACATATATATATATATATATATATATATATATATATATATATAGCTACTGTCATAAAACCTCCAAATCTCTGAAATAGTAACTTCACAGAAGAAGGAAATAACTCTCTTAACTTTCAGTGTTAACAACTAGTGTAATATGTCATCTTCCATGTCATTTTGGGTCTTTGCTTTTGGGTTTTCATTATGAAATGTTACTGCACTGTAATGGATAGCTTGCATTTCAAATCACAATCGTGGCTGCTGGGTCAATCAGGTACAGCAATATCCTTGCCTACGTCACATGTGTGGTCGAGCGTGAAATCATTCGCATGTCTTACAATGTCAAACTTACCTACTAAGTTTCCTTCCTTACAGTTGACTCCTTTAGGGTGCAACTATTTGTGTAATTATTATTTTGAACATGAGTGCATTAAAAAATATATATATATATTAATAATGAAGACACAAGTTTTATTCGGTTAGCTACAACATATGCTGTGTACACAATATATGCATCCAGACACTGATTGTCAAACTGTTCCTCCTAAATGCAGTGTTTAACCCTATCAAACCAAGCATCTTGCTGTCAGTGCTCTCTGAAAATTTGTTGATGGCCTCTTTAATATATTTAAATCTGTGACCAAAGGAGTTGGTATGTAAGCCTGTAGAATCTGCAGAAGTGTGTACTGTCGACTCATGATGAGAAAAAGCAAACTTGCAGGAGGTGGGGCGGGGACAGTATACTGCCGACAAACTGACACTCTAATTCTAATAAACACCAATTCACTATCCCCTTTAAAGGAAAACCTGGATAGATCTGATATACTCCCAATGAGAAAGTGAATGTGTGTCACTCGGCTGGGGAAGGGGGGAGTTGGTGGTGAGTTGTTCCTCCAATAACAAAACAGCTTTCCTCCTGAAGACACAAACACGTGCCCCACAGCAAGGTGGAAGACAATGACATGGAAGAAATCCTTTAGAATTGCACATGTATGTGGCTTAAAGTCATTCATTTTCAGCCATATTATACATGGTCTTTACATATAAAATGGTGTTTGATGGAGCGCCATTACTCTATAGGACATAGTTCCACTGCTCCATAGCCCAATACAAAGAGCCACCAAACTCCTTTAGCTGATCTCCTAAGGCCTAGGGCATGGTGGCAATGTGTACACCTGATCTGATCAGATGGCTTGTCTGGCTGCTTCTGCACATGTGCATATACTTGCATATAAAAGTGCCCAAATAAAACAAGCACTGGCTTTCACCCCGAAAGCTTGCATTGCCCCAGTCAGCACTGCATGTCTTCTACACTGTACATCTGCACTGAAGTTGTTGGCTGGTGCATTCGTAGCCCCCCTGCACAGTACCACTTGCTGCAGCTTCTTGGATTTGCCACAATTTGCAGGGACAGGAGTACTGGCAGTGCGAGCATATGCTGAGGGAGTCTCCCCTGAGTCTATAGACACAGCAACCAACCCTTGACGTAGTGAGAGAGAGGGGGTAGGAGTGGAGAGAAAGGAGAATGAAAAAAAGGAGAGGAGAGAGAGAAAAAAGAGAAACTGGAAAGGACAAGCGAGGGAGAGAGAGAGAGAGTTGGTTTGTATGAACTGCTGAGCAACAGATGTTAAACTCTGCCTCTTTAATCCTAATGATTGGAACTGATGTATCTGAGAGGTGTCCAGTTTGAATCTTTGGGGTTTAGTGTATCTCCTGCTCTAACACTCATCAATGCATTATCAATCCCATCATGAGTTGAAGCAGGTGTGGGCGAATATACAACATGCTGCAATGCTGTGGGCCAACAGAACATGACCTGGTCACCTCTAGCATAATTCCAGGCCTCCACAGGCATTAATCTAAGCATTCAGAGTCCTAGGCCAGGCTTCTAAATGCACCATAACAAGGATCATAAGGTGGTACAGCAGTTCAGGTAGGCCTACAAGTTCCATTTCATCACAGGAGACAAAATCAGTACATATATGTAAAACATGTAAAAACTGTAAAATGTTAGGGTTTTGCTCATATTTGTAAGTATGTAATAGCCTATATGCTGTTCTTAAATGCGAATGACTAAACCTGAGCCCATTGCCATGGCAGTGGCATTAACAGGCAGATGTAACGTGGATTTATTGCTAACCTGGCTAACTACTCTAGCCTATCTTAGCTAGGTCCATAAACAGTAGGAATATGTTCCTCTGGCAAACTAGCATGTTATCACAAAGTCCACCGACATTACAATCAAGTGCTGTATCAGTTAGGCTGTAGTTAGGCTGTACATTAACTTTTGTGGATACTCCAGTATCAAACTTCACCGGAATGCACATTCCTTATTTTGGGCAAAGTGAAAATTGTGTATTGCTTTAACCCAGTACAACTTGTTTAGATCATTCTAGACATCAATCTAACAAACCTTCAGAACACAGCACTCAGAGCACAGCATGCCGCTCATGTATTGATGTGCCTAGTAATAATCAGTAATAAAATAAATATCTTAATAAATAAAGCAGCTAAAATAGCAGCCATGCATGTGCAAAATCTGCTTGCGTCGCATGAGATTTTTAAGTCATCTTTGTGGTGCCCCATGTTGGATGTAGATGACTTTTTCTCATGATATCTTCAACTCCACTTACCATGCAGATGCACTTTGTACTTCTACAATTACAGACTGTTGTCCATCTGTTGCTGCACAATTTTTGTCACTCAGAACGGGACCACCATAAGACTACCGCTGACAAGATGTTTTTGGGCAGTCATTCTCAGCACTGTAGTGACACTGACATGTTGTAGCATGGCTACAGGGTACAGGGTTTCTGGGGTTTTTAAACACTATGCACACTTACTGTCCACCCTATTAGACACGCCCACCAGTAACACAGACCAAATAGGTGCACTTTGTAAGTTCCGGATTTATATGTATTTATATATAAGGCCTGGTTCGCAGTCTCCGCTCTAATTCATCCCAAAGGTGTTCTATCGGGTTGAGGACTTTGTGCAGGTCAGTCAAGCTCTTCCACACCAAACTCGCTCATCCATGTCTTTATGGAGTCAGACAAGTACCATTCTCCTGGCAACCGCCAAACCAAGACTCATTCGTTGGATTCTCCACTGCTCTACGGTCCAGTGACGGCGTGCTTTACACCAATGCATTTGATGCTTTGCATTGTGCTTGATGATGTGAGGCTTGGATGCAGCTGCTCGGCCATGGAAACACATTCCATGAAGCTCTCCACACACGGTTCTTGAGCTAATGTAAAGGCCACATGAAGTTTGGAGGGCTGCAGTGATTGACTCTGCAGAAAGTTGGTGACCTCTGGGTACTATGTGCCTCAGCAGCCGCTGACCCCGCTCTGTCATTTTACGTGTCCTACCACTTTGTTGATGAGTTGCTGTCGTTCCCAATCGCTTCCACGTTGTTATAATCCCACTGACAGTTGACTGTGGAATATTTAGTAGTGAAGAAATTTCACGACTAGACTTGTTGCACAGGTGGCATCCTATCACGGTACCATGCTGGAATTCACTGAGCTCCTGAGAGCGACCCATTCTTTCACTAATGTTTGTAGAAGCAGTCTGCATGACTAGGTGTTTGGTTTTATCCACCTGTGGCCATGGAAGTGATTGGAACACCTGATTTCCATGATTTGGATGGGTGAGTGAATACTTTTATCAATATAGTGTACATATATACAGTTATAAAATTTATAAAATATATATAAAATTTAAGACCACCTCAAAATGATCAGTTTCTCTGGTTTTACAGTTTATGGGTTTGTGTTTGACCAAAATGAGCAGTTTTGTTTTATTCTATACACTATTGGAAACATGTCTCCCAATTTTGTATTTTAGATCTGTTAATTTAGGAAACGACTAATGACGCCTCCAGAAGCCTGTTTTTTGAACCATGCTCTCTGTGCATTTCACCCCACCCACCGCTCGCCAGTCTTTCTGTAGGTCACTTGAGGTCATCTTACGGTGGTTAAATGACATTCGAATGAGGGGGCGCTCATCACCGTCAGTAGAGAGTGGTTTTCGCCCTCTGCCAGTCTGTAGCTGTGTTGTCCTGTGTGTTTGCTGCTTGACCTTGTTCTTATGAACCAGGCGCTCACTGTATCTGCCAGTAAAACTAGAACCGAACCTTCTGTTCCTCACTAAGAACCTGCTGTACATGTGGAGATGCTGATTTAAGAAGAAACTGGAGTGTTTTTTTATTTATTCCCAGAGCTGTATATATATATATATATATATATACTGTATATATATAGCCCTTCTACAATGGTTAGTTTCTGACCAATTGGTTCACCAGTAGCTAGATATTTTTCAAGGGGTGGACTATTCTTGGCTAGTGCCACACAAAGTGCCCCCTTCAAAATGATAGTGGTGGGGGGGTGATGATAAATTGATCAGGAATGTACAAAGTGCACCTATTTGGTCGGTGCTTTTGAGAAAATTGCCAATCAGTATGAGGAAGATGTAACTGGCAACTCAGTGTATGATATTATTCTCAAAGCTGTTATCCCACTTGAACTGCAGATCTGTGTATAAAGAGCTCAAAGAACAATAGAGAGAAGATGGTAAGACCGAAAAAAAGCAACTATTCTTGAATCTGCAACCCCCGAATTTTTCACAACTGTGCAAGCGAGAGTCAGAGGGACCAGAGAGACACACAGCATAATATGAAGTGAAACAGGTCGACGGTTGACGTGAATAAAATTCGCATCCAGGCAGCTGTGAAATATGAGTTTTCTCACAGCACAATTGATTTTGCTTTAAAAAAGCTTTTCAAGTTTTCCACCAACATTCCTTTCCTCGAAGAGATTCATTAGCTCTAGCCGCACATGCGCAGGGTCTGCCCGCCACTGCGTTTCTGACATCAGGAGCTGCCGTGCAGTGAACCGCTGCACTTTGTGTGCAGGAAGAAAGTGTGTTTCAGCTCACCTGCGACGTATAATGACAACACAATATACATGCACAGAGGAAGGTACATCACATCTCATGTTTTATTCATATCTGCTATCAGTAATGGTGTATAGTGTGTGCACAGAAACACAAATGGACTGTAGGAGGGCTGCCACTCACTCTGCCTCTCTTTTTCACATGCAGAAACATTCGCCACATATGCACCTGTACAGTTCGTCTCACTAGGGCTGCACGATTAGCTTTTATCATACTGCGATATGAGTTTGAACACGTCATTAAGGGCCGCAATAACAGAAAGACTCAAATTACATTACACATGTCTGTATGTACTATTAGGAGCCGTGTGTATTATTAGAATAGGTATGCTATCCTGAGCTGGGTTTCCACACATTCAGTGAGTGATTCATGGCTACTGTCACAACAAACCTGCATTACCATAAGGAGCTTTTCACGGAGTTAAATATACATATGTATTTGTTTTGCAGGTCTATATATAAGAAAAAGCTATTCAGGAAATGATTCACAGCCTTTTAGTGCATAGTTGGCACTTGTGTCCAACCACTTCCCAAACATTTAAACACATTTCCAGAAAACTGACTCAATTCCACAAATCTCTAAGCACAAACTCAAAAGAGTGAACTACTTTGTCAAAACTCCACAAATCTCTGGCAAAATGAAACAGAAATCATAACCATGTTCTCACTTCTCAAAACTGATTCCTTGCGCCAGGACAATACACCCAGCTATTTGCCTATATGTTTATCTCTTACAGAGCATCAAATAAACACTGATGTGATAAATTCAAAACACTACCGTCAATAGTGTTCAAGTATGTTTTGGCTTCATGAGCCCATGTTCCAAATCCAAATGCATACATGTGTTGGGAAATAAGCTCCTTTTTCTCATTTTGGTGAGGTGTAGGTTGTCCCAAACTAGCCTTTATAGTACTATGTGTATATGCAACACAAATGTGACCCTATTTTGCATAGTATGTATCAACACTCTGTAAATTTCACCTATGTAAGTACAATGAGGAAAACCAATGCATAGATAGAAAAAGATAACAAAAATGATGGTTTATTGCAAAATCCTATGAAACAGATTTTGCATCCCACTTCTGATCCTGGCCTGTGAATTTTTGGCATTTACCAAAAAGTATATACACATACAATCCACATTTGATTGTATTGCTTTGTAAATGTATGACAAAACATTTCACTACAGGGTAGATCTCTGAGAGCACCTCAGATATCCATATAAAGCATGAAGTTATGGTATTCTGTAATTACTCTAGAGAGTACTGTAAGTGGCTACCTACCTATTCTCTTCTCTAAAGACCTGCATAACTGAGACTACTGTAAAGCAGCACACATTTGGCTGGGCTCTACACCCAGCTTTGGTGATGGTTAGGCCATGATTGATTACATGGTCTACCAACGTTGCACATTAGAAATATTGGCTTGCCTTTGCTTTCCTTGTTCTCCTCCTTGGCCTCGATAGCCATTGTGGCCTGCTAAGCCTCCTCTTTCATTTTTCCTTTTCCTCTTCCTCTGTGCTCTTGCTGCTTGGTCTTCTTGCCTAACAACTGTCTAAGCCACTAGAGGCCTCTTTTACTGAGAGGCTGGTCTTAAAGACACAGGAGCTCTAACGTTTCAGATCGAGGGTGAAACAGATGTACAGTATGAAAAAATTACTGTGTTTTGGGAAAATTGAGTCTATTGTAGTAGACTTCAAAAATAAAATGATAAACATTGAAAATATATGCATAAAAGTCACCTGGCCAAATTGACTGATAACCTAATAGGGCTAGGCAATGTTTGCTAGTTATCATGATAAATTAATTTATAATACATCACAATATGCTTTTCTGAGCACATCATGGACTTCATGAAATATTTCCCAACTGTTTGATTATAAAGAGAGCATAATTAGTTCTACCTGACTGGATTTAGTGCCACTCAGTGTGTGAATTGTACTCATAGCTTTACATACTGTTCTTGAAATGGGGAACAACTTGATTCAAACCAGCAGATGTCAGGAAAAAAACTTCTCACCATCGTCCTCTAAAGTAGTTATTAACACCCATTGAATAAACAAACATTACTGAGCGCTGTCCTCTAAAAGTGTTGTTAACTAAGACCAAATAAACAAAAATTACTCATCACCACCATCTAAAGGGGTTATTAAAATGAGCAAATTAATTAAAAAAATATACTGATAATAATCACACAATAATTAGCATGATATTTAGCAATTAGCTAATTAATCAATATGTGATAAGTTCATTCTAAATTCCTTCAAAGGAATGAAAACACTGAAAACACGTCTGACATAAAGTTGATGTTCACAGAATTCAGGTAAGTTTTTATTCCCAGGTGAAATGTTTGAATTTGTTCCTTTTATGACCTAATGTTTTAGAACAAAAAGGTATTCAGAGTAAGCATAACTTAAAAAAGATATAATTCCAAGGATACAGTGGTACAGTTCAGTACCTGTTTTCTCACACTGTAGGAGTCCCATTTTCTCTGTACCTTAATTAGGGATGCAATATTTTATTAGTTTTGCCATTTTTCACCACTGCATAATTTAAATAGGCTAAATCCCAGATAGCAAGGAGATGTGAGCCACATGTGGCAAAGATATGGCACTATCGTCACTGGTAATCTGCTATGAGCCAAAGAAGGCTCACATTTTTACAACATGCATTTGGCTCACCTGTCCCAAAACAGATCTGGTCCACTTTTGGCACAGATACAGCAGAGTTGCCTACTTTTTGCCACATCTTGCTACAGGGAGATGTCTACCCAAGTGCCATCAACCCATCTGGCAAGCGGGCCAGATGAAAATAGGGAACGTGAGCCAGAACCATTTTGCTGTCTGGGATGTATTTTTGTCTTGGTTTCAAAGAAATAACAATTACTAAACTGCAGATTAAACATACTTACTGAACACTGAACATCTTAACATCCCAGCAGCCCAGCAGCCACACCAACAACATCCCAGCAGACTTACCAACAACATCCCTGCAGACATACCAAAGCACAGTATGACAAAAACACTATCCCAGCCTGCACGTTTGCTGTATTCACAAAGAGCTCCTCACTCCACACTGGCTGGGATTTTATCACGTTGTAAAATTGTTGTATGCGTGTACGAAAAAACAAGTGAGAAACAGCGTGCCTGCCTGCGCACGTGTGTGTGAGAGAGAGAGAGAGCAAGAGAGTGTGTGTATGTAAGTATGTGTGTACTTGTGTGCGTGCGCTGAGATGCTGCTGCGTGCCTCGCTGTAATGCTTGTTAAAGCTTGCGGCTCAGTTCTGTTCTGTACTCTGTCTGGAATTCCGTTTGACTCGAATGCCTGAAACTGAATAAAAGCTGGGAAGCGTCAGCCTGCTCCGGTGTGACTCACAGAGGAAAAATAACACGTTAAAGGGGTTTTACCCCTTGGCAGATGGCGCTAGCCCTGGAGCTAAGTAAAAGTTCCGCTCTGGTTCCCGTGTACATCTGGGAACTAGAAAATGTTAAGAGCGTCATTAAAAACGGCATTGTTCGATATAAATTTTCACTTATTTCAGCTGAATATCGACAGTGGATTTTTTGCCATTTTTGGCCGAATAATTTCGGTTACCAAACATTCGGTAGATTTGTTAACCTCTTAATTAACTCCAGTTTTAGAGGCTTCTGCATTTCCTGTGATTGTCTTCTTCTATATGGAAGTGGATTATCGTCTATCTAATCTCCTCAGAGATATCTCCTACAGAATGAAGAACGTCTACTTCATGGATTTTTGAACATTTGGACAGAAATGA
The DNA here is from genome assembly GCA_034552555.1 of Semaprochilodus insignis. Classification (NCBI taxonomy): domain Eukaryota; kingdom Metazoa; phylum Chordata; class Actinopteri; order Characiformes; family Prochilodontidae; genus Semaprochilodus; species Semaprochilodus insignis. The sequence goes on along the minus strand of CM067484.1, from coordinate 16,628,489 downwards.
AATACATGCACGGTGGTCTCTTACTTTTGCACAGCACTGTAGACACACACATGCCCTGACAAACCAACTGCCCATACATGCAGACATGATAAGCGTGTGTGTGGCTGGGTGTGCAGACGGTGGTGCTGTGCTGGTGCTGTGACATTTCTAAATGTATTGTTAAATAAAGTGGCAGCGGTGCGGGTGATGACAGCTCATCCATCTGCTCGCTCTCAGGCCTTCAGCCAGGCTCTTTGATTTCCTGTCCGCTGCGTGACGGATGGCCAGCTTTGTGGGGGAGCCAACGGGGCAGGATTTAGGGCTACTCAGAGAGACCCTCATGCGCCTGAGTTAGCGGACCCCCAAAAGCATGACCCCGCACGTCTGTACATGACGAATCAGGTCTGCTCATTTATTTCTGTCAGCAGTTTCACACTGCTGCTGGTATTTCTGTACCCGCACGCCCGACAGGAAGGCTATAGCATTGTGCAGCATAGATCTGGGTGATGTTCCAAAATATCATGGTCTTAGATGATATTTAAGCTTGCATCAATAAAGTTAATGACCCTGTGCTTCCTAAGGGTTGTTACTCTATGCTAAAAGAACGTCTAGCAAACAAACCTCTTAGTGTGTTTCTTCTTCATGCTCTTAATAAGCTTTCCTGCTTCTGCTGCCCTCAGCAACACTCATTAGGGTGCTACATTTCCGAAGAGCTGCTTTGAAACAAGTTCCTATAAGAACAAACTTAAATTGAATGATTCTCATTAAACCGAGGGTGATAGTTTTAAGTAAGAATTAGGGATGGGAATGTTGCCAAATCCTTTAATATGTACCTATGAAAGCATTCGTCTTCATTGAATGGAAAATGTAGCCTAATGCAACAGATATGACAGCAAGCTATTGTAGTCTACTACACACGTACATTTCCAAATATTATTAGCTCATGCATTACAACACTTGTCCATTTTATCAGCTCCAGTTACAATACAGGTGCACCTTGTAGCCATGTAGTTACTGACTATAGTCCATCTGTTTCTCTGCATACGTTGTTACCCTGTTCCTCAATGGTCTGGACCCCCACACGACCACCCCAGAGCAAATATTATTTGGGTAGGGGATCATTCTGCAGTGACACTGATGTGGTGGTGTTAATGTGTGTTCTGTGGGGGATCCTGACTGTTGAAGAACAGGGTAACAAAGTGCACAGACAATCAGATGGACTACCGCCTGTAATTGTAGACCTACAAAGTGCTCCTGTACGGTAAGTGAAGCTGAAAAAGTAGACAATGAGTACAGATACCTAATGAAGTGTAGCTAGCTAATGAAGTGGCCGGCTGGTGTATGACCTGACCCGTTGCAAGCTTGAATTTCATATGCATAGTTTGAATAATATCAACATAAAGTCAATAGCTTGCGTCTTTTAAGCACCATCCAATCCAGCAGCAGTAGCTGGGAGTTATTAAAAGGATACAATGTTCAGGGCAGGATCAGGATTTGGAAACAGTGCCTTAGCTGCTGAAGCTCCAGAAAAATAAACATTTTGGCCCTTTTACCTACATCACAACCCAGAAAGAGCATAAAGGCACCAGCATTTCTATTACTGTACCTCCCAAATGAACCTAGGACCCCCAGAAATTGCTACTCAGACTTCAGTTACAGGAGCCCTAAAGGGAACATGCAGTCAGGTGGCAGCATGATCCTTGGTCACATCTCACCATCTTTCGTCTTCGAACCACGCAGAAGAAGGACTAGCACAGGACCTTCAGTGCTCAGTGTTCCATTAAAAGTCATTCCCGGGTTAAATAAAGCCTTTATGTCTTCTGGTAATTCAGTTTAGAGCACCACTCAAAACACTGGCATATTTAAGATATCTCCTACTTGAAAATGCCAAAAGGAAATAAAGGCCATTCAGTCTAGGACTGCCTCAGATTTCCCCTTATAAAACATCGATCTTAAGTCACTATTCATAGCTGCTCGGAGAAAGAGAAGTAGATAGAGAGAGAGATAGAGAGGTAGAGAAAGATAGAGTTGGAAAAGGAGATTGAGAAAAGAGAGAGAGAGAGACAGGTAATAGAGAGATGTCGAGAGAGAGAGAGAGAGAGAGACAGAGGCATCCTATTTTAAGAAACAGATAAAGAGTAAAAGAAAAAAACAGAGAAAGGGAAAGATTGAGAGGCAGACAGAAAGAGTGAGGAATCAGAGAAGGAGAGAAAAGAGAGAGAAAGACAGTAGGTAGTAGTATAGTAGATATAATAAAGAAAGAGAGAGAGAGTGATGGAAAGGAAAGAGAGGGATGGTTCAGAAAGAGGCATTTCATTTTAGAGGCCAGACAGAGAGACAGAAAGAAAGAGAGAGAGCGTGCTAGAAAGAAAGAGATAGACAGGGAAAGATGGGGAAAGACAAACAGGGATAGACAGACATCTGATTATACAGGTATAGAGAGAAAAACGTGAGAGGGAGAGAGAGAGAGAGAGAGAGAGAGAGAGAAAATAGAGGGAGCATGAGTGAGAGAGAAAGAAAGAAGGAGAGCTAGATAGATAGATCGATAGATAGATCGACAGACTGATAGAGAGAGTGAGATAGAGAGGGAAAGTGACTGATAAAAAGACAGACAAACTGACAGACAGACAGACAGACAGATAGATAGATAGAAAGATAGATAGATAGATAGATAGATAGGTAGATAGATGGATAGATAGATAGATAGATAGATAGATAGAGACAGATTTCACTCTATTTTCAGTCAGAGCTATACAGATTTTTCTCTCTGCTAATTTCTTTACACACCTGAGGGGACACAGTGAGAGTGTGTGCTGTCCTGTGTTTGTGTTTTGGGGGAGGGGATATGTAGGGCAGTGTGGTCTGGGCGTGAGCGCCAGTGGGCCTACGATGCGTACATGCAGAAAGCTGCTCATTTGCATCTCGTTTCTTGCTGGCGAGTCTGAATGCTTGTGTGTGACGGAGCACGAGCCGCTTTGGAGGAAAATTAAAATGTTTTCACAATATTTCACAAATGACTAATCTCCGTACAACTTCGCTTACAGAGCAATTACGCCGAGCAGGAGAGGAATTTTAACTTGTGGATTTTTTAACACTGCACTTTAATCTGCTGAAGCTCCTCTCTTGTCATCAGCTTCCTCATTACACACTGCATTATTGATGAAAAATACCATGTATGCTATTGGTGATGTCATCACGGCCGCGCTGCTATGATTGTGGATGACAGTTCTGGCCTTGAAGGATACTGTAATTAAATCAGGAGCAAAATAATACTAGTCTCATACACAAAGACACACACGCACACATACATACACACACACACACACACACACACACACACGCACACAGTATTCACACAAACGTGAACACATATCCTCATTCATGCATCAGTCATAAGTACATATTAAAAGATATAAACGTATATAAGATATAAACGTATTAAAGCCTCTTAAAGAGAGAACTGTGATGAGTACTTCTGTTCATCAGAAGTATGAAGAGATCAAAGCCAGTGAATGACTCTCAAGATCGATTTACAATAAAGGCCATAGGTCAAACCTATTGATCAACCAAGCTCTGACCTAACTAAAGCTGCAGTTGTGGCTATCATTACTTAACAGTCCAGCTAATCCAGCTAATGAATTGAATTGAATCCATCTATAGAATAGAATAGAATAGAATAGAATAGAATGGAATAGAATAGAATTGCATCTATAGAATAGAATATGTTCTACAGCCTACTATACAATCCAGTGATGACTTGTATTAATCAACATCCTGGTACCCAGTAGGAATAGAATAGAATAGAATAGAATAGACTAGAATAGAATAGAATAGAATAGAATAGAATAGAATAGAATAGAATAGAATAAGTCTACAGGCTTCTATATAATTCTTTGTGGAATGACATTAATATATAGAATAGAATAGAATAGAATAGAATAGAACAGAATAGAATAGAATAAGTCTACAGGTTTCTATATAATTCTTTGTAGACTGATATTAATATGTATAATAGCAAAGAATTGAATAGAATAGAATAGAATAGAATAGAATAGAACAGTAAACATCTACAGGTATCTATGTAATTCTTTGTGGACTGATATTAATTTGTAGAGTAGAACAGAATAGAATAGAATAGAATAGAATAAGTCTACAGGTACCTATATAATTATTTGTGGACTGATATTAATATGTAGAATAGACTAGACTAGACTAGACTAGAATAGAATAGAATAGAATAGAATAGAATAGAATAGAATAAGTCCACCGTGTCTACTGGTGAAGCAGATAACGGTCTCTCCTGCTTGTGAACAGTGAGTGTGTTTTTGCTTTAGTTGGCCAGGTAACAGGCAAATTGCTTAACATAGCCATAACAGAATTGCAAACAATAATGCAGAGTTATGAAACGAAACAGTCCCTTCAACCTGCTGTGAAATTACCTTTACGCCAGATAAAAAGTGCCTGAGCTTTAATGACTGCTTTTTGGCTGGAGCTGCTGGACCTTTTGCCTCTTCCTCCACTCCATGACATTTCAGGAGTGGGGGAACGTCACTTTGAGAAAGTGGGTGAACTTTTGAAGAGGTCCACTCGGCTTGAAACCATACGGCTTGTGAGTGTGTGTGATTGTGAGTGTGTGTGTGGTGGATACCAAGCACATGTGTGTGCAGCGGAAAGCTTTTTGCTTTTGAGGCTCAGCGGGGGCCTGGGCTGAGTGTTTGATCCACTGGCGTCAGTTTATGTCAGATAATGTTTTGGGTGGGAAAGGCCCACATTCAAGCGATGATTTGCGCAGTGGGGAGCCTGCAAATCTGCTGCATTAGAGATGGGAGGAAGCCACAGTGTGACACAATTCGTTTCTGTCAAGACCCTTTACCAGTGCTCTCCCTGTTCATGCTAATGTCCATCTGTACGAGCTCTGTGTCAAGAGGCTAACATGGACACATGTGACATCAGCACAGTGACCTGAGTGATATGGCTCTCTGAAAGGCTGCACAAGATTTCAACTGGTAACTGTGAACACGGTATTGCTCATACTGTGATAATGATATTGCAGAAGAAGTATATGCAAATGAGCATCTATTATTTCATACTGACCAAATCTAGCGCATCATGAAGCATACTGTACGCTCTTCAAACACAAATGTTGACCTGTGGTCCTGGTTTTGTGGTCTATGGTTGCTAAAACACAAGGTGGACAATCAGGCACCTCAACAGGGCAGTTAATTATCTGTAATTACAAAAGACAGGAGCAGCATCTGAAGATCTCTACTGTTAATTAATGAGTAAACTAGGCCTGGACGATAGCTAACAACAATTAGCACTACATTTTCTAGTCATCAGTTTTATCATTCCCAAACAAATACACGTGGTCTGCTACTGTTTTTGAATACTAGTCATTCTAATTTTAGTGTATATGCATTCTTTGATCATGAACAGTTTTAATGACAGTCTTTCAGTAAGCTACATATTGAATAATTTAAGTAAGTAATCCAGCATTTTATGGAAAACCAACTGTACCTGTCATTTGAATAAGCTACAATAAGCTTCATGTGTAGGTTTATGGCAACTTGTGTGCCACTAGACTGCAATATCAGACTAAAAGTGATCTCCGAAGCCACTTCCATGTGTTTTCCACATTAAAAACAAGACATTTATTGTCATTACAGCAGCGTTTCCACAATTCAGCTAACCACTGGCACAGAAAATACTGCACATTTCCCTCAGTAAATCACACCCAGCAGAGACAGGGGGAGTTTACTCTACCGTAGCCTTTTAAAGACCCCATTATTACACAGGGTTTTAACTGTAAAAGTGAACTGGACAAAAGCATTTCCTGAGGAAAATGCAGACTGTTTAAATGCGCAGTTTAAACTATTCCACAACAGTTCCTCGGCTTTTGTTAGGCTGTGTCTCTGTGATCCCAGGTAGCTGCTATGGCCTTGCTATGAGGTTGTCATGGAATCTCGAACGGTTGCTGAGGAGTTGCTAGGTAGTTGCTACGATATCCCAGGTTACTGGTGGCATTCCATATGGTTAACATGGCATTGTTAATGAACTTGTAATATTGTGATATCAGCTGAATGTACAAACTTTTGCCTCCCATTCATTTCTATGGGGAAAATATGTGACATTTAATGAAGACTGTATGAAAACCACACAGTGGATCAAAAAACTATGTAATCATAACGTTCCCGAACAGACTGAACATTCCGAAGTTGGAACAGTATGTTGATATCTTAAAACTTTGGGACATAATAAGAATATAAACTAGATACCAATAGTGGCACTAATAAAACATAATATGTACTTATTATTTAAAATAGATTTATTCCAGGTTATAACTGGAAAATATAAACTGATCTAATGCGATCTGATGCAATCTTTTATTTACTTTTTTTTGCTGTTTTAAATTCCATATACTCAAACTATACTTAAAAACAAGTATACGGCAAAGAGACTACCATTACAGTGCATAGTAGAGATAAATAAAATTGCAGCTTCTTAACAAACTTCTCTCTCTCTCTACTTACTACTACTTACAATAGGAGTTGAAAGCATTCTTTGGAGTCTAGCCCAAGGACTCTTATTGATATAGCAGTGTCATTCGTGTTTGGTGCTGCAGTGTTATCCACTTTGCTATCCATTTGTATGTTGAAAAGAAAAGTTGGAAAACTCACAATGATGCCATAATTTTGATTAAACTAAATAAAATGAAATACATATAACTGACACATCAAACCACGGATGCATACCCTACTGCAGTAACACCCTCTACTCTTTTGGGAAAACCTTACACTAGATGTTGGAACGTTGCTGTGAGAATTTAACGGCAGCCATTAGGGAAGTCAGGTACTGATGGTGGATTAGTTCTGGATCACAAATGCCATGGAGATTTGATGCCATGGAGAACTGACGCACCTTTACTGAATTCATTATAAGGACTGTCTGGACACCTTTGGACATATAGTGTAATATGAAGAGCTACTTGATTGTGTCAAGATTCAACATCAGAAAGCACAGCGAGCTGGATATAAGAAAAATCCATATAATATGTGGGACATTAGGTATGTTTTCTAAGCTTTCATTTTAGGCTCCCTCTTTTCTTCTGGGCACCCAGACTCGGCCAGTTGTAGTTCAGTTTCTTTTTTTTTAAATGTATTTTCAGCAGTTGCAGGTAAACAACACAAAAATATGGGTATGCTGCATCGCCCTCGGCATCTCCACTCCTGCATCCTTGGAAATGTCCAGCACTAATGAGTACAAGCCCCTATGTTAATAATAATCAGTTTTCATTCTAATATTGAACCAATAATAATAATAATAATTATTATTATTCCCTATATATTGGTACAGTATATGTATACATATAGTATATATGTACAGTTCCCTATATATTGGTAATAACACATCGGTGAAGATATTACTATGATTTTTTTTATGCAGTGTTAGCTTTCACTGACTACAGGCCAATACACCAATTGCAAACCTGCCAGATTCTTTCCCTGATTCTAATTCTCACAGGCTTTTTATTAGGCTGCATGCAGACACACATACATCTGTGCTGGGACCCTGTTAAGACACACATGCATGAATGCACAAACACACACACATTCTCACACAGTACTCAGGCCTTCACTTTGACCAATATTAGGATGTGTGTGAGACTCTAAGAGAGGCCTGGGATTTGTGAGTCTCACACTACAAGCAATCTGACATTCAACATAGGGCTGTCCAATGCAGGTGCAAATTCTGGCCTCAATATTCTCCTCCACATTTCCATATCAATAGCACAAGGTCACCAGGTCTCTCTGAAGAATTCTCCGCTTTCTATTGTGCTTTTTGCCCTTGTGTGTTAAGACACGTCCCAAAACCCAAGCCGAATATTACGTCCCTCTGAAACCCAATGGACTTCTGTAAAAAGTCAAGCTGAATGACATCACATCATTGTCACAATTAGTAGCTCATTCATAGTAACTGCTGTGAATTATTCAGTAAATACTTTGACTTACACATAAACTACACACAGTGGATCAAAAAACTATGTAATCATAAAGTTCCCGAACAGACAGAACATTCCAAAGTTGGAACAGTATGTTGATATCTTAAAACTTTGGGACATAATAATAAGAATATAAACTTGATACCAATAATGGCACTGATAAAACATAATATGTACTTACTATTTACAATAGATTTATTACCTTTTCTGATCCTAATGCACAATCTTTTATTTACTTTTTTTTGTTGTTTTAAATTCTATATACTCAAACTACACTCAACAACATGTATAAGGTAAAGAGACATTACAGTGCATAGTAGAGATAAATAAAAGGCAGCTTCTTAACAAACTTCTTTCTCTCTCTCTTTGTCTCTCTCTCTCAAAATGTACTCCTTGTTAATTCTGTCTCAGTTCCTTTCCCAAAATGGCAATTGTCTACTTTTACAAATCAATATTGGGTTACGTGTCGATCATTGACAGTATCTGATTATGTATTACCCTATTGCTGAGGCCTAATACAGACATGACATTATCGTAACATGTACATTATTTTAAACAAACGTTTTTATCTTTTTTAAGGAGATACTGTTGCACAGACACTTATCTAGACACTGTTATCCAGAGCTACTTACAATAGGAGTTGAAAGCATTCTTTGGAGTCTAGCCCAAGGACTCTTATTTATATAGCAGTGTCACTCGTGTTTGGTGCTGCAGTGTTATCCACTTTGCTATCCATTTGTATGTTGAATAGAAAATATGGAAAACTCACAATGATGTCATAATTTTGATTAAACAAAATAAAATAAAATTATTCAGTAAATACTTTGACTTACCCATAAACTACATAAATTAAATTTACATAAAATACATTATTTGGTAATCACTATAAGTTATTAATAACTACCATGAATTGTTCATAACTACTGTACATTTCTTCAGTAAATACTATGAATTATTCAGTAACTACTATCAATTATATAGTATGTGCTATGACATATTCAGTAAACACTACATATGATTTAGTACCTTACGTGACTTATTCAGTAACTAGTATGAAAAATGTAGTAACTGTAACACATTATTCAGTATCTACTATGAATTATTCAGTATCTACTAAAAATTATTCAGTAACGCCTGCGAATTATTCAGTAGCTATTATGAATTATTCAGTAACTACTAGAATTGTTTTCTGTAACTACTATGAATTGTTTCATAACTTCTACTAATTATTCAGCAGCTTCTATTAATTATTTAGTAACTATTATTAATTATTTTGTATCTACAATGAATTATTCAGAAATTATACAGTAACTCCTATAATTCCATGCATGTTGTCCATGTACATAGACAGTCCAGTAGCGTTTGGTTAAGTGAGAATTAGAAAAAAATTCTTAGTTTTTATCTTTAAAATAAAAACGCATGAAACAAAATTATTGACCATTACATTTATTTAGTAGCTGCTACAAAACTAATAGATGATACTGTTAACAGACTGAGGAATTTAGGTATTAATAAAAATGAAAAGTGGACAACAGCTCATAAAAATTATACTCTGCTAATTTTACTACTGCTTTTAAGCATGCAAATCACTTAAGGAAATCTGTTGAGATTGACTCAACCCGGTACGAGGCAAGCCTGTGATGGTTTAAGCATACAGGTTGTATGATGCTAAGTGGTTCTCGTACGGTTCCATTACTTGTTAGCTACACTAGCCTTGCAGCTCCAGGACAAAACCCAAGGAGGAAACTTTGGACACCAGACATATCCTGCCTGATCAACTACATGTGGGACAAGAAAGAGAACTGTGTGAAATTGAATGCTTTAAACTTGAACAATCATTTTAAAGGTTTACATAAGGAGCTGAAAGGTGGGACACTCAAGCAACACTTGCCTTCTTTAAGCAGGTGGGTGTATATGAGCCAGAGCAGGATCAAGCAGCAGAGTGAGGCGCCTCCTCCGGCGCAGAGAGCCCGCGTTCCAGACTGCATTCCGCGCCCTGTCCTGCGCCCTAACGCGCTACCCCCACACACACCACTGCTTCCATTGAGGAGCTGTCCAGGGGGTAGGTAGATCCAGGGAGGGCAAAGGGTGGTGGTGGTGGTGGGGCAGATGGAAGGGGTCGGGGGGGTCAGTGAAGATTTGATGCCTTATCTAGGTCACACAGTAGACGTATCCTTATTTAGCATTACTTTGCAACCGCCTCAACCCCAAACGAAAAAAAAAAACAAAACACCACAGCTGAAAAGAAGCTTCAGTAGAAAGCAGTCACGTTTTACAAAGACCTTCATTCACCAGCAGGACAGCACCAGAAGAGTGGTGCTGAGGAAAAAACAGTAGTGCAAAAAGAAGAAAGGAAAGGGCAAAAAAGAAGAGCGTCAGAGATTTCGAAACATGCACTGCAGCGGTATCCACAGTGGACGCAGGAGCAGGCTTGTGGTCAGCTCCATAAAAGCTTCGGAGGGAGCAGACCAGAGCTTGTCTGTGTATTCCGCCGCCTCCAATAAGTGGCACTCCGTTCATCTCATATCGAAGAGGTTTGCCCTATGGGAGGGAGGGAGGGAGGGAGGGAGAGAGAAGGAGAGAGAGAGAGATTGTTGAGTAATAAGGGATGAAGCTGTGTGGTTGAGGGACGTTTTCTTAATGCTTGCCCGCATTCAAAGCTGAACCACCCACCCACACATGCCATATTATACCACAGCCTATCAGGAATATCTGTTTCTGACGTTAATGCAACCATTGGTAGCACTGCACCATTGCTTATACCAACCACACTGGTTAACTCAGCATCTCATCAGCCTACCAGACAACATCCTGTTTATATGATTGATACGATCACTTGAAAGTACAAATGTCTTCAAATAAGACCAAAAGCTCAATGATATGTCCAGTGTGGTAAGAGCTGGTTTACAAGCTATGGACTAACTTTTGGGGTATGCCCAGGGCATTGAAACACATACTGAGCCACAAAAGCCAAAGTACAGCTCCCTTATACATCCATATCCACCTCATACTGCCTGCATATCCTGTGTATCTACTAGGTAAAGCAAGTGGTGGTCCATTGCAGTGCTGGACGACTTGGCAAAAGACGTATTTGAAGCATTCCGGGAAGATCCCAGACAGTGCCCACTACACAGTACTGCCAGAGGCAGTAAAATCCACACCTTATCACAGCTAAGCAGCATAATCAGTCAGATCCGGACTCCAGCTCCATCAACAGTGAACCGCTCTCTAACTCCGACGCCTGCGCGCGCAGCATTTTGCAGAGCAGCAACAGGAACATCGAGCTCGCCTGTCAATCAGCACGAGCCGAACACGCTCCGCCAACACAAAGCATTAACTTTTTAACACACAGAGACGCACCGCTTACCGAGACAGGAGGGACAGACCGCGCTGCCCTGGAGTCCGCGTTAAAACATCCTGCCTGTTTCACTGCTGCTACTCTCTCTCTCTCTCTCCCTCTCTCGCTCCCTCTCTCTTCCTCTCCTAACGTCATTGGCTCGAGCAGCGCTCCGCTGTCTCCTTTCCGCGCGCTGGACGCCAGTTAAAGAGGAACTCCACCGGTTTCCCTGACATTACTGTGGAGTGGTGGTTGAGATGTGGACAGTCATTCATAGTGGTTTGGTAGGAAAGGGATTGCCGTAGATAAACTGGTGTACTCGGTTACAGTCATTACAATGGCTGTGATAGTAACCAGGCGTCACAATGTTTATAACGCAGACCATTAATTCATTTACTACTCTGTGTCATATCTATATAATATTTATTGAGCTACACATACAGAAGTAGTGTCTCTCAGTATGGTGTAGGGCTGCCATGTTTGCTAATGCAAATGATGCTTCAGTATGGAGGTGTAGAGGTTCCTAATGGTGTCCTGCATTAATCCATCCCATGCAGCTTGAATATTCTCACACAGTTCCTGCAGATTTTGCAGTAGGGGTGGAGGTGGAGTGACACCAGGCCTTCTGGATGTGTAACAACAAACTGTTCATCTTGGTGCTGACCACGGTGCCTCCACACACGGATTCGTTGGTCATCTCCACCAAGACAAAAGACTAAAGATGACCCACTGGCATTCTGAGTCACTCCATTACATTGCAGTCTTTGGCGACATTGGTGTGGTATTATAGGCAGTTGTCATAATGGTATGCGTGCATGTAGTCCTGTGTCTGCAGCCGTCAACAGGATGATTCATGGAGGGCAACATTGCTCGCTGAATGTCTGCAGTTGTGGTTGTAGTCTCCCAGATCCTTCTAAACAGAACCATTGCCTTTACTAAGGAACCCTTGAAGAACCGTCTTTTTTTTAAGAGTGTGCTATTGTTATGATGTCAATAGCAAAACCTGTTTTGGTGCTATATAGAATCGTTTGCACAAAGATTCTATAAAGAACCATATGCAGCACATTTTCCATCAGATGGATTTCACCAAGCAGAGAACAATTTTAGCACAAAACTGTTATATATAGACCCATTGCGTTTACTAAAGAGAACCCTTGAACCAATTTTTTTGAATATGTACAATTTGGGGACTATTTTGCCTTACAATGGTCGACATATACCTCTCTGCCATGAATGCCTAAACCACATCTCAAACTCACAGCCATAAAACAGCATCTCAGACAGCAGCCCTCTGTGGTCGAGCTTTTAGAGTCATTAAACGCCTCAGGTTCCTATCACCCCCACTGTGAACAGGGAAAGTAACACTGGATACTGGACTGGATTTCTGTAGAATGAAGCATTTTACATCATACCGTACTTAGTTATGCTGAATTTGCAGACAATGCAGAAAGAAATCAGTGGAATTCCTCTTTAAGTCCATTTCTTTTGTCGTATTTTTGTCCCCATAGTCTTTGGGGATTATCACTTTCCTTCAAACTCATGCCCCAGCAAATTTGATTCTGCTGAGAGATAAAACATTAAATTTCAAACGGGCAGTTATCGCTCAAATCAAAGCAAGTCCTGTTTTGAAAGTTGGAAGCACTTTGTATCCCCCAAACCTGGAACGGGCAGGTGGAAACCAGAACACTGAAATCAATCAGTCGACTCATTCTGTCCATGTCTGCGGCCAATGAAGCTCATTCGAGAATTCAAAAGGCAAATGAGCTTGTCTGCTTTTCAGCCATTAAACACAATCCTGTAGATGCATGCACATTAATCACAGTGCATAACTTTGCATTTGAAGGATAATTAGCCAATAATCTCAGTGTGGCTTTATTAATAGATACACATTAGTGCAGCTGGATGACACATAAGATACCTGACACATTAAAAAAACATCAAAAGTAAGTCAAAATTACTTTTTATTTTAAGTGACTGTACAGACAACTAGTTGTTGTTCAACATAATTAATGCAGATAGTTACATTTATAGATAGATATGGCAAAGAATTGGTAGGTAAGGCATTTAGCGTTCAGGCTAATTCAAGGTGCATCCTCTGTCTGTGCTCATAGAAAAGTACTGCTAACAGAATGGGACACGCTGGAGCAGCCACACATGAGCATAAAGGTCACCATATCCAATGTATACGCACGTATAAGGAGCAATGGAACTGTGCACTCCACATAAGTTGGAGTGGAGTGATCCAGAACTAATTGTCTGACATCAGTACATGGCTGCACTAATACTCTCATAGCTGAATACCATCAAATCCTCACAGCAATGTTCCAACATCTGAAGCCTTCTCAGCAGCAGATAACACACTAATACTTTGATTTCACTGTCACGCCCACTTCCAGGGAAAGTTGGAATAAGTAAATGGAAGCTCAGCACAAGTATTGCCACTGCTAACCAATCACTACTTGCCACTTTAAAATAAATCAACTTATGTACATGAGCTGACGTTTTCACATTCCTCTCCTTCTTCCCTCCGCCACCAGTTGTCCAGGGAGGAGGCTTTGCCCCTATTCAGCAGGATCTGTGAGGACCTGGGCTGGGGACCAGGGGCCTACTCCAAAGACTATTTAATTCTTAAGAATTTACATTCTTTACATTGTAAAATTTCAAACCACATCCTTATCTTAATTATAGTCATGCAGGCTTGTCGGTGTGGTTTAGGAGACAGTATGAGCTATAAAAATGAACAAAAATGTGGTTCTTTTGGTACTATCTGAATTGTCTGCCTGTAGTGGTGGACATACTGTGCTGTAAACTTAACAAGTCACCATAATAAAGAGCTGGTTGTGTTTTGAGCGGGTCAAGGGAAGTTTTGGGAATGTGTTTTTACAGATATTACTTGGGCTATTTGAGTGATTATTGAGTTCTAGTGCTTGTTAGCAACATTAGCCTCATAAGATTAGACTCCAAATTTAGCAGATTAACTACATCCGGGATAAGGGAGAAATTGTGTAAAATAGATTTTTCTTCCAAACTATTCCTTTAAGTCAGTTGCCAGGACTTTCTGCACACGCTGCTTGTTATACACCAATAGATGGTAAGGGATTAAGTGAATTATGCAAGGCCTCAAGGCCTCACTTAACACTTTCGCATTCTTCTTATTAAGTCTAGAACATTGAACTAGCAATATTGAACATTATGTCTCTCGAGAGACACTGCAAGTTAAAAAGATCCTTGCAAACTGTTGGCCTTAATTATAGGCCGAACATTTTCTTTTTCACAGTGATGTCCAGACAAACTTGTAATGAGTAGGTGCCGTCTTCCTGCGTAGCTCTAAAAGCTTGACTGCGCAGGACGACCCGTGGATCCCAGCAGAAGGCAGTGAACCGGAGCCGCAAGGGCAGAGCGCAGGCCATCTGTGCAACCAATAAAGCCGCTGTTTGTGGAGCACACTGTCAGATTTAGCGCCCTACTGATGCCTCTCCATCTTCTAAATGACCGTCGTTAAAAACTCCCCGCTCGTACCGCATCATATCAATAATTCAGCTCCCCGACCCCTGGAAGCAGCCACTCGGCGCTATCAAGCAGTCGGACGGGTGGTCTCTCCATTGCAATGGAGCACTGTCAGGAGCACAGGAAAAAGATGGTAGTTCTGACAGACCTAATCATTGGGTCATAACGATAACTCAGTCCCGCTGGACAATGATGGCCCAGTAAGTCAAGCGACAAAAGCTTCATGTCGGTGTGAGTGGATATGGGAAGAGCGAGGAGGACCTTTGACATGAGAAGTCTAATAAAAAAAAACCTTCGACTGATGACCAAAACATCTGCTCCATAAATTACCCTGTAGCCAACCGTTCTTCATTTTACAGGCAGAGGAAATGGCAAGGGCATTCTTCAGCCCAGTGATGAGTGCCTTGTGAGCTGAGATCGCATCTTCTTGCTCTTTCCATCCCTGTATCTACAATAGATGTACATTCCCAGATGGATTGGGTCTTCTGCTGACTTCTACAGCACAGCATCACATTCTTAAAGAATTCTATCCATTTTTCCAGATTTCACCATAATTCCATAGTTGAGATGTAAACAGGGTGGTTTACTGTGAAAAGTGCCACAGACAATTGCTGAGTCCGAACCGTTCACAGTGCTCGTAATAGCAATCAGATAGGATTTAAAGAGTTGAATGCCTGTAAGCCACTTCACACAAAGTTATTGCATGAAACAATAATGAATACGCTGGCTAGCACCTGAAACATTACTCGACCATAAATTCTTTACACAATGTCAGCGTTTTTTTATGCTTGTCATGTCACAAGACAGTTAACGTATTTAGATTTTTCTTTCTAAGGGGAAAGATTTGTTTTTCTGTAATTAGTTGTAGTTCATTTTGACAACCACTAGGGGTCAGTAGCTGCAGCTTGCTATGTATTCAGCAATCAGGAAGTAAGAGCTTCTGACTTCTCTGAGAGCCAGTGTTCATGAGAGTATGGTTGAAATCCATCCAGTGTCATCTGCATACAACTTCATTCCCTGATAGCATCGTGGGTATGTATTGATAGTTTTTTTGTATCCACACTGCTAGATCGTTATTTTGGGACGTTTTATTTTCTGTGACGTATTGTATTACGCATATATTGAGTTACTATTGTAACATGCAAGCTGCTGCTAGTCATTGAAAGTTCATAGAAGAATAAATAGATGTTCATTATAAATATTATCCTATAAAACACGTAAGAACACGCTAAAAAACAAGCATAGTATTGATTATACCCCTTTGTATGTTTTAGTTTCACCTTTCCTTGCAATGTCAATAAACCTGTGGACAAGGGCTCACTGTCTTCAGAGTCTTGATGTTAGGAAAGCGTTTATCTGTCTGTCAAGGTGTATACAGCACATATTCCGAGGACAGAACAATGCTTTTGGCCTAAAATGCAGGGTGTTGTAAGCCAAAGAAAAACATACGCTCATCATCACAGTTGAACCCAGATAAAGATAATTAAAGGGTAGCTGGAACAATAAATGATGATTATTAATTTAGACTGATATCGGCATTATTTATTGAGCTACACATACAGAAGTAGTGGCTCTCGGTATGTTCCAGTATGTTTGCAAATGCAACATACATGCATCTCAGCATGGAGTTGTAGAGGTTCTTAATGGTATCCTGTGGTAATCCATCCCATGCAGCTTGAATATTCTTACACAGTTCCTGCAGATTTTGCGGTAGGGGTGGAGGTGGACACCACGCCATCTGAACGTGTGACAACAAAACTTCCATCTTAGCACTGGCCATGGTGCCTCCACACAAGGATTCATTGGTTGACTCCACCAAGACAAAATGACCCGCTGCCATTCTGAGTCACTCCATGACAGTCTGGCACAAGACCGTTGCAGTCTTTGGCACAGTGATAAGGCCCATCTGTGCTTACGTCATATGTGCGGTCGACCGTGAAATTTGAATAATTTGCGTGTCTCACAGTGTCAAACCTACCCACCAAGTTTCATTCCTATGGATAAACTTCTTCCACTAGTGCAACTATTTTTTTAAGTCAAAAGACAGCTGTAGATTCAGTGGTGGTGGTGGATATATCTCTATCAGATAGTAATGCACAATGATATCTTACTCATATCTATATCAGTCGATAATTGCTTTTTCAAAAATGATTGGCATTGGGTTGATAATTCGATTTATTTATAAGTGATATTCAATGACACGTTTATTGTATACCAGAAGAGCACCATTAACATTTAGGCGACACTGCACAGCAGCACAGGTAAGATGTCTCCCACAGCACCACACATACAAGCAAAACGTCCAGCTACTCAGCTGGCTGATCAGCTCCTTCAGAAAGACTACAACTATTACAGCAAAGCTAATTTAATACATCATTCTGAATGATCAGCCATTTGTTTGCTGGGGGATGTTAAGTTTTGATGTCTGCTCGAAGATCTCGAGCCACGTTACATCAAACCCAGTCGCCAATATTTTCCAGTGTAGTCTTGCTGGAGTTTCACAGTTTCACAGCCACTTATGTTCAACAGCTCATTGACAATGATGCGTAGCATCCCGTAGCAGAGTACCTCTATGAACTGATGGCAGGGAGAGCTGATAAAAGTTTGGTTCTAGTTCATTTTGTCACTTTCAAACAGGGTTCATTTTCACATAGGTTGAAGAAAATAAAGCATTCAGCATCACTTATCACTCTTGGTATCAGTTTACTACTTCTCTACAGACTGGCTGTTTTTGAGTTGAAAGGCATGACCTCCAAATGCTAGTCTAGTAACGTTAGCTGAAGTAACTACCATTAGTTAATTTTTTGAGGTTAAAAGCTAGTTAGATCTTGTATGCAGTACAGTAATCTGGGTGGTCGCTATCTGGGACAATGAACCGTTTCACATCAAACCACTCAGAGGATGAAAAATCAGTAGAATTATCAGATTTTCAAATATAAAAAATAAAAATAAAACAAATAAATAAAAATTATTAGTGAGCTTTGCCATCAAGAGATTGATATGTTTGTTAGGAAGACACATAGCTTATGATACTGATTGGAAGCTGATTGATCTTACTGCAGTGTAACTGTCATCAAATCATCATTGCAATGGAGTAAACAGTGAAACAACATAAATGACTTGTCAGTTGAGAAGGACACCACAGTGCTTTCCAGCAGATATGTGCCTGCATGTAATGCATGCAGGGTAATATAGGTGAGGAAACACTGCTAAACAAAAACCAAGGGTGCTGAGGGATATGATGTTGCGCTATAGTATTCTGCATAACATGACAAATAACATTTTCCAGAATGCCCCTTTTACTTTAATGTACATTTACCTAACAATATTTTATTCCAGTTTTTGGACCGTTGTTATTGGCTCATCCATCTTCCGTTGCTTACACAATGCCCGGGAAAGCTGCCAATTCCATAAGCAAAAATTTTTTTTAAATTACAATGTTTTGATATATCATGGTAGTGGTACGTAAAATATAATACAGTAAAATGTGACATATTTCAGTTCCATGCCGTTATGATCCCTAACATAAATAACAGTATTCATCTTTCACCCAACATTCAGATTACCTCTGAAATGTAGACTGGAAAACATTTCCACCATGTGGTGCATGCATGAAGCCTGGTTGCTGGCTTTACGCAAGAACTCCTCTGTGATTTTGCCTGAGCTGTGAGGTGGAAGTAAAAAGAAGGAATTATCATTAGTGATAACATTCTAGCATTCAACGACGGGGGATTTTCACCAGTTAGATATGCAAATCATGTTGGCTTACCACTTACACAGGCAAACCTTTTTTTACACTCAGGAGATCCAGAGAACACAAACAAACACTAATGAGCTTAACTGACATGGTGCCTGCATGCATCTGTATCAATGAACTGCAAGCAGGTATGGTACTTGACCATGCAATGCATATACACTCATTGGAATATGTTTTATTTTATTTATTTGCATAAAATGTTTCTCACTTCGACTGTAAACTTATCTAAAAAAGGTCCAAAGATCGCACTGCCTGCACTGCAGACTGTAAACAGAAGATACTGTGAAACTCTCCTTCATGACAGATCAAGCAATTTACAATTAGATCTAATAAGCAATTTGGTTGTGATTAAGAGGCTTCCAAATTGGCCATCTGTGTTGCCCATTATAAATATGATAATTCAGTGTGCATGCTTCTTTACTGCTGTTTTATATGAAATGTCCTTCAAGAGTGTGGAATAATGGATTTCATCTGGGGAATGACCATGTAACAGATGTAACTCTTGCATACCCAAAAATTTACATAATTGTTGGAGAAGGAAAAGTTAGACAATGAAGAGCGGGATTGAGCAGGAGCTATCAAACACTCATCTGAATTTATATCATGCTGAAATCATTGATACACCATTATTAGTCCCAGGCAGTGTTTGTGTAACGAGTGCACACACATTTCTCTTCCTATTCACTGAAGAACGCTTCACGTACCGCTACGCCAGATGGTCTCTCTTCTGTTTAATTGCCATTTTCTTCTTGATTGACAGCATATTCTGCTCTCTCTGGACTTCGCTGGTCCTACAAATGCTGGCGGTAAACTTTCATGAAGGAAATAAAGCCCTATAAAACATACTCTGTCTTTCAAAAGTTGAATCCTGTGGGGATCCCTTGTCATGTTAACAATTGCTATTTTTAATAATGCTTGTACCACATAGATTGAAACATAAACTAAACATCAAGCTCTCCTGACAGAAAATAACCACTCTGCGTGTTTAAAGTGGTAGTAACTAGAGGCACCTACAGATGGCATTGCATGAGGATGATGAAGCTATAAAAACTGGACCTGGTACAGTGCAGTGAATGTCTCGTTTGATATGTGGTAAGAAAGTGTGATTGCATTTGGGCGTACCAAAGCCATGGAAGTGTATGAGTCTACCAGCAGTGGCAAAAATCCCAGTATACAGCAAACTCTCCTCAGAATTGTGTCAGGGAAGGCATCCACCAAATCTGGCTGAGCAGTGCAATTCTTTGATGCAAAAGTGGCTGAACACTGATGTGGCCTACATCTAGAAACTTCTCCAGTCCATGCCAAATCAAATCACAGCTGTTATTTGTGCTTGTGGAGGTATTACACACTATTGGGTACGTCACTGGTGACTAATTTTTTGGTGACTTATTTACTGGGTATGTAGGATTATGACGTGAAAAATATAGCGCTGTAAGCAAAGGCTCTTTTATTGAGCATGGCTGGCACACCTGTCAGCGCTTGTGACATGGCCAAAAAGTGGGCAGGTCACTTCTAACCATATACCTGTCCTTTACGGTAAGCACTAATACTGCACTACTACCCACAACCCAGCACAACAACACATGTACACATCCTATACTGACAATAACATGTTTACAAGATTTAAGTCTCTGTTTGCGATTCTGGTGGTCCAGTCAGATTGCATGGCCATGCCTCCTGTGTGTCTATGGGCAAACAAATCAATAGAGGGACAATACGTTCATTCTAAATGTTATACACCCAACTATAACTGTGATTGTTATTTCCAATCTTGGAACGTCACAGTGTTGCCAGCATAACTGAATAGTCTGGGGCAGTGGGGGGTGGGGTTTGGGGGGTATTAAAAGCCTTGCCCAGGGGCACAAGCAGGCATGGGTTTTGAACCCACAGCCTGCCAGTGCTGGACTCACCTTTCCTACCTCCAGGCTATTGGGAACCCTAGCGAAGCTACTAGCCACCCCAATGTGGCTACTGTAATACAAGAGATACTGCCTGTTACAATGCTCATTTTAACATGCCCTCGTCAACTTGACCTCACCGTTTACCCTCGAGGGAATCTTCCACACCATCCTGAGGGCCATTCCATTGCTTTGTTCACTAAAATGAAAGCCCTTGGGAGTATGGACTAGGGATAGGATAAACATCAGATCATAATGAAAGTGTTTATTGGTCAGACAAAAAAAACCACCAACTATAACATTACAACTGCCGTTTTCAAACTGGAATTGATGTTGCAAACTACTGGTAAATACATGACGCCTCATACCACATCATCATTTTTCTTTGCTAGCTTGCTACTTGGAAAGCTAAAGGCTACGCATCATATAACCACATTCGAAAGGCATAGCACCAGTTGTACACCGAAGCTTACAATGAGACAATGTATGTATTTATGCTATATGTATCTTATGTTCAGGCTCACAAGGTTTTTATGACTAGCTAATTAGCTAGCTGAGTGCATATCTATTGAAACATCCATGCCGTGCATGGCGATTGAGCACCTATGGAACTAGTTCCAGTGCCCTTATTTAGCGGTGGGCAAAACTTGGTGAAAACCTTTATTGGCAGTACCAGCATGATGTTAGCATAGCTGCATACATGTATCTGGTATAAAATTAGTTTTATTTTGACAACAGTGTTGATTCTGCACTATGTTTATATTACAAAATATAATCTTTATGAGGACAGAGAGCAGCCCAGAACAGGCAACAGGAACCAATTTTTGAATGAACTAACTCTTGATTTGCCTGCAGGAGCTTTGTATGAATCTGTTTATTGCTGGAAAAACACTGCTGTTCACTGCTGTTCATTTGAAACGCTGGGGTTATATTTGTCAAGCCACTGGATATAAATCCAGGTTACCCATCTGAAGTGATGTCATTTGTTATGCTGGAGCCAATATCTGTTGATACAGAGTTGCAGCAGTGGTTCTATTCAACCAATGAGCGTTTTTTGTAAGAGTGAGAATTTTAAGGGCCAGAAGGGGCTAATCGTTTCTTGTCTTATCTCATGCCAGTTAATGACAGTGTTTGTCAAAATAGCAAAATTGCTTCTGTCGAGGGCTTCTTTCAGCAGAAATTAACTCTTTTTCTGAGGCGGCAGCCAGAAGAAACACATACATCATACGCTCTGTATTGTCTTATTCCCATTCCGCTGCTAATGGAGTCATCTCCTTTCCCTCTGTGCTATCTGCCTGAGCCGTGCAATGTGGCACGCTTGAAGAATGTGGTTTGATTTGCATTGTTTAATGCCTTTTTTCCCCCTTCTCTTCCTCATCGCACTCTCAGTGATTAGTGGAAGTACTTTGTGGACAATAGTCATCCTATCATTAATCTTGCTGAACTGGTTATTGAGAGAAAAGAGGAGGCTGAATAATGTGATTTATCTAAAAGCAGCTAATTAAAGATCCATTCGCTGGGGGAAAATGAGAAGCTTCTTGCAGGTGAAAGAAATACTTAATGATGCTATGCAAAACAGGTGAGGGGATTCTTCAGTGGATGAGAAATCAACATACATGCAAATATACAGATTATGCCCATTGGACCGCTAATATATGAGCACTGCCAGAGGAGAAAGCAGTAGACGTGAACTGTCAGAGGAGCTGAAGTATCACAGAACTGAGCTCTTTGTTAAGAGGTGAAGCGAGTATCACTTTGAATACTCTCTCTGAAAGTTAGATTAATCTTAACAGTGCGATACTTCAGGGACCAGGTTGTTTTTAGCTTGTAAGACATGATTTAAACCACCCAGCATTTCCTAAAGTCCCAAAGCGCCGGAATATGATTGATGATATTTTACTGTGCTGCAAGGTCAAACGCGGCAACCGAAAGTGCATTTCCGTCAGTGTGGTGCGGTCAAAAGGTCAGACGCATTGCTGAGACCAGGGTCGACGAGTGCATTAGTGCTGGCATGATCTGGGGAGTATTTCACAGTTAGCTGAACTACTTCAGCTCAAAACCTGCTGATTTATAGCAGAAGACCTATGAGGCCTTCTAATTGGACAGCTTTGGCTCATTTTGCGTCATGAAAAATTTTGCTTCGTGACATTATCCTACATCAAGGGTAACTGACCGGACATTTTTTCTCCAGCAGTGACATCAGAGTCAGACAGTTTGGACACTGCATTTCAGTTTTTTAAAGACATTTTGATGTAAAGGGTTATGCTGGTCAAATTCCACATTTCATTGGTTTTCTACATGAAATTACCCTCATCGTCAAGAATAAGAATACTTGCACCCAGAAGGAAGTGTCAGATTGCAAAGCTATTGGGAAGGAAGATAAAGGTTACCAGGAACAATAAATGATGAGACATTTAGACTGATAAGGGCAATATTTATTGAGCTACACATACACATGCAACATGCCAGACGTCTCAACGTGGAGTTGTCTAATGGTGTCCTGTGATAATCCATCCCATGCAGATTTAATATTCTTATGCAGTTCCTGCATATTATCCATGTAGGGGTGGAGATGGAGTGACACCAGACCTTCTGGACATGTGAAGCGTAACAACAAACTGTTCATCTTGGTACTGACCACGGTGCCTCCAGATATGCATTTGTTGGTCGTCTCTACCAAGACAAAAGTGGCACTTGTCACTGAAGATGACCCGCTGCCATTCTAAGTCGCTCCATGACAGTCTGGCATGACACCATTGAAGTCTTTGGCGACTTGACAGTTTTAACAGTTAAAAGTTTATGAGAATAATGTCTGTCCTTGGTAATTGTTGTTTTTAACCAATTAGGTATGTTCTAAATAAGGTCTCAGTAGCCCTATTTGGTAGAAGGATAGTATTTCTGCCAAGAGTCATTCCATGTAAACCATTTCAAAGGGTTTTTTTTGCTTTTTTTTTTTAAATGTGGAAAAAGGGGAAAAAAAAGAAGAGGAAAAAATCAGTTTGATCTGTTCTTATTATTTTAGAAGATATTATTCATATGTTATATTATTAGAATAGCCTTCTTTCATGTTCAAAACATAGCTAAGTTAGGAAATGCACTACTCTCACAAGATGCCGAAACATGGGTTCATGCCTTTATTACTTCAAAGGTAGACTACTGCAATCTCCTGCGGTCTGAATATCCAGTAAAAACCCCAGTCAAGTGAAGTCAAGTGGTTTTTATTGTCATTCTTCAATATAACTTGTATAAAGTGGAACAAAATGTGGTTCTTCTGGCTCTGTGGTGCAACACACAACAGCAGCACATTATACAATACTTCAGAGAGTGCAGATACACAACGCTGTGAAACAAGTCCAGAGTACACAATAAACACATACCGGTTACATCCAGAATGCTGCAGAGTCTTTGCAGAACTAGAACGTTTGATCATATCAGACCAATATTATCAACACTTTATTATGGGGATGAGAGATGAGCTAGCAGCTAGAGGATTGTATGCTCAAAACCCAAGACTGACTAGGCATTCCTGATTGTGCCCTTAGGCAAGACACTCAACTTCCACTCTCATTTCATTAGCTGCCAGTCAAATTCCATATTAAGTACAAAACTTGCTATTGACATGCAAAGCTCTAACCGGCCTCGCCCTTCAGTACCCCTTAGAAATCTTCTTTTAGGAACGATCATGCCTATAGATCACCCGGTGCTGGCACCCTATTACTGCCTAGAACTATGCCAACTACAGCAGGGGGTAGAACTTTTTCACACAAAGTCCACCAGCTTTAGAACAGCTTTCCAGTCAGTGTTCAAGACAAAGTCAAGCCTTTGTAATTCATATTCCCATTAAATAAACATGGATTTGGGGGTTCATAGACAAAGAATGATTGTAAAATGAGAATGTTGTGGGACTCTCACACCCTCACTTAGGTTTGGGCATTGAAATCTCAGGGAGCCCTGAAGTCTGTGCTACTTTATGGCTCTTTTTGGTAGTTAGGCTGTTATAACTCGGCCTGCCGGAGTCACTGTTATACTAATTATAGTAGACAGCTAGTTCTCCTAAATAGTGAACGAACAGTCCGTATCTTTCTTTGCCAAGCTAAACCACAGCCCATCCTGTCCGGTATGACGCTGTTGCAAGATATACTTCGATCAAGCGTCCCTGCTCACCGGCCTTCCGGACCAGCACAACTACCATGGGGTCTCCAGCATGTCCCATTCACTGTCCTGTTGTGCCAGAAAGCCTTACCTGTACGCCTTGCTCACTGATGAGATTGGAGCCTGCCCGGATTGCAATTAGAGCTATTGTTTACCTTTGATGAGCTCCTTACTTGTTCATATTAACGAGTCAGCAGTGTGGGCTTCCAACAGTAGTCATCAGCTATCACTGCTTAATCTAAATATGTCTGTCTAATTTCTTTATCCGGCATTCACTATTATATATTCATCAGTCAGTTCTTCATTGTTTATTCATATCGCTCTTGTTGTGCTATTGTTTTGCTATCCGGTGTCAACCAGAAGGAGATGAGTTTCTTCCTCTTGCGCATTGGAAGTTTTGTTGCCGCTGTCTCATTTGGAGGTTTGGAACCAGAGTTCTGCAAAGCTGCTTTATGACAACAACCATTGTGAAAAAGTGCTATGCGAATAAATATGAATTTAATTGAACAAAGTACTACGAGCAGGTATTTGACTGGTAATGCATTAAAACGCAGGACCTAAATCCTTTATGCAAAACAGTTTACTGTCTCAATGGCCCTAACACTGTATTGCTGTATTTTGCAGGTATAAATCATGCCGCTACTTTAAGCGCAAGATACTGATTAGGCCTTGGCAATAGTTTTCCATAAGCCGTTCGAGCAAAAACAATGCAAAATATCTTTCCCTACAAAGAGATATACATTTATATGCTAATGCACCTGGTTCTGTTACAAGATACCATTCAAATGCTTCGTGAAATCTGAAATTCCATCAGACTTTAATAATGCACACATGTTTGTTTGTACAAGTCAGCAGGGAGAAAAACAATCAGACTGAAATATCACAACGGGAAGCGGTCTTGTGATCATTTCTCCAATGGTTTCGAATGCTAATATGGCCAATAATGAGGGAGCGCCACCAATTTGCTCTCATTTGCATACCGCTGATGGGCTGCTATTAGTTTCGATTCTTATCAGCAACATTAGCATTGCGGTCAAAGTATCCCTTCAGGAGATAGGAGGTCATACCTTATGTTTATTTTGTCTAGCTGCAGTCCATTTGTCAAGATATAACTGTCCACTTGAACCATTAACTGCCTAATTGGTTTTATAATAATTATAAATTGTCCAAGTGCAACCCACATTCTAGTCTCTGATGTGTCCAAGAAGAATGCCACGGGCTGGACTCTTAGGCTTCATCTGATGACTCATCTTTGCTTTGTTAAGGTCAGAGAGTGTGCAGACCATAGAGTAGTATTTTCTTAACTGTTTCTTACCCGATATGATCCTAATGTTTAATTTGATATTGAATCTTCAATGTGGTGGTTCTCCACTCTTGTACATTTAATTTACAAATTGGTTCTTCAAAGACTTTGCCTTAAATAGCTTCAACTTTTACATGTTTATTATTAAGTTTAGAGTAAGAGTTTAAAAGTAGACTAGTTGCAATGTATTTGCTAAGTTCAGGTTTATGTGTTACAGGTAAGGCCTCATTGACTAGTTTTAACATTGAACTTAGGAGTTACACAGTATTTTAACCTCCCCGAAGCAGGTGTATCTGTTGGGGAAACCAGCAGAAGGATAGCACAAACAGGACAAAATCATGTTTGTGATTCATGAAGCAAGAAATTGATTTGTGATTTAACCTTAAATATGAGGCTAACACAGTTCAGTGAGACTCTGTGAGCAGTTACCAAAACGCCTAAACTTACACTGCTGTGTCAGATATTCAGAAACCGGAATTCAAAAAAGCTATATATTTGCAGCCTATAGCTGCCACTCACCTGGGTCGGTGATCAAAGGTGTACGGCGGTGGCCACAGGCTGTGGGCCGAGTGCTGCATGCATGACAGACAGCTCATCATGTCTATGATCACAGGCTCACCAGTAACCCTACTAGACATTCTCATACACACCAAAAGGGGCACATCAAATGCTTGTTGGTGAGGGACTATTGTCCAGCGTAGGTCAGTGACCAGCAGCTATGCACAAACACATACACTGACAATAATACCACAAGAGAGAAAACTTTAGGATTACAGGGCACATGCCATGGAAAACTGAATTTTCTTCCTCTTTAAACAGTGTTTATATGCCATATAGTCCATGTATGGAAACTAAGCTGGCATTTTTAATACATTGTTTCTGTCACTAAAACTGACAGATTCCTATACAGTCTATTCAGCTGACAGCAATTTAGCCTCATCTAGTCACACTGAAATTATAAGAGGTGTTTTATCGCAGAGACACAATACGAGCCAATCAGTACTGAGATCATTTACATACTTCAGTTAAAGCAGGTAAAAATAGTACATGTTTAAAGCCCTAGTGAGCACAGAGTAAAATATTAAAAATGCTTTTATGATCTCATGCTGGTGTTACTGGTGTTGTGGGCGGCACAGGATGTAGATGGAGTTGCTGCTGCTGCTGCCCCTGACTGTGCAGGACTCAATGCAGCACATTGTGGGGAGTTCCATCCTGTACAGGACAAGCAGCCGTAGCAAGGATGCAGCACCGGGTGAAGGCTGAGGATGCTTGCTGCCAAGGACAGAGTGCCCTGCAGCATTTGTTGATCCCGGGGCTATATGCACCTGGACATATGGCTCAAGCTGGTGGGTCACCAGGACTGAATGGGATGCTATGTAACAACCCATTACTGGCTTGTGCTACTGCCAAGAAGCTTGGGAGGCGTGGCCATACATGCAGCCATGCGCAGAGGTCCATGGTAAGCACATGGGATGTGTGTGGGTAGGTCACTGTGAGGTAGCTGTGGCTAATGGTGACCTCTCTTGTGAGTTTAGTGCTCTGTATGTGCCTTTGTGCCTGGTGTTTAATAAAAGAGCATTATTCGCAGCAAAATCATGGCCTCCCCCTATACTCTACAGTGATGCTACAGTATTGTACCACAGCAGCAAGTCTTAGTGATCTTATTGAGGACCTGGACCTGCATGCGGTTGACATCTTAAGAGACGTTTTGGGGATATATTTATGGGTAGTTTTAGTATGTATTAGCAGCATTAGCATCGTAGCTCCAGTGCCAAACTAAAGATGCAAAATTTGGCCACTGAAGCTATATTGGTTGATCTCGATTAAGTAAAATTGCGTTCATTTTTATGTGTAGAAATTATTCTTAATAATATTTGAGACTATTTAATTGTGTATTGTTAACATTAGTCTTGTGGCAACACTTAACAAAAGAAGCAAATACCTGAGGTAAATTGCATACATTTGTTTTTAAAAAAAATTGAACTTTTATACTACAGCAGAGTTTTCCAGCATATCTGGATAAATAAATCATTGAAGTGGTACAGTTGGTACATGTTTTTGCATCGCACCTCTTTCTGGGTATAAATGATTGACATTAATTATTATGTACTAACACTGTTGGTCTGCAATTGCATCATTATGAAAACTGAGTTTACCTGGTCATCCTACACAGAAGTGATGTTTCTGAAGGCAAATTGCATCATTACAAATGTTCAAAACTGACCGTGCATGACCAACCTGTGATTTTCCCACAAACAAAACTGAAATTTCCCTTCTTGCAGCAGCTGGCGTTTAAAGAGGCTCTGGGTGGACAAATATAAGCACTCAGACGCAATAGTTTGGGATGGGGGGAGTAAGTGTGACAGCGGTGGGCTGGGTAGCTGGTACCTCTTGCTTACTCTTGTTTACTCTGCATGTTGCTGGAAGAGGCCTGAGGCCATGTAATGCCTGCTCTGCTGAGCTCTCATCCACAGTAATAAGAAATGTATGCCGCGGGCTAAGACCTGGAATAGAGGACATTTTGAGGGGCCCATGAAAACATGACACCCCCCCTCCAAAATGATGCAATGTAATGGAAATTGTGACCTGATGATTGCTGGAAGGCCCAATGAGTCTCTCTCTCTCTCTCTCTCTGTCTTTCTCTCTCTCTCTCTCTCTGTCTGTCTTTACCTCATGTTCCAGATCCCTATGTTTCTATAGTAACAAAACAAGCAGACCCATCAAAGCCCTATTCATCATGCCATATGCTCCTAAACAGCTCAAGGGTACGCAGTGCAAGACTAATTTTTTCATATTGTAATTCCGTGAAACTGAAATTCCGATAAACTCCATGAAATGCCAAAAACAAAACAGAAACCTTGTAAAGGGAATCGACCACAAGCTGCCGCTGCCTGCCCCCAGAACCAGCCCACAGTTAATCACAGATTCCACCTTTGAGAGGAAAACACTGTGCTGCATGTTGAATGGAGATCTGCTGCTGTCCACAGTGGAAATGATCATCTATTGTTGGCATGCACAAACACATACACCGACAGTAATACCACAAGAGAGAAAACTGAAGGTTTACAGAGCCGATGCCATGGAAAGCTGAATTTAACTCCTTTTTAAAGTGGAAACTAAAAATACGGAAACTAAGCTGGCATTTTAAATACATTGTTTTGTCACCAAAACCAACACATTCCCATTAAACCTACTACAGCTGGCACCAGATTAGCCTCGCCCAGTCATACAGAAGTGAAGGTGTTTCAACCCAGAGGCACAATACAGGGCCAATCAGAACCGAGACTATTTACATATCCTAAAGGTACGGTAAAACAGCCCCAGTGGACACTGAGTAAAATATTGAAAATGTTCGTTTGAAAAGGGCGGTATGGTGGTGTAACAGGTAGCGCTGTTGCCTCCCAGCGAGAAGGGCCTGGGTTCGGATCCTGGGTCCAGAGTCCTTTCAGTGTAGAGTTTGCATTGCCCCTAGGTGTGAATGTCTGTCATGTGATAGATTGGTGGCCTATCCAGGGAATTTCCTGCCTTCCACTTAGTGAATGTGAAATAGGCTCCAGCATTCCCGCAACTTGGTAGGATAAAACAGTTTAGAAGATAGGTGAGTGTGTGACATCCTGCAAAAGATGGGCATGGCAAAATGAGCAGTTGATTGGCAGCTCCCTGTCCAACACTCCTAGCCTGCTCTGCCACTCATACATATCCAGTACGATGGAAGCTGGTCATGGACAAACAGATGTGCAGACGGATGGACAGACAAACATACAGCAGTCATATGTATAAAGCAATGAGTGAATGAAAGAACAGATGAACTGATACACGAATGAAGGGATGAAGCAACATGCAATTGAAGGAACAGTGTTGGTTATGGATAACGGAATGAATGGCTAAATGAACAGTATTGGTGGACAGATAAAAGAGTGAACGGAAGAAGGAACAATGTTGATGTTTGGTTGAAGGGCCTGAGCAAGTGATAGGCAGGTGGTCTAGATAGGTGGTCTAGCTTGCTAGCTTTTGGTTATGCTGGGTTAGGAAATGCTTATGGAAGCATTACCATTGAATAATTTACAAGGGCGAAAAGAGACATATAATGAAATATATTGGTAATTTATTAGACTTAAGAGATGAACAGAGGTTGGAATATGATCATGTCAAAATTAATTATGACTGTTCTTGGTGCATCAACACACCCACAGACCTTAAAATAGACTGCTTATAAGTGGATGGAAAAAAAGCAGTAAAGGGATATGGACCCTCCAAGTCTCTTTGGGTAGGGATTGAATAATGCAAGTGGTGACATATATGGTAGAAGTTCACCATTAGAAGATTATCTCTGATGTCCAGCTCACTGAAACAAAACAAATAAATTCTCTTGATGCAAATCTGATGGAAATCAAGACCACATTTGTGTTTGTATTACAAAAGGAGATATTTTATTAGGATTTAAAATGGAAGCAAAGTTGTTTGCAGAAAAAAATCACACACTGAAAAGTGTTAAGAATTTACATGATGCAAATGTGTCAGCCCACTGTGCATGAATAAAATATGCAACATCAACAATATTTGCTGTCTTTCAGTTTACTTCCTTTGGCAGGATTGTGTTGATGTAACACATTTTATTTGTGTGCAACCAAGGGGACATTTGGAATTCAAAGCACCATTATTTTTTCAGTAGAGTCTTTGCATTCCTGCCATGTTTCAAAAACTACTTATACAGAATGTACACGAAATGTGAATGCTATTCATTATTAAACTTAATTTTATGATTATTTTTAAATAGTGTAACACACACAGAGTAATAACTCAAAGTTGATGGGTTAACTTCAGATTTGTCACTTATTTTATGGGTATTAACAGGTCCACAGCTTAATTAAGCTTCCAGATGGTTACTAGGGTATTTTAGGCAGTCTGTCGAGTACTGCTATGTGTTTGCTATGCTATCTCAGGTGCTTGTTAGGGTGTTTCTATATAGTTGTCATGATATTTCAGGTGGCTGCTATAGTGTTGCTACATGATTGCAATGATCCTTCCGGTGGTTGCTATGGTGTTGCTAGGTGGTCGCAAACATATTCCAGGTGGTTGGGTAAGGGTGTTGCTATTGTATCTTAGGCGCATGTTTGCCATGACTGATTGGCCTGCTGTTGCTGCATAGTTGTTCCAGGTGGTTGTTAGGATGCCGTATGTAGTATCCTTTGTGGTTAACAGGGTGTTGCTATTGTCATTGCGAAATGGGTGGCGTGCGTTCGCCCCACAAACATCATTTAACCACCATTGTACAAAAACCGTCTGTCTATTCTAAAAACTATATCAACACAACAATCAATTTGGCTGAATTACAGTTGGAAGAATGCCAATATCTGAAAAAAGAATTCGCCATCCACACATCGCAAGGTATTTACTGGCCTCAAAGACCACTGCCATGTTTTGTTGTTGTCAGAAACTCTAGACTCTGGACTGCTCACTAGTGGATGTATTGCTTAACATCCATGTCATTGTAAAGGATGCATGGGAGTATGTGGGAAGTATGTGCTGGTTGCTGTGTTTAAAAGCGACATATTTATTCTCGGACATAAAGGGAGCGTAAATGAGCCTTCAGGTTCAACATCAGCCCATTTTAGAATTTATCATGGCTGCAATATCCCATTCAGCCTACAACAGTTAAGCCCCTCCATTCATGCTGGTTTCTTAAGAGGTACTGTACTGCTGGCAGTTTGTAGCAGAGATATTAGAGTGAAAGATGTAGGGGAAAAAATGAAGCATTGTGCTGTTCCTGGCTGTTAGGAAGTGAATGCATGGCAGTACACAATGGAGCAGTTGAAGATTCATTTTTTCCAACATGCCTGAGGATTCCAATCTGAACTTAACAGTTTGTTCTGTAATTTTCAGATTTCTTTTTGAAGACTGAAGACTTCTTTGTGACAGGAGATCTTTTATGTATATCAGTTTGAAAGGCACAGTAACAAAAACAACCTGTCTGACACTAAGAGATAAAGAGAGGTTGGGAAATGGCCATGTAACTCTGTATTATGACTGTTTTTGGTACATGAAGTGGACTTCTGGAGGGAGAAATTACACACAAGAAAAACAAAGAATATGGGCCTGTTGAGATCACGCTCAGTGCTGCAGTGGCCATGAACAAAGCATTTAACCCAGAGTTTCTCTGGAGGTGCTGCTGCCTAACCATCAACCCCTTTCTGTCAGGCTTTTGCCTACTCCAGTAGTTCTCAATCTCAGTGCTGGGCTCCCCCTAATGCTCTGCAGATTCTTGTGTTTCCCTGCTCCAACACTCCTGACTCAGCTCATGAAGGGCTTGATAATGACGGCATGTGTTAAAGCAGCGTAAACACAGAAATGTGCAGCACACAGAGCCCCTGGGAAAGAGAACCACCAAACTACAGCACAAAGCCTGAAACTCCAACACATTCAAACAGAAAGCTCAGACAGATTTTCTAATAGAACCGCTTGAATTTAAAATCAAAACCTAGTGGTTATGATGTAAGGAAGCTCGAAGTTCCACCTTTTAATGGTAAGAAGGTAAAACAGCAGCTTAGTCTGCCTTTTAATCTACTCTACTCCATTAATTGATTTTAACATATAAAGCATGATCTGACAAAGTCAATAATTATGGGGCATTACATTTTACTGTGGCATCAGCATAGAATAAGAAGGCATGGGAAAGATAGGACTTTAGACGAAAGCTCTATTATTGAACTCGGCAGCAGTATAGACCGTCGCTTAGTACTACTGAACAGCCAGGACAGCAGGTAGCTCACACCCACACACTTCAACATGTCAATAGGTTTTGAAATCTGGAGATATGTATGTGACGTGGGTCCAGTTAATTAATCTAGCTAACCTTCTCCTTCTAGAATTTTCTGAAGGCTGTATCTAAAGTGTCCACATATCTTTTTTTATCTTTTATGTGGTGATTCTGGTCTATTAGGTCTGGTCTTTGCCTACCTGCAACATTGTATATGCAGCTACAGTGATGAGATGAGCAACATTAAAGCACAGTCTGAGTTGCTGCTTGCCTACCAAGATGGGAACATGGTCTTCCTAATGATGCAATCAAATACTATGCAAAGTATTGATTTGATACATGGGAATCAGAGATTCTGACTCAATTCAACTCAATTCAACTT
Organism: Semaprochilodus insignis; assembly: GCA_034552555.1. NCBI lineage: Eukaryota > Metazoa > Chordata > Actinopteri > Characiformes > Prochilodontidae > Semaprochilodus > Semaprochilodus insignis. The sequence goes on along the minus strand of CM067484.1, from coordinate 16,595,418 downwards.
TATATTCATTGTACCAATACAGGGTTGTACAGTATAATGAAACACTATCAGGCTAGTCCTCCATTGCAGTGATTTAAAAAATAGATACATAAGCAACAGTGCAAAGAAAAGATGACATAGACAAAATACAACATATGCATAGACACTAAATACGCAGATGTGAGTTTCTATATGCTATACAGCAGTTAGCAAATACAGTAGAGCGAACTTGCCTTAACTGTGTTTGTGCTTTATAGGGGAACTCCAGAACAATCTACATAATTACATGGTTGATGTGTAAACATTCAGAATGGTTTGGTGTGAAATGTTCTATTCTAGAGAAACTTGCTGAGTAATTTTTTTAATATGTGGTGGATTAACTCAACTTTGCTTAGCATGATACTGTAGGATAGCATGATACTGTAGACGTAACAGTAACAAGAGATGACAATGAGACAATGAAACAAGAGATGCTTCCAAGAGCTAAACAAAGCTCTGTATTTGGAAAGATATGCAGACTTTACTGAACCTTAAGTCACAGAACAATAGTAGAAATCTATGAGGTGGTTTTTAGAGGTATTAGCATTATCCAATGCTTTATCTAGTATTCTTTGTTAATCACGCAATGTCTCAACTTATTTACATTTATGGCATTTAGTTGATGCTCTTATCCAGAGCAGCTTACAAGGTTAATCGCATTACAGGTAGGCCAAAGTGTTAGTGTTAAGAGCTTTGCCCAAGGAGTCTTATTGGTGTAGCACAGCACAGTCACCCAGACTAGGAATTAAACCCCAGTATTGCACATGGGGTGGTAGCTCTTCAACAAGTAGTGCCACAAAACCAACAATGTGTAGATTTTCTTAACCCTCAAGCTACCAGGAAAATGGACATGCAGATGCTGTAACACGTCTGGCAACAGATCCAGTCAAGTTTTGCCAAATGACCACTGCCAAATTGACAGAATGGTATGGGCAATTCTTACTTTGCAAGCTTTTATAGAATGGAGCACTTCACATTAGTACACTCTGAATAGCCTTTTTATTGCCATATTAACAATTAGATTATGGTGAAAATTTGAAGCTATTAACAGCCAATGCAAATATGAATTGGTTACATAGCAATACCAAGGAACTGTATATGTAGACAAGCCTGTGTGGAATGTTCCTCCTGTGTATTTCACAGGACAGCATGCTCAGCCTACTTCTGATTGACCTTATTAAAAAGAAGAGCTTTGCTCTCTCATGCAGAACAGCTGATGAGTTTACAACAGGCAAGTAGCTGTTGAGAGTGGAAAACAACAACAACAACAACAACAACAGCAAAATCTCCAAGTGAAATGTACTTGTCATATCAGTTTAGACCGTTTTTAATTCCAAAGGTCAACGCAAACATGACAGGTGAAGAGAGAACACACTGTTTAAACTAATAGCTGGATTGCAGCATTGTACACTTAGAGCACTCTCTGTACGAGGCGGAATTAGAGGGGAGATGGAGAGGCTTGTAATGAGATGTTCAATTACCTGTGCAGCCGAGCATCACGTCAGAAATTAAAAGGGCTTTTGCTAAACTTCAGCTCTGATCTCTTTAATCTTCCACGTTTAATAGAAATGAGCAGTCTTGTGCTTGATCCAATAGCAGATGGTTCTTGTTCGATTGCAGAAAAGACCTGAAAGATTAAATGTACCAGACAAAGAAAAAAAAAAAGAATCAGTGTTTGGAATGTTATGCAATAGTTCTGCAGTGCCAGCAATATGCTGAAAGCCAATGTTCTGGTGTGTTCTGACGTAGAGTATGATTGTGAATCAAACTTACTGCTCTTAAGTAGTAACTCAGAAAAGAAGGTACATTTAGATCATTAAATATGCTATGTTTCCTTTGACCATAGGACAACTATGGGTCCTTTGACTGGAAGACCTTTGAACCATATAAGCAGACATTTTATCTATATTATCTGTTTAAAGTTCGGACACGCTTCACTGCGCTGTAAAAATTGGCTTGTATTTGTTGAATTCAAATAATCAGTTAACAGAACATACTATTATTATATTCAGTTAACATACTTGCTCCATTAAAGGTGACATATTCTACTCCTTCTCCACAAGGTAACCCAACAAGGTCTCTCTGTTTATCCTATAGATATCACATAGCTGAAGAAGAACAGCTCCTTATCTCCCTGTCTAAACAGTCCTGTCCAGAATGGCCAGTTTGAGTATCTGTTCCTTTAAATGATAATAAGACGGCAACAATAAGTGAATAAGAACAATGAGACTGCATACCTTCCTTCCGCAGGGCGGCCCGACACCATTAAACATTCTCTCATTTACTCTCACTTAATTTACAAAGTTCATCTTGCCGACGTTCGTAACAAACTAATAGTGTTAATGCCATTGTGGATTCAACGGTGAGCAACGCCAAATACTATCTAGAACATTGCATCTCTGTTAATATGTCAATTCAGCTGTTAGTGTAAGGTAGTGCTAAACAGCCATTGCATTGTACTGACCCAGGTTGGGGAAAAAGTCTGAAAGACGACTGAAATCAGTTTCTTATTCACCAGCTTCATGTTTGAATTTTCTCATTCCAGTTGCCTGAGGCTCCAGAATGTAACTGCTGCGTCGTTTAAGGCAGAACAGGAAAATCTCAACAATAAGAAGCTAACTCCATGTAACAAAAAGGTCAAGACAAGGGTGGAGCTACTCAGATGGGGGCACTCACTCACTCATCTTCTAAACCACTTCATCCTTTTGAGTTGTGAAGGAGTGCTGGAGACTATCCCAGCAGCCAACGGGTGGAAAGGCAGGAAACACCCCTGATAGGCCACCAGTCCATCGCAGGCACACAGACAAACACATTCACACTCACACATTCACACCTAGGAGGGAATTTAGCATCTCTAATTTCTCCGAATGCAAGTCTTTTGGACTGTGGACCAGATCCCTGCTACCCACTGTGCCCCTGTGCCATCCAGATGGGGGCAGTATTATTCTAATGAGCCCCCACTTGATGTAGGGGAGTCAAATCTGGATGGCTTGTGTTTTCTTATGTGGCATCCCATGGTAAAACTGACTGGTCTTATTTTACAGTCTAGACACTGAAAAAGAGATGTTTTCAAAATATGTCCCCTTTAAATAGTGTTTCGTCCTTCAGAGACAGAAAACTGGAAAAATATTCCTGCATGTCACGTCCTGTCTAGTCTAGCCCCTGTTTTTCTGTTTTCTCTGGTTTTCTGTTTGTCTTGTCACATCCATGTGCCCTTTTCCATGTGCTTCTGTTTGTTTTGGTTTTTGGCTCCTCCTGTCTCCGCCCCCTTGTTAGTCCCCTCACCTGTCCCTAGTTTGTAGCTCCGCCCCTTCCCAGGTGTTCCTTGTTAGTCCTTGTTCACTTATACTCCCTGTAGTCCCCTGTGTTCTTGCTTGGTGTTTTGTTTCCCTGTTGGTCGTTTGTTCCCCTGCCGGTGGTTTGTTTCCCTGCCAGTCGTTTGTCTCCATGTCAGTAGTTTTTGTAATCCTGTTCAGTTGTTTCTTAGTTTGCTAGTTTTTTCTTTGGTTTTGTTTTGTCTTATTTGTTCTGTTTATTAAATCCTTGCACCTATATCCTGCCTCCTCGTTTTGACCCCACGTGACACTGCAGATTACTTTGAAAAGCTGAAAGCACAACTGGGCTATTGTAACACTGTTATTAAGTTATTGCAACGCGACAAAGAAAACATGATGCACATTTATTAATTATATCTAGGTTTATTAGCTATATCATGGGGTACAGCTAGACGTGCCCAAACTTTTGGTGGGCAGGGCATATGACTACAGACATCTTCTTTCTCCTTTAGTTCATCCATCCATGCTCAAGTTCAGTTTTCCCAACTAGTGCTGAGTTCCCCAAGATATTCAGGGCTGGTCAGTCCTTCACTCTTTATCCGTGAAAGAGTCTTTTCAACACTAGAATCACTTTTACAAATATGACACGCAATTCACACGGTTTCTATCTGAGATGAGGCTGCAGACACACACCAGTGGCCTCCTCCACACCCCCCGCACTCCGTCTGTATCTGCAGTCTTATTACCAGGGAATCACTCACAGTGCCAGTGCTATATTTTGTCCAAACAGTACAGATCAGAGTGTCACCCTCACCTCCTCCTCTGCTCTTCTCCAGTCTCTTCCTTTCCTCCTCTCAGCACTCACACATTTCACCCTATCCCAGCAGAGCCTGCCAAAGTGCTGACGCTTCTCAAATGTTTCATATTCCTGCAAAAACAAAACCCATTGCCTTGAAAACAGAATTATTATGCAATTCACATTACAGATTGAAATATTGCTTTGAAATAAGAATCTCTCTCTCTCTCTCTCTAAATATATATATATATTTATTTACACTTTATTAAGCAGTTTTTTTTCTGTCGTGCTGCATAACCGTCAACCATATTGTCAGCACCAAGGTCTATGACGTGAGTGCACCTGCAAAAACTGAAAGTAAAACTGTATATTTTGGGTAATATTTAAATAGAAATATGTTTGGCTGCAGTCAGACTCAGAATTTTGGTGGGCTGCAACTGGGCACAGGCTGAAATTTGTTGGGCTACGGTCGGGTTCAGACAGAGTTCTGTTGGGATATAGTTGTGTTCAGACAGAATTTTATTACACTATAGTCAGATTCAGACAGAAATTTTTAGGGCTACAGTCAGGTTCAAACAGAATTTTAAAGCAACAGTCAGATTCAAACAGAATTTTCTGGGCTACAGTCAGATTCAGACAATGTTGAAGGGTACATTTAGATTCTCACAAAATTTGCCAGATTAAGACAAAAATTTGTCAGGTTACAGTCAAATTCAGAATTTGAGAGCTATAGTAAGATTCAGACATACTTTTTAGGAGTACAGTCAGATTAAGACAGAATTTTGTTCAGCTGTAATTCAAATTTTTAGGGTTGCAGTTGGGTTGGGACACAATTTTGTCAGGCTGCAGTCAGATTCAGACAGAATTTTGTGGACTACAGTCAGATTCAGACTGAATTTTGTGGGCTACAGTCCGATTGGTCAGGGCATGAGCAGAGAATATTCTTGGGCTATTTTTGGGCTTGATCCAAAATGTCAGGCTCGATTAAAGCTCTAATTCACACACAGTGCTAAAGTGAGAAAGTGATAGAAAACTTTTAGCACCCCGCTAACTGCTTATGAGCTTTCAACTGCTCAACTCTCTGTAACCCCAATTGGAGAGTGAGAGAGTGTCCTGTAGAAGTCACACATGGTGAGAAAGCGGGGAGCTAAGAAGCTGAAAGAGCTCTAAGGCAAAGGATGGATAAGAACACTCAGCACTAAAGAGCCAATCATTTTTGACATTAATAACTTTTTAACCTCAATACAGAATCAGGCGGGCTCACTTTAGTGCTGCTTATCTGAGTTACATATCTTTTCATAATCCAACCATGTCCGCAGCTGCTGGCTTAAGGGTGCTGATCTTCTGAAACAAGCGATTCGAATGATCGTCACGATCACTAGCGGCCTTCTAATTAATACTGAAGCACTCGTATGAATATTAAGGCTCCATTTGATCATACTTTTGCACAGTATCTGTGTGTGTGTGTGCCATGAATAGGCATTAATGCGGCTTTGCACTGGCAGAGCGTAAGCGTGCTGACAGTGGAGGCAGTGCTGGGATGGAAGTTTCTGTCCAGCAGTCCTTTGGTGATTTCTATAATGAGATTTGACCAGTGTCCAAATCAAAAGAAGATAGTGCGCACAGATGGCAGAGCTGCATGGTGATTTATTAAAACCTTCCATTAGCCACTCATCAGCACTTCACTACTGTCAGAGAGAGACAGTGAGATAGAGAGAGCTGAAAGGCTCTAGGAGACAGGGAAAAAAAATAAAGGGAGACAAATATAGAGGACTGAATGAAACCGAAAGGGCTGCTTTTTTGACGTTTGATCATGCCACTGTTTAACGGAAAGGGTCTTGCAGAGAGAGGGGGTTGGTAGTCCTTTAACAGAAGGCTGAAATACTTTGGAGAACTCATCATTAAGGCTTTAAAACTTTCCTACCTGCTCTCTTTCTGGGGAAGCATGTTATGAAATATGACTTTTGATATTGCCGGGTGCGTGCGGATCCGTGCAGAATGTGGTTTCGGAAAAAGGGCCCGGCGTGTTTCAAAAGGACAAGAAAGCCGAGTCTCTTTATTGGAGAATGCGCTCCATAAAGGTTTCGGGAACACACAGACATGACTGCAGCTGTCTCCATCTCTCACGCACACAAATAGACACCACACAACTCACATACACACAGTCTCTGTGGACTTTCCCCCAAAGTAAACGGTTTGGTTGCACTCTGTAATAAGCACAGACAGCCTTCAAATTGTTTAGGCGCTGTGGTCATGGAGGGAGAGAATAAGGGACAGAGAGAGAGGTCAAGCAGAAGGAAAACAGTACAGCCTTAACCGCTTCTCTATTTCCAAGCGCATCACCCAGAGAACAAAACCCCAGTACTGTAGCAACAATAAACAGTGAGAAAGAACATAAAGGCATATAGACAAAGTGTGGTTTAACGGTGCAATTTGTAAGATTTTTTAGTTTCTAAAGTTCCAAAATGAACTAAAATTAAGACATAGTTTTGACAGGGTGTCAACGACATTCATGTATCACGCTGCAGAGATGCACTATATTGCCAAAAGTATTCGCTCGTCTGCCTTCACACACATTCAGACATGTTCCATTCTCCTGGCAACCGCCAAACCCAGACTCGTCCATCAGATTGCCAGACAGAGAAGTGTGATTCATCACTCCAGAGAACACGTCTCCACTGTTCTAGAGTCCAGTAGCGGCGTCATTTACACCACTGCATTCGACGCTTTGCATTGCGCTTGGTGATGTAATGCTTGGATGCAGCTGCTTGGCCATGGAAACCCATTCCATGAAGCTCTCTACATACTGTTCTTGAGCTAATCTGAAGGCCGCATGAATACTTTTGGCAATATAGTGTATCTACTGAAGTCAAAATCAGTTCCACATGAGAGGATGAAGAAGTAGCACTGCCCCGACAGCATATACTAAGCTCAATCATGTTTAAGGTTCTGCTCCTGATTAGATCATTTAAGAACAGTTTGCCAATGAAAAGAAGAGTGTATACAACGATTGCTGAAGCTTTTGTCAAGTGACCACCACCGCTCTTAGCAGAAACCACATTCATCAGCAAACGACAGAAATGTTACAAATAGAAGATAAATAGAGATAATATTAGTGCTGTTTTTCACCGCTGGAGACGCTCTTGGAGAGTAAAGAGATGAAGTTTGATTCTGAACTCAGAACACTTCTTCTGGACTGGTAAGTAAACAGCTGTTAATGCCAATATTGAGGAGGAGTGACTGTGCTTCTCCTTGTTTCTTTTGATGGGGTGGACAACACAACTTTCTGGTGATATGCTGTCCTATTTGTTTGCACTATGAATTTGACAATTTATTTTATATATTTGTGTAGTGGATCATTCTCAGCACTGCAATGTTACTGACCTGGTGGTAGCATGACGTGGTGCGTGTTGTGCTGGTTTGTGTGGATCAGACACAGCAGTGCTACTGGAGTGCTTAAACACTGTGTCCACTCACTATCCATTAGACACTCCTGCCTTGCTGGTCCACCTTGCAGATGTAAAGTCAGAGACGAGAGCTCATCTGTTGCTGCACAGTTTGTGTTGGTCATCCTCTAGTCATTCATCAGTGGCCATAGGACGCTGGCCACAGGACGCTGGCCACAAGACGCTGCCCACAGGACGCTGTTGGCTGGATAGTTTTATTGGTGGACTGTTCTCGGTCCAGCAGTGACACTAAGGTCTTTAAAACTCCTGCAACACTGCTTTCTCTGATCCACTCACACCAGCACAACACACACTAACACACCACCACCGTGTCAGTGTCGCTGCAGTGCTGAGAATGATCCACCATCGAAATAATATCTGCTCTGTGGTGGTCCTGTGGTGGTCCTGACCCTTGAAAAACAGGATGAAAATGGAATAATAAAGTATGGAGAGAATATATAGAACTACAAAGTGCGTCAATATTAAGTAGAGCCGATCAAATTAACGATGAGTGTAGATGCCAAAAAATGTCTACCTAAAGAAGTGGCCGGTTGGTGTAGTAGCGTGTTCAGGGAATGTTATTTATTGGGTTATTTAGCTCTACAGCATGCATTTGCTGGCTTATTCTATATGGAATTTTAGGCAGGGCTAGCTTTCGGACTGTGTTTATGCGTAGCTCAGAAGGAACCCAGCAGTCTAGTGTTGATGGCCTAGGAAGGGCGAACTATAAGACAAAAACTAGACTTTTTGTATGGCGCTGCTAAAAAGAACAGCACAGACCAGCATGCATTCCATGCTGTTTTAAGTTGCTCTATAATAGTTAAAGCTGGTATATCGCTGTCTAAAGTTGGTTTAGCTGGTAACTCAGTTCACCAAAAGAAGGGAAACCAGCTTGTTTAACGCCAAGACCAAATCACAGGGTGTAAATGAGCATGTAAAAACACAGCCGAGCATTTTCTTTTACCCCCGCTATACTGTCTATGTGGAATATCAGAGAACAATTTAACGAATGCTTAATAAATGTGTTCTATGGCACCTATAAGCAAGCAATCCTATTAAGTTGTATTTTAAGAGCCGAAGAAAAGTCCTAACATGTTACATTAACCATCAGCACAATTACAATGTGACTGAAATCAACCAATCAGATTTTGATTTCTAAAAGGTGGGAATGATTCTGGAATGTCAACTTAAAGCTAACATAATACCAGAAGCCAATAGGGAAGCTAGCAAAAATTTGCATTATTGTAGAGGTGTGGGGTTTCTTTTCTTCATGTTTTGACCAAATTTTAACAGTTATGGCACGAATTAAAGATCTAGCTCTAATAATCATGGTTTGCAATTAAACAATTGGGGCATTTCTTACTGTACATTTCAAGCCACAGACCATCTACTGTCTATTTTTGTCATCTCCTTCTGCATCTAGCTTAATGCAGTAATGAGCCAATATCGTGGCAATAATTAACAAATGTCATATTGTGCAGCCCTAGCAGATATCTTTACTTAAGCATGCACAAGAACCATGTTTTTGAAAGCATTTGAATCCATGCACATACAGACACTCACACACACACAGTGGGAACTGGGGAGCTGTGAATAAATATATCCATATATTTTTCACTTCACTGAGCATTTTCCTGTCCTTGCATGTTGGTCATCCAAATCCTAGTGTATTTCCACAGCTATCTCCATATATTCACAGTCTACACACCTGCTTCTCCACCTTTTTGTAGCTCAGCAAACAGCTCACTGGTGCGAGTGTCTGATTCACTCGCACCAACACAACACACACTGACACATCACCACCTCGTCAGTGTCACTGCAGTGCTGGAAATGATCCATCACCCACATAATACCTGCTCTGCGGTGGTCTTGTAGGGGTCCTGACCATTGTGGAGAAACAGATGGACTACATTATGTAATTGTACAACTGAAATTGTAGAACTACAAAGTGCTCCTATGTGGTAAGTGGAGCTGATAAAATGGACAATGAGTGTAGAACCTAGTGAGGTTATATCTCAATAACCTAATATCAAAAAATAAGGTGTAGAATATACTTAGGGCTACATGTAGAGAGCTGCCCTTAAGCATGTGCTTCTCTGAGTGCATGCTTTCTAGTATAAGACATAATATGCAAAACTGCTCTTTCCCTGTCAGTTCACATGAGTCTACAATCCATGAAGATGTGAAATGGAAAGCATATTCCTGTTAGACTGTTGCTGCTTGATGCTACATCACATTAAAAGCGTTCTGCCACACTTTAATTGGAGATACCTCCATTCACCTTAGATGGTCCACTAACCCTAGATTTAATGATTTAAAAGTCCCAGGCTGCATTTTCATTGCAATCTTGCTCCTCTGGACCACAATATACAAAGTACAAAATGTCTTCTGAATATCTTCCCAAAGTTAAATAAATGTCTGCCATATTTCACCACGTTTCTCTCCTTTCCATGTAAACTGGGCGGTCCTAATGCCATTGGGTAATACCTCCATAAGCATTTCCTAACCAATCAAAAGTCTGACTTTTTTTGCTCCGCCCACAGAGAGTCAGATAAACTAAACTAAAACTAGTCCAAAGCTAGCGAGCTAGGCTATAGCTTGTCTGTAGCTGCCTGTCGTCCGTTCATTTGCTAGTCTATATACCAACATTGTTCCTTCATTCATTCCTTCATTTGTGCTTCCTCTTCTATCTGTTTGCATATCTGTTCCTTCATCTATTTGTCCATTTATTCATGCATTGCTTGATTCATCCCTTCATTTGTCTGTCTGTCCGCACGTCTGGTCATCTGGGAATTTTTTTGCCACATAAAAGCTGGATAATGATGTAAGTTCAGTATGAGTGGCACAGCAGTCTAGGAGTGTTGGACAGAGAGCTGTCAATCAAGCTGCTCATTAGCTATATCCACACAGTTATCAGATAGGTTTGATCAGCATTTTGAAATTTTTTTTTTGTTTTTATAGTCTTCACTGTTGTCATTCATTGAGCACAGGGAGCTATATTTAATAAAAGAACAGCAAAATACAGTATGTGTCATTTAAAAGTACCCCTTTTAAATATTAATATTGTTTAATTTATAATAACATTTAATTTATAATAATATTAATTTATTTTTATTATATGATATTATAGATAATATTTATATTATCCATGTACGCATATTACACTGTGCCCCTCCACAGTTTAGACATTTTACAAAACTGTAATTGGCTTAGTATTTGGCTTGATGACTGTTTACAGACAATTACAGAAATAATGAGGAATGGAGGTCTAATGGCAATTAAGGCCTTGAGCTGGGCGTTCAGGGGCTACATTCTTTATTGGGCTGATCTAGCAGCTGTTTAAATGATGCTCCTTTTAGCATATTGGTGCTTACATGATTGGTTTGCTGCTCCCAAATAGATTGTAAAATAGTCATTACTGATTCTGGAGTTGACTTTCATCAGTTTTGCTCATGGCAAATCTAACCACAACAATGTTAGGTTTGTTGACTCTGTGAATGGTTATTACAGATTCAGGAGTTGATTTTTGTTTCAATTTTTATTTTTTTTATTTCTTAGGTTTTTTTTATTTCTAGTTTTGTTCATGGTAGACTTACTTCACGCTCACATCTGTCCATCTGTGATCCTCACAGCTTTAGTAGTCTCAGCTTCAGTAAGTCACTAACTGTACTGTAACTGAAGGTGGAACAGAAGGCGTCTATACTGAATTTAGAGTTTCCAGTCACAGTGGTTTGTGCTAGTGCAGTGAGTACTGACGCATTGGATTCTGGCTACAATCAGCACTCTGCACAGACTATCAGGCAGCTGCTATGAGCTGAAGATACTCATTTCATGATGTCAAGACAAGTACAGGTGAGGGTAGATGGTGGTCTACATCCTAAGATTAGCTTAATGCTGATGCCTCCCTATAATTCCAAACTAATTCCTAATTATTTTTCTGGGTGGAAAGGTTGGTGATGTTAGGTAGCAGGTTTTCATTGTAAATCAGTGTGGATAGTTAGTTTACTACGTATTACTTTGTGCTCTGGGTGGTGTATACTAGTAACTGATGACATGTCTGCTCATCATTATGCTGGTTGAAATTCTTAGTAAGGTATTATTTTTGTCATAATTTTTATACTAGTATATCACAATTAACACCAATAAGGCAACATACAAACAGTGCAAAACAAGCCAGCATTAGCCTGTTTAGCTAAATGTCTGTAGTGCCTCCCCACCTTTGTCAGCTCTTGGGGCCTGACAGCAACAAGTTGGTACTGAGAGTATCACATCCTTATGTCAGGCCCAGCAAAGTTTAGATGGGTGATCAAATTAGGCCTCTTCTTTCTATGATGCAGCCTAAATTTGACCTAAAACTTCATTAGATTTTCACCTCAGTCCTTAAAGCAGATAAGGAGAACCAAATGAAACAAATGAGATAAAAATATTAGACTTGATCATTTATTTATTGAGGAAAATGATCCAATGTTATATTGCTGTGGGTGGCAAAAATATGTGAACCTTTGCTTTGAATTTTAGCCCATTCCCCAAACAAAACAACTTCAGCTGCTTGAACTGCTCGCTTCAGGTCCTTCCACAACATTTCTATTGGATTAAGGTCAGAACTTTGACTTGGTCATTCCAAAACATTAACTTTATTCTTCTATAAACATTCTTTGGTAAAGTTAACTGTGTGCTTAGGATCATTTTCTTGCTGCATGAGCCATATTCTCTTAAGATTCAGCTCACGGGTGTCACGTCCTGTCTAGTCTAACCCCTGTTTATTTACGTTTTCTCTGGTTTTCTGTTTCTGTCTTTCTCTTGTCATTTCCATCTGCCCTTTGTTGTCCTGTTCCATGTGCTTCTGTTTGTTTTGTTTTTTTTGCTCCTCCTGTCTCCGCCCCCTCGTCAGGCCCCTCACCTGTCCCTAGTTTGTAGCTCCACCCCTTCCCAGGTGTTCCTCATTAGTCCTTGTTGTTTTTTACTCCCTGTTGTGCCCTTTGTTCTTGCTTGGTGTTTTGTCTCTGTCAGTTGTTTTTTTTTGTAACCCTGGTCCAAGGTAGTATTTTGATTCTTATTTGTTCTACTGTCTTTGGTCTTTGTTTTTTCCTTATTAGTTTCCATTAAAGACTTGCACTTGCATCCTGTCTCCTTGTCCTGTCCCCGCATTACAACGGGCAGATGTCCGAACATTTTCCTTTAGAATTTGCTGGTATAATTCATAATTCATTGTTCTGTCTATGGCCCAGACTCAGCAAAACAGGCCCAAACCATGGTGCCAACTCCACCACATTTCACAGATGGTATAGGGTTTTCATGTTGGAATACAGGACAACTTTAGCTGCTTAAAAGTTACCCTGGGTTCCTTTGTGACCTCGCAGATCATTACACAACTTGCTCTTGACGTGATCTTTGTTGGTTGACCACTCCTAGGGAGGGTAATAATGGTCTGATAATCTGTCTGGCTGTGGATTGGTCTGGCTGTGGATTGAGTCCAAACACTTTAGAAATGGTTTTGTAACCTTTTCCAACCTAATGAGCATCAATAAATCTTCTTCTGAGGTTTTCAGAAATTTCCTTTGTATGTGACTTCCACAAACATGTGTTGTGAAGATCAGACTTTGATAGATCCCCGTTCATTAAATAAAACCGGGCCCACTCACATTTGATTGTCATTCCATTAATTGAAAACAACACAGACTCTAATTTCACTTTCAGACTTTCTGCTAAACCAAAAGGTTTACATACTTTTGCCACTTATAGATATATAATAGTTAATCATTTTCCTCAATAAATGAATTACCTTATGATATAAATATCTAATATTTTGGTGCCTCATTTGTTTAATTTGGTTCTCCTTAGCTACTTTAAGTACATGTGTGAAAACCTGATGAAGTTTTAGGTGAAATTTATGCAGAAATATAGAACATTCTAAAGGGTTCACAAACTTTCAAGCACCACTGTATATATAGAAAATAAACAGTAATTCTGCATTTAAATGTGCAAGTGTGTGTGCAGTACATTTTATACTGCCCAAAACTGCATACTTTACCTAATCACATGATATGCACATTGACTACATGGCATACTGTGGTCTCAGATCAAAAATTAACTACTTTTATCATTAAAAGTGGCCAAAATTGGAGGGCTATATGAATAAGTAGATGTTGTTGCTTTTTTCCCTTTTTGCAGCTAAAGGTTATAGGTTGTCACAACGCATTCCTCACCCCAATGAATAGGATTAAAAAAAATTGTAATGATGAATAAGATAAAACTTGGGGTCCCCCCTGGGGCAAATTTAAATATTGAATGAATACAATCTCATGAAACCAACTTGACCAACATCAACAAGTATTTTGAGATTTGTATATTTGCTGAATTCAATATATTTGCTGAACATCCTAATACTAGCTTTAAATGCCGATGACTCCCGATATTTCATTCATATTATTTTCAGACTGGAAAGGTTGATGATGTTAGGTAGCAGGTTTTCATTTTAAGTCAATGTGCCTAGTTAGTTTCATGCCTATTCATCTGTGCTCTGGGGGGTGAAAGAGCTCCTGATGTCCTTCTCTTTTTTGGTGGTATGATATCAAAGTACAAAGTACAAGTACGAAGCCTGATGACATGGACAAAATTACGCTCTCTGTGCGCTGCACGGTGCCGATGATAGAGGAAAGGGGATTAAGTCTTCTTTTCTCTAATGCATGAGGTACGTGGACTGACAGCCCTGATAACTAACCGCTAACTCGCCTCTGTGTCTGGCAGTATGATTTGCAAGTTGTGACGAGATCCTCAGATACCCTCTCACTTTCAGCCAATCAAATGCTAATATGCCTAAATGTTGTCTTGGAGACGTAGCATATTAAAATTATTTATAATTGACGCAGTGTAAGTGGCGCGAAGGTAAATGACACAAACAGGTATATTTGCTGAGCTGGTTTGCCTCTACAGGCGCATATATGAAAGCTGTATCATACCACTTCACAGAGATACTGCAACAATACAAGAGCTAACTATAAACACTGATTTTCACTTTAGGCCCACACACCGTCTGCAGAGTTTTGCATGACACTCTGTTGTGAAAGTATAACTCCTTAATATGACTTCACTCCAAAGATAATAAAAAGATAAAGAAAATCTGATCCTTACTAAATATTGGTTGGGATATGTCCGTACCGTCCATATGCTAACTTACGCTTATGGTATGAATGCATGCTGCAACCTGAGAGCAAGAACCTAGACAACCAGCAATTATAAATGAAACTATGGAAGGTGCATATTTCTTGGCTTTTCCAGTGGTGGACAGCAATGAAGTAAATGTAACCGGTTACTGTACTTAAGTTGTTTTAGCCTGTGTCTGTGCTTCACTGAAGTATTTTCATTTTGGGTGACTTTTTACTTTCACAACATTCCAAACTCAAATATCTTACTGTTTACTCCACTACATGACCCTAAATCTATCCTTCCTTTTGGCTTTTATGTGCATAAAAACATAACATGTCCAAACGAAAGAAGCATGTAGCGAGCCCACCAATCAAGGTACAGCGTATACTTCGTTTTGAACTTGTTTTGACCTGTTGGACAGAGCTTGGTTCTGCCTAATGGAAACGGTTTGCCTTCAGTGTTCAACTAAAAGGTTGGTGGACTGGGAGTGACACTAGAGCCTTTTCTCCTAAAATAAGTTGATTAAGCATGAGTCTTGTTCCAGAAATGATAATGGGACATTAGAGCCATAATAAATCATGTTACTTTTATTTTCCATACTTTGTACTTTGTACTTTTACTCAAGTGGAGGTCTAAAGGGAGAAACGTCTGCTTTTACTGGAGAAATATTTTGCCTTGGGTATCTCTACTTTAACTCAACTATGTTGTTTGTGTACTTTGACCACCTCTGGATGTTTCTGAAGTTGCTAGGATTGCTGCAGACTGCTCAGCATTGCTGCTTTCTGTTGAATTTTAATGTATGTACCAGAAAATCTGAAGATTGAGAAGATGGATGGGGTTTGGATATCATAGAACAGTACAACCAGACTAGCCTAATCAAGTTGCTGTTTAAGTCAGGTTTGTTTAAGCAGCCTGGTTACCATTGCTTTAATGCTTTTACAATCATTATTACTGATTTAGCAGGGGCTATTTAATCAATGTATTTGTCCATTGGAGACCTACTTCAGTAACCTAGTGATTGAAAAGATAGACAGGAAAGAAACAGATCTGATAGAACAATACAACTGACCATCAACTTTTGTAGAACTGTGACGTGATGGGCAGGTGCTGTAAGCTCTAGCTGTTCTCTGTGTATCTTCAGGCTTAGCTGGTCCATCGATATAAGCCAGGGTGCTTTATTGCACAACTTTACTCAGCAAAGCAGGTAGAAAAAGATTAATCATTTATTGGGCTTATATCAGGCTCTTGACGGCTCTCTTATCTCTTTTGCCAGCGCAACTAAACTCCAAGGCTCTTCCAACAACTTTGCACAATTTAGTTTCCCCCTAGCATACTTGCTGTGGTATTAGTTAATTTTCTGGCTTTTTATGTGCTGGATCAAGTTGGAGCAGGAGGGACCGACGTGTGAGACCAGATTTTAGGAAAAAGGAAAGGTGTTTCAAAATGCAGAAATAAATCTGCAATTCTGCAGCAACAAGGAGTATAAGTAATTATTAACTGTTTAATTAGTTAATTAGAAATGATTTACATTAGATTCCAATTATACTGTATGTAAAAAACACAATATATTGTCTTGCTTACAGTGTTGCAATGTATTGAACTGTAACCCCTTTATCATGAAAGGTATTGTATCGCCAGGTTGTTGCAAATACACAGCCCTGGTAGCATCCCGCTATGGGCTGGAGCTGACCTCTAGAAGCTTGTGAGGCATGGTCATGCTGATGGCCACGCCAGGAGGATCATGGGAGGCACCCACTTTCAGAAAAAGCTGTGTATGTTATTATTGTTGCTGTCTTCCAGTTATAAGGTACTTCAGTCAAGACAACACCAAGGCAAAAATTTGGTTTGCAGTAAATTATACTTGGTGGTATGGCTCTGTTCTGGGTCCCCCCTGCTCTTTCCATGTGCATACAGGGCACAAAACAGAGCAGGCATCAGTGATGATACTGAGTGATTCAGATACAGCATGGAGGAGGAGATGGGATGGAGGCAAATTGCAAAGTTGCTGCAGAGGAAGTGGCGTGAGTGGACAGGCTAAAGCAACTTTAATAAGTGCCATGATGAATTTAGTCAAACTGCAAGATTAGCAGGTAATCAGTTGCATCAATTGTGGCCTGAGCCTGACTTTGTGGCCTACCTGAACCTGAACTAACCCTAGGCTCAATGTGGTATGTGTTGGGGAGTCAGTTTATTGAGTGGATGTTGTGTGTTGGGGGTTGGTCACTGTGAGCGTGAATTGTAGGTCTGGTTGTAGTCCCAGACACAGATGATCCGCACACACGAGTCTAATGTCTTTGTTGTGTCGACCTGGTCACGCTGTCAGCATTGTGCATTCACCTTTCTCTGTATCATTTTGCACTTAGCCACAGACAGTCCCACCAATTTATACTTATGTGTTTCCTGAGGAACTGTTTATGTCCTGACTCTGGTTCCAAGATTGCCTCCTTCTATAAGTCATGCCAAACAGCAGGCTTGTAATTGGTCATTTTGCACGTGAGTCAAATTTGCTTTTCAGCGATTTGTAGGTGATGTAAAGTGGCAAAAGATGCCAGACTCTCCCTAGAGAGTTCAGTGCTCTGTATGTGCCTTTCCTTTGTGCTGCTGTTTTAATAACAGAGAAGAAGGAGAATCATGGCCTCCCCTGTGTCTCTCCATGCTGATTGTACAATACACTGTAAAGACAACTTGTTTAAGGGAGTTTGAGTTGCTCTTAGCT
Source organism: Semaprochilodus insignis (assembly GCA_034552555.1). NCBI lineage: Eukaryota > Metazoa > Chordata > Actinopteri > Characiformes > Prochilodontidae > Semaprochilodus > Semaprochilodus insignis. The sequence continues at coordinate 16,578,021 of CM067484.1, read as the reverse complement.
TTATGCTAGCTAATAAGTCAGCTAGTTACATTCATTCCTTCATCCATTCATTCATCTTCTAAACTGCTTATCCTTCTGGGTAACAGGGGGTGCTGGAGCCTATCCCACTATAAGCTTGTTACAGCCTAAAATAAATCAAGTTTGGCCAACTCAAATGAAACAAGGCAATCGTTCATGACCAACATTCAACCAATATAACCTCACTGGGCTCCCCTCCCCACGCAGGTCAAGGTAGTTAGAAGCAGTTCTGTTTCATTCAGAAAAACATCTCAGTTCATGAGTTCAATTCATTAGTGAAAGTAAGCCGCTCAAGAGTGCATGGGCAAATCTGAATTGTAAATTGAATTTTGGCTCGTCTCAGGAATTTAGTTTAATCCAGTTTAATTGAATACGCCCAGCAGCATTAGGCTGCAACATGAAATCTCATAACGGCACGCATGATTTCTCACAGTTTGTTGATTCTGCACAGGCAACTCAGCAACATTTTCACAATGACCTGATTTTGAGGAGCTCGCGCAGGATGACTCGTTTCTTTTTATTGTGGCCTACGATTTATACAGCCATAATAACGTTAATACAATCCATTTATTAGCCAGAGAAGCCCCCTGTATACTTCCTCTGCGAGCCTGGTTTTTGTGAGTGTGGTTTTATTGCACCCCTGCTATTGCCAGGTGCGCTCACAGAACAGAGACTGGTCTGAAAAATGCGGCCCATGGAACCCACAGTGAGGAGCTTGTGTAGGACTGTCAGGCTGTCAGGTGGGGTGGGAAGCATGAGGAGGAGAGAGGAGGAAAGGGGAGAGGAAAGCATGTCTTCTGTCTCTGCTTCTTAAGCTAATGCAGCTTTACCCCAGCAGCCTCAGGATTCCTCCCAGATCATCTCTCCTCAAAGCATAGGTAGTACAGAGCCAAACATTTATTTTTCATAAAGCAGCAGATTTTCCAGACCAGCATGCCATGCTTGTGTCACTCTGGAGATTGAAATGTTTTATTTTAAATCAACGTTTTGGCCAAAAAAATCCCCTAAATGTAATCGATCAGCTAACACATGTCTGGTGTCTGAAGTTTCCTTCTTTAGTTCTGCAATGGAGCTACAAGGTTAATGTAGTTATCAAGTAACAGAAGCCATAAGAGTGGGCAATATCATGACATGTTATTGCTATCATGATAAACTGTCGCAATGCGCTCCAATGAGCATATTGCGGGTATCGCCAGTATTGACTAACAACATGTTTCATTGCAAAATAAGCATAATTAGGTCTGTTTAAAGCAATAGGGAACAATCTTCAATTAATAATATGAGATATAAAAACTGTTATCAGTGGATAACAATATAAAGCTAAAACGCAGTAGCAGCCTGAATTTCATCTCTAAGTTAAATCTACAGATGGTAAACAAAATGTCTTAGCTGATTGACTATATTTAAGTTAGGAAGGAGAAGTATGTTTTTATTTGTTTGACCGCTTTACGTCATATGAACCCAACCAGAACGATAGCACTACTCATAAGACTTAGGGTGCATAGAAGTCCCCCAGGGTAAGATGTCCTACCTTATTTTCCCTCCTGATCAAATGATGGATCCCAAAAGTTTACTGAACGGCATTCAAATAAATTATAAATTCTGAACTGACATACACACAAAGACATAGACACAAACACAAAAAAGCTTTCAAGTAACCTTGTTAACTTGAAACGTTGAGGTCATTGAATTAAGTAATATTATAATATTATAAAAGAGTTTTTTTTTTTTATTGTAATCATGGAGGGTAAAGTGTAATTAGTTTGGATAAATATTTATAGCCATGTTTACAATGCATTATGACATATTATGGATGTGTTGTGGCCTGTGTTAGGGCACTTTGCTATTTTATGCTTTATAATTTTCCTATATGGTAAATTTGGATGATAATTAGGAATCATGCACTAAAACTTAAGGGCAAATCTGATATTATGATCATATTATAGATGATTTGTTAACTGATTTTCACATGCTCAAACTTCTGGCATACAACTGTATAACAACTAAATTAGCTGCTGTTCTGGTTTATTTCCCCTAACTTTGATTTTTTACACACATCATATTGTAAACTCTTGCATATGGATATGGTTTAGCTTTACAGTAAATGGGAATGCCTCAGCGGGACACTGTGCTGAAGTTTCCTTTTCCCATTTTTCTTTTAGACCTTTGTACATATTTGGTTGTTCCACACTGGCAGTTCTGACAGTTATTTCAAATACAGCAGCTTCTGAACTCTGATGCATACCATCAGGAGCATTAGAAATACAGATGCTGCTGATGCTGAAAATAAAGTGTTGAATTTTTAAACACAAAACTGGTTCTAGACCAGTGCCCTCAAAGTACCTCTCCCATGTGCCTGATGTAATCGGATGCATTTCCAGTGTGTGCTTGGAGAGATAATGTTTCAGTCGGTGCTGGAACTGTGTTAGCGAGAACCAGATAAAATTGCCACCGCTTTGCTCTCTGAGAATGATGAAGCCCCTCCACAATCTGAGCGTTCCCAACACTCCCGCCCCGCCCCCAAAACACTACAGGCACACTCTCCAAGCCCTACCCACACACAGGCCCCTTAAAACAGCGTTCTTCATGTCAGCCCTGGAGGTGCCATATTCATTTGCATGTTTGCTATTCTCTAGCACTCTTGACTGAACTGATCTGTTAATTATCAAGCCATTCAGACGGCCCTTATTTCCTGGAAAAGCCTGTACTGTATTTCAGGCATCCCAACAACAAGAACTGTTTATTTCTTCTGTATTTCAGATGAGAACACGTTGTGCTGAATATGTACTGTGCACATGGATGCACACAGCGCACACTCATAAGCAGTATGGACATAATCACCAACCAAATCAACTCTTTATAATATGGCTAAATGAATAAGTGAGGTTCAGCCGGTCGTATGTCCTGACAGGACCACGAGTGGGTAAGGTTACTGCAGTCCATGCAGCTAAACTTGCTAAGTTAGCATTTTTAAGGTACGTCTAACAGGCACTTATGTTCATTTAATGAGGAGGTTCAGAAAGAGTTTACAAGAAACGTTCCCTCTGATCTTGGCAAACTGCAGCTGATATTTCTGCTAGGCATTGTTAGAGGCTCTCTCTGTCTATTGATATGTCAAAATCCTGTTGTTGCAGTCAAACAGGAGTGCATTTTTATTCCAAGCGGAAAGAAGGCCTATGCAACCATATTTAAGATAATGGGTGTGTGTTCTGTCTCCTCTATAAGTGTATGCAGTGTGTGAGATAACCCCTGGCATTTGGGGTCTGGTGTTGGCTGGCTCACTCACTTGCCATAGCAGTGCTAATGCTAGCTTCAGTGACAGCAAAATGTTTGGTTTGGCCCTTTTTGTAGTGTGGTAGTGCATCTTCCACACATTCATTCAGAACTTATGCAGCTCCTCTTTGGTTGCACAGGGAATTAGGCACATTTTCCAGACACATTAAAGCTTTTAGAGATATCCTGGACATAGTTACATTTTCTAGGCTATGAAAGACCAACCAGGGGAACCAATTTGCTACGGCGCCACCCTGAGGCAGACCAGTGCTGCATCTCCAGGTAGATGAGATGAAGATAAGATGCTTGCCAGTTCTGGGTGAAGCAGAACTGAAGCAATAGGGCCAGTTGTGGGCTGGAGGTTAGTGAACCAGGCCTATGACCAGAGGGTTGGCAGTTTGATTCCCTGTACCAACAGGACTGAAGGGCCCTTGAACAAGTCACCCAACCCCTAACTGCTTCCAGGGACCGGTCTGGCTAATCAAAGAAGCTCAACATTTTCCATGTCATAACTTCACATTCTTCTCGAAAGGAGCCTGGTTTTATTGTTATGGTTTCTAATTTCAATCCACACTGTATACGCCATTACTGAATAAGACATATTATGTGTTGACGTGATCATATTTTTAATGCCATTAAAACAGTGTGTGCAATACCTCAAGTGCCATGCTAACTTTCTGTAACAGCACTGGTGCTACAACTAATGGCAACAAAATGCATGGCTTAACAGTTCTTCTTCTGGAAATGCTCTTTTCTAGTTTGCTAATGTCTTTCACTCATTCAGTGAGATCTTCTTTTTGGTTGGTGGACTATTCTCAGTCCAGAAGCCCAGAATCCACTCATACCAGTGCCATATACAACCACCATGTCAGTGTCACTGCAATAATGAGAATGATCCACCACCCAAATACAAGGTGTGCATTCAGGTTTGTATTTACTCTGGTGCATCTCACCTACTCTGTGGTGCTCCTGTAGGGGCCTGACCACTGACGATCATGGTGAAAAGAGGCTAACAAAGTTTGCAGCAAATCAGATGGACTACAGTCTGTAATTGTAGACCTACAAAGTGCTCAAATATGGTAAGGAAAGCTGATGAAATAAACAGTGAGCACATCTAATTAGTATCCTAGTAGTGAAATCACACCCATGCCGCACACACACACACACACACACACACACACACACACACACACCACAGCCCTTTCTTTCCAAAGTCTTCAACACACGCTCCATAAGTCCTGACCTGACACTTTGCAGCCCAGTAGAGCTGTAGTTTATCTCCGGTGGTTCCACCTGGGCTATGGAGCTGCTAAACTGCCCCGACTCTGCTGGGCTTTCTGGGCTGTTCCCCGTTATCTTCATACTCATTTCACCTCCATCCATCTCATTTGTAAATCCCAGGGGAATGGAGCTCCACTAAGAGAGAGAGAGAGGGAAAGAGAGAGAGAGAGACAGACAGACAGACAGACAGACAGGGGGTGAGGAAGGGAGAGAAGGAGAGGAAGACAGAGAGAAGGGGGGGGGGGGGCGGTGAAAGAGAGAGAGATAGAGTAAAGAAAACAAAAGCATCCCCATGTTTTGAGCAGTGTAATGTGTGCAGGCTCCGGTGTGTAATTGTGTTTGCTCGAGGCGTGACTCTGTGTGCGTTTCTCCAGCGCTCACGCTCCTTTTGTTCTGGAAAGTTCTCCTGCGTATTCTGGCTCGTGTTGACGCTGGTGCGTCTCACCGCCCGCTCTGCCAGTCACAGCGGATGGCAATAACGGAGCAGCTTGAACAAAGTTTAAGCCGCACATGAGCACTTCTAGGGTTCCTCCCCGGTGGGAACCCCCCCACCCCTCCCCACTGCTCTGCTCTGCGCAGCCTTTCCCCTCTCCCAGCAACAGCGGACGTGTTGTGCGCACCGACACGAGCCCGCGTCTCGGCTTTAATTATTCCGAGCTACACACTCCTCTAAAACTATTACAGCGCGTCGACAGCGGGGGGAAAATTAAAGCATGAAGTCTGCCGACTGAGTCTATGATCAAATCCCACACTTATCTGCCACTGCCAGCACCAATACCAGCTCGCCAAATGAAAAGTGTGGGGTTGCTTAGCAACGTGCCGATCGCAGCGATAAACCAGGGAGCGCAGCAGCCGGAGAGACCCTGACTCTATTCACAGGCGCGTGACACGGCAGCCCCCCAGCAGCGTGCACACGGACCTTATCAACTACAGTCAATGACGTCTGGAAGAGGCATGATGAGAGCCTCAGAGCCCAAGCAAAGCTGTCATGTCTCATTTACACTGGTGGTTGAGGTAACGGGATTAGCCACTTTAGTGCAGTGGGACCCAGTGGAGAAGCCACCAACACCATCAGCATTGAGCCGTCATCGCTGCCAACAACATCAACGTCATGAGATCCCCTCAGCCCTTGATAGCAAGAGGATGGCGGACCACCGTTGGCCCGCTAACAGCAAAGCTGGCCCACTGATGTTCTGCTCAGTGTTTTTTGGGTGCTCCATCAGTGCTTAAGCAGACTTGTTTTTCCCTCACCCAGCTGAAAAAGTCATTTATAATATTGATCTTAGTTTACTTAAAAGTAAACTAAAATAAAAGTCAGTGTGCATTTCAAATCAGTTTGAGAAGCTTAAAAAACTACTTAGATCATGTGTACAGGACAGTTTTCTGGGTGGTCCGAGAGTGGACCAACAGTGGCAAGCAGTCAGTGGGGTTATATATATATATATGCTTGCTGTCTGGAGCACCACTGACACCACCATAGCCATTGGCATCACCAACACTATCGACAGCATCAACATGAAGACCCCCAACAACACTGTTAAACTGTACTCAAGCTTTTAAAGGTGCCATAGAATGGAAAACTGTATTTACACACTTGAATAATGAGAGTTCAGTACATAGAACTGATATACTGAGAAGCTCAAACACTGTTGGCCTCCTCCGTCAAATACAAATCTAGTGTTTGTAAAAGAGGTCGAAGAAGCAAGCCATTTCTAAAATCCAAGACTGTTACACAACAGTCCTGACTCGCCCCAAAATTATGCCCCCAAAATACATACATACAAACATATGCCTGCTCAAGCTCTGGCCCAGCAGAATCAACAACAGCGCAACAGCAATGGCGGATTATACATGAAGAAATCTTTTCAAGCTGTGAGGGGGATGTCGGCACTTTTCATACCTTTTCCCATCATATCTCAGCCAGCATGGAGCATGTTCGTCTTTAAACGAGGTTGAAATTGGCTTCCTATTCACCAGTTTCTTCATCAAGTGTTCTGTCCCACCATAAATGCTACAGTGTAGAAATGTACTTTGCAGGCTGTAAAGGTGATGTAGATACTTTTCATACTTTTTTCAAGGAATTTGTTCATTTTTGGACAAGGCTGAAGTTGGCTTCCTGTTCACCAGCTTCTTAACGCGCAGCATCTTTTAAGGTAGAGCGGAATATTCAGTAAAGAAGCTGACAAAAAGAAAGTCAAGCAACACATACTACCCCATATTCAAGATCCTGGACTTTTAAGTTTAATCTAAAGATGTTCATTTGCTCTGCACATTTCAGTCCAGACTGTTTGTCAAACCTTGGTCAATATCCAGGAATAGCCAGATGCCATTAACATCAACATAGTCACCACTGTCAGTATGGTTAACACCAACATCACCAGTGCCATTAACATCACCAACAAATACAACGGCTTTAACATCTACACCACCAACACCTCCAACCCCACTAAGACTGTCAACATCATCAAAATTGTTAAGACACACCACCAATGCCAGTGATGCCAACAACACTGTTAAGACACACCACCAATGCCATTAATGCCAACAACATGTTTAAGACAAATCACCAGTGCCATTAACACCAACACAGCCAACATTGTCAGCACTGTTAACAACATTATCACCAGCGCCTTTTTCATGAACAAGAAACACAACAGCATTAACATCTCCACCTCCAACCTTGCTAAGACTGACAACATCATCACCATCAATGCCATTAACACCATCAGCATGGAAAGCACGGCATGCAGTAGTCTACACAATTTCTGTTGTCTCCTTTTTTTTGGCATTGGATATAAAATGACTTCTTTCAATCTGATATTCATTAGGCTGTTTTCAAGATGTGTTGGCTTAATTTGGTCAGGACTTTACCAGAACCTTCAACAGAGTCTTAAAATATTTACATTGCAATGTTATTGATTCCTGTGGCTTCCTTCTTTGGCAATGGTCTCAAGGCCTTTCTTTCTTCATCTTCTACCAAAGAGGGTTTTTCTGTGTATCTCACATGAACAAAAGCATCTTGGCATTTGACATCATTTTTGTTGAGGTCTTTGATTATTCCTTACATCTTTCATGTATGTTGATGATTTGTCCATTGTCATGTCTTAGAATAGTGGCTTGTGACTGAAATGTATTTTTTCATCTCAAATATCTTCTAAAAAACAACAATTTTTCCGGTGCTTGTTCCTCTTTTCAATATCTTTTCAACTGTCCTTCCTGGCAGTTCTCTGGAATTCATGGTTCAGTTCTCTGAAAAGATCTTTGTCCCTCTCGATTTTGACTTCTCTATGTTGTTTTACGAGTTCCTCTGTATTCTCAGTTATACACTTTGATTTCTTTCTCCTTGTTATTCCTCCCAGGTTGTACTTTGATTCTTCTTTGATGACCATTCATAGCTCCTTTGGTTCTCTGTCATTATGTCCAGCGTTTGAAATAGATTCCTGATGTTTTTATTAAAGACACTTGGTATGTTCTCAGGTCATATTTTGAAAGTCTGATGGCTTCATTCGGAGCTTGCACATCAGAACATCATGGTCTGTTTCATTCTCAGCTTTTTGGCAGGTCTTGTCAATTCCAACCTCCAGAGTTTGATCATAGAGCTTTGCGATTTCTTCATCACTTGTGTCGGTTGTTGGGGCATAAACTTGAACTTACTTGGATGATTGTAATGTTGAATGGTTGTGGGTGAAATGGGATTGACATCATTTGATCAGTCACAGCACTACATCCAATAACAGTCTTGTTGACAGCCTTGTTGATAATGAATGTCACAACCTTTGTTGCTCATGACCCAGGTAGTGAAAGGTGTGTTTCCCTGATTGGAAGTGTCTTAGTCCAGTCCTTCCTAAGCTGTAGATGCGTAGATGGTCCTTTTCCATCTTCAGTATGTTCAGTTTGCCATGAATCATATTTTGTACATTCCAAGTTCCGACTGTGAATTAGTTTTTTCCAGCTTTGAATTCTCTTTGCTCGCTTGCCAAATTCAGGAACCAGATGCCCCGAAGGCTTCGATCTAGCTGCGTCATATGCACAAGCTGTACTCGGAGGAATCTTCGCTAACATAACACAGCTACATAAATGAGATCAGGTCATTTGATTTAAAGCAGCTGGTTTCTTTAAACTTGAGTGCTTGAGTGTTTTTTTGTGCTTAGCAGGACCACCACTAGAGCTGATACTGATCCCATGAACTGTACTTCAGACACAGACTCACTACAGGTTGATCTCATTGTTGTTCATTCAATCTTGCACAGTTTAACTGTGTACTTTTCACACAAGAGCAAAACGTCAGAAACACATTTTGACGTGCCTGCTTATGTTATGAGAGAGTGTGAGAAATAACAGAACTCTGCAACATACAGCACTCAAAACCCAAGAGCTCAGCCCTAAAACTGCATGTCAGCTGCTTCTGCGATTTATTAACCCGGTGACCTCTAACACACAGTGGCCTCAGAGCTGTGCTGCTAACCAATGTCAAATTATCAGACAAAGCAAAAAAAAAAGTCTGTGTGGAACATTGTGATAACAACATAAATAACTTTCCAAATCTTAACTATGTCGGGACATTAAATGAGAGTATAAATTGGATAGGTTCAGTGCTGAGAGTTTCCAGTCAAAATGGTCAGTAAGCATTTTGATTTCATTATCACTGATTTTTCAAGGTCGGAAAAAAGCATGAAACATATATTTAACAGAAACACTACACAAAGACTAAGTATAAATGCCAAATCTGTCAGTATTTCATTTGTCCACTATTCACTTTTTAACTCTTGCATTCTCACTAGTGACACTAACAAAACCCAGCGGTGGACAGCAAGGAAGTGAATGAAATTGGTTATTGTACGTACAGAGTTTTTTTTGCTTTATCTTTACTGAGTTATTTCCATTCTGGGGGACTTTTTACTTTAACTCCACTACATTTCAAAGCCAAATATCTTACTGTTTACTCCACTATATTATGTCAAATCTGTTGTTCAGTGTTTTGTGCTTATTATCATTTTAATAGACATCAGTGTCCGACTATTTAATGACCTTCTATTAAAAGATTGGTGGACTGAGAGACGCTAGAGTCTCTTCACCTAAAATGAGCTGATTAAGAGTCTTGTTCCAAAAATGATAATAGGACATTAGCGCTATAATAAATCATTATTAGTACATTTGAAGGTAAATACTTTTGTACTCAAGTGGCGGTCTAAAGGGGGGAACTTGTACTTTTACTGGAGAAATAGTAAAATAGTGGGGGGGTGGGGGGTAGTGTATACTGGAGCGTATTCCAGTGTTCCCACTGGGCGGAAGGCAGGAAATACCCTGTACAGGCTGCCAGTCCATCACAGATAAAAGGATTTTTCAAAACTGCTAAACAAATTACTACAGAAAAAAACAAAGAAAATGGTATAATAGTATTTACTGTAAATACCTGAGGGACCTGGTAGACCAAAACTGTCACTATCAAACTAGGGTTGTGAGAAGCAGAAAATAAAACCAACTTCTAATACTGAATTTTGGAGGCATGAAAAAACATCTCTAAAAAAGCAAGTCTTGTGAAAAAAATGGAAGCTATGATAGAGTAGGGGACTGAAGTCCAAGTGAAGTTGAGTCAAAACAATCAACCCATCATACTCCCCGGATAAGACCTGGAGCACATACCACCTGTCTTTAAAGGAAACATCAGGGATCGATTTCGTGAGCTATGGGATGGAGATCATGGAGGTTATCTTTGAAAAACCATAGACAAACCTTGGAAGAATGAAAAGGAGAAAGGAAATGGATGTCTGATGATTCAACAAAAAGATAGCATGCCAAAATCAAGAAAGACAAAGATCTTTTAAGAGAACTAAACTGTGAATGCAGCATCTGTAAGGATATTTAAAAGGGGAACAAACATGGAAAAATAAGGATTGTTTTTTCAGAACATACAGGAGATCAGAAATTAGTTCAACCATGAGTCGCTATACTAAGAACTGATAATGGACAAATCAACACAGATGAAACTAAACCAAAAAGAGACTGAAGGAACACACAAAACACCTTTCCAAAAAAATGCCAATACACTTTTTTTGATGATGGATACACAGAAAAATCCTTAGTTCTAGAAGTTGAAACCAGTGAGGCCTTGAGTTCATTGCCAAAGAAGAAAACCACAGGAACTGATAACAATGCAATTTGGGTAAATTTGAGTAAAGTGCTCACCAGATTCTACCAAGACATATGGAACATAGCTCAGTGGCTGGCAGATTGGAAGAGGTCAGTTTACATTTCAATACCAAAGAAAGGAGACAATAGTGTGCCAACTATCCTTTATATCACATGGCAATAAAATTATGCTCAACATCATTCAATGCAGAGTAAAGCCTTACATTGAAAGAGAACTTCCAGACGTGCAGGCAGGATTCAGTCAGAGGAACAAGAGACATCGTTGCAGATGCACACTGGATCACTGAAAAAGTCAAGGAGTTCAGGTAGAAAACCAACACGCGTTTCATCGACTACAGCCAAGCCTTCAACTGTGTGGACCACATAAATTATAGAATGTCCTCAGGACAAAGGGAATACAAGAGCATCTCACTGCTCTAATAAGGAACCTTTACACTGATGAACAAGCCACAGTCAGGATGGAAAATGCGGTTCCGCATTGGCAAAGGAGTTAGGAAGGCTGCATACTATCGCCATACTTGATCAATCTGTATGCAGAACATATAAAGAGAGAAACAGGACTGGAGGAACATGATTAAGGATTCAGGACTGGTGGAAGAATCATCAATAACCTTTGATATGTGGACCACAGCACTCACAACAGAACATCTGGAAAACCTAAAGTCCCTTATAAAGAAGATAAAAGAACAAAATGACAAGATGAGATGTCAGGTCACTATGAAGAAGACTAAGGTTATGACAACAAACAAGAACACCAACTTTGCCACTGATGGAAAAGACATATAAATATTGGGGAGTCTAAACAGAGCAATTATTAACAACAAAGGATGCAGCACCTGAGAAATACCACACAGAGTGGTGCTCTACAGAAATAAGAGTTTGAAAAGACTTCTGAAAGAAAAGATTTGTCACTGCAAACAAAAATCAGAACTGTCCAGGTTATGGTCCTCTCCGTAGTTCTTTATGGATGCAAAAGCTAGATAATAAACAAGCAAAACAGGAAAAATGTAGATACCTTTGAACTTTGGTGTTGGTGAAGACTTTTCAGAGTAGCTTGGATACCAAAGAAAACAGCGTAATGCATCCTGGCCCAAACCAAGCCTTGCCTCTCTCTCAAAGCCCAGATAACCAAACTGAAGAGTCATTGGAAAAGAGCATTATTGAAGTGAAGTGTTGAAGGGTGGCACGGTGGCACAGTGGGTAGCGCTGCCGGTCCAGTGGTGCAGTGTCCAGGGTCCTTTCTGTGTGGAGTTTGCATGTGGTCTATGTGGGTTTTCTCTGGGTGCTCCGGCTTCCTCACCAGTCCAAAGACATGCAGTCAGGTGAATTGGAGATGCTAATTTCCCACCTAGGTGTGAGTGTGCCTTTCACCCCTTGAACGCTCCAGCACCCCCTGTGACCCAGTAGGATTAAGCAAGTCAGAAGATGAGTGAGTTGAAGGTGGATACAATCGTAAAAATCATGAACCAGCCTTTCAGAAGCCTGAAGACCCAAACAGAAGACAGGACATTCCTGAGGAACACTATCTATACGGTGAACAAGAATCGGAAATGACTTGGCGGCACATAATAAATCATCGCTGTCCAATGAAAGACATGTATGTCAATTTTTGTTGATTTTTACTTCTATGCATCATTTGAACATAGCAGCTACCATTAAAGTGTGTGTAAATTTCATGATGAACGGACCAACAGAACTGGCCCAAAATCGCTTAGAGAACAGTCTGGTTCCACTGACTGGTTTTACATGAACACATCATTAGCTGTAAAGTTAGTTTCACTTTTGCATGTTGATTTCTTTCTTCAGTAGTTTTTTCAATGATGGCACAAAGCTCACCGGACAAAGAATAAGTCACCTTGCGTATTTAAGATTTTAGTAACTTCATGTTGGCGCAGGTGTGTGACGGGATTCATAGATTAAGATGAGATTGTACAGTGCAGTGAATGTCTCGTTTGATGTGTGGAAAATGGGTCCAAAGTAGATGTTAATGATTGGCAAAAAGGAATGCGTGCATTGGGTGTGCCAAAGGTCATACTGTGAAGGAAGTAGCTGAATTTGCAGGTGTATGGAAGCGTACAGTCATACGGCTGTATAAGCGTACTGTCTAACAGCAGTGGCTAAAATCTCAGTCTACAGGAAATTCTCCTCAGAATTGTGCCAGTGAAGGCATCAACCAAATCTGGCCAAACAATTCTTTGATGCAATAGTGGCAAACATTGATGTCGCCTGCACCCAGAAACCTGTCCAGTCCATGGCAACTCAAATTGCAGCTGTTATACGTGCTCGAGGAAGTATTGCATGCTATTAGGCATGTTTCAGTCACAGGTGAGCTTATGACTATAAATTATCATTATTTGTACTGAGGTCCGTTGGTCCTGACACAGTTTTCATGTGAAATGAATGTCTATCTCATAGGATAAGCACTGAGACTGAAAAGGGGGCCCTTATAAATGACATTAAAACCAGCATCATTGAAGTCCAAGCATGACGGACCAGTATGAAGTATAATGAGCTCATACAGACCTTTTAGCAGTTAGGACACAAATGATGAAGAGTTGAGTGTTTAGGACGGTCTCTATTTCATAATCTATTTAATTACTAATGAGGAGAGTGTTAAAAGAAGATCTACCAGATGGAGCTTTTGGTTTGGCAAGCATCAGACTTTTAACAAATACAGTAAGTGGCAGGAGAGCTGTGCAGTGTTTAGTTGCTGAACTCAATGAACAAGATAATTCCACAGTTTAATCTCAGTATACATTTTTTTCATCTTTTATACCAGCTTTTTATGTTCCCACCTTCTCTGTAGTTCAATAACAGATTTTCAAATGGAAGTGCAAATAGCATAAAAAACACACAATAAAACAATAAGACACATAATAAAACAAAAATGGAAGGGATGAAATTTTCCTGATAAAAAGTTGTTTTTTTCTTGTCTATTTATTGTTAGATGTAAAAACCAGTAATCCAAAGATAACAAGAAAGAAATGAGGCTATGTTACTCCTATATAGTAATTACATTACATTTGCATTTTTTTATCAGGTTATCTGTATTAATCTGTAAAAGAATACATTTTTAAAGTAACCCTCCCAGATCTGTACATGCATTCATTATTAGAAGAATAGTTGCACCCGTGAGGAAGTGTCAGATTGCAATGCTATTCCAGGAACAAAGAACAATGGTACATTTAGACTGATATGGGCAATATATATTGAGCTACACATACAGAAGTAGTGTCTCTCAGTATTGCATCAGACCGCCATGTTTACTAATATAACATGCCAGACGTCTCTGCATTGAGTTGTAGAAGTTCCTAATGGTGTCCTGTGATAATCCATCCCATGCAACTTGAATAGGTAGAGGTGGAGTGACACCAGAACTTCTGGATGTTGGATGAAACAAACCACTCATTTTGACTCTGACCACTGTGCCTCCACACACAGATATGTTGGTGGGCTTCACCAAGACAATAGCAGGACTCATCACTGAAGATGACGTGCTGCCATTCTGAATTACTCCTTGACAATCTGGCACGACACCATTGCAGTCTTTGGCGAGGTTGACGTGGTGTTAAGGGCAGTTGTCGCAATGGTCTGTGTGCATGTAGTCCTGTGTCATGCAGCCGTCTGCCAATGGTGCTGTAAGGATGACTCATGGAGGGCATCTCTGCTCTCTGAATTTATGCAGTCGTGGATGTTGGGTCAGTCAGGTACAGTGATAAGGCCCATCCTTGTTGACGTTACGTGCACAGTCGAGTGGGAAACTTGAATCATTCGCATGTTTCACAATGTCAAACCTACCCAACAAGTTTCATTGTTTGTGCAACTATTTGTGCAACTATTCTTTGATGATGTATTTTGCTATATATTTTTAACTGTGATCAAATCTTTGTCATTTTTAGGTTCTTTACTGTCAGAGACACAAAACAGAAACATATTAGTAAGTACCAGCAAAGTGATCAAAGTCCAGTCAATGAAAGGGCAAACACACACACACACACACACACACACAGACAAAATTACACAGTAAACGTGGCCAATATAAGATCGGTGAGTTCACCACCTTCATCACACCCTTAACGGTTTAACATTTCAAAGCTGACAGCTAAAAGATCTTTAATTTCCCCTGGTTGTCAAGGGAAGAGACACACCGTGGATTATCTGGGGAGAATGGCTGCAAAGTTTGCTGCAATGTGTTGTGGCCTGAGGGACAGTAAATGACCACCGAACTGCATCTGCACACAATATGTGTATGAATGAGACAATGTTTGTGTGTGTGTGACCACATGCTGGTTTTCTTAATATTAAAGGAAATTTTTTTTTAAGATGATGCAGCCAGTCAAATTCATACCTCAAACAAATAGAAGAACGGTCTAGAAGAAACGTTGCGAGTTCAGCATCAAACTTCATCCCTATACTCTCCTAAAGCATCTCCAGTGGTGGAAAGCAGCACCAGTGTTTACTTGTTTTGCTTCTATTTTTATCACTACTTTTGTTTGTCTGCTGAACATGGTTTCATGCTAAGAGCGGGCAGCTGCGGTCACTCGACCGGAGCTTAAGCCATCATTGTGGTTACTCTTTCTTTTCTTGGCTGCCTTTTCCCACACCTCCAGTTCAGTCTTAGAAGTTGATTTAGGATTTTATGTTTCTCATAATCCAAATAATCACTAACACATTCAGTGATGTGGGTGGTCAGTCCATTGTTCTAAGGACACCAGCAGTTTCTTGTCTTGGCTATGTACTTAAAAGTTAAAATGCGCTCTCTCTCTCTCTCTCTCTCTCTCTCTCTCTCTCTCTCTCTCTCTCTCTTTCTCTTTCTCTTTTTTATGACCTTTTTAACCCATTTCTTTTTCAAGAATGCCCAAAATAACTGCATATGCTAGTACTAGCATGCAGTAGCAGCACAGGGAGAATTAGAGGAGTGAGAGAGAGAAAAAGGGAAAGATAAAAAGATGAGTGAAATAATGGGAGAGGAAAAAAAGTGGTACAGGAGAGAGAGTGCAAGAGAGATGTTTCTATGTGTGCCCCTCTTGAGCTCTTATGTAGACATTTTTCTTTTTTTTTCATTTGATATTTGAACAGTTTTCCCATTTGGTTTCTAGTTTAGACTTTCATTACAGAGTTGGAGAAACATTATGCAGCAAATGTGAGCTGATACTCCATTACGTGCTCTCTTCCTGATGTATGTTCTCCATAGATCCACTCTGTGCTTTAGTGCTCCATACGCACGGACCTGTTTAACATGACAAAGGCAACCCATTTTCCTTTCATTTACATCTGCTCAAAAAGCTGTGGAGAGATCATGGAATCACTCTCAGTCGGAGCAACTGTGTGTAGTGCAGTGTGAAGCTGCAGCGACTTTATTTAAGAAAGAACCCACGTCCTTCTGTGTTCTGATACTTCGCCTCAGCACTCTGGTAAAGATCAGTCGGGCCTACTAAGATACAAATTCTTAGACTTTCACTGACAAACGTAATGCACTGAATTGTAAACAACATTATTTCCACATGAATAAAATATATTACATTAAAGCAATTTTGGTTTTCAGTTTGCCTACTTTTGGCCATGCTCTGCCCACCAAGTTTTGGCAAGGTTTATAGAAATGAACAAAATCCCATCCAATCTAATAAGAAACCAGGAACAAATAATAAAAAGCAAATAGGAAAAGTGACATGGTGACTTTTCAATAAGATGTACCCAGAAAAATTACTATATCAATATCCCAATTTCATATATTAAGGCCACAATTTCATATTTTGGGGCATCAATTTACTATATTGAGACCACATTTCTTGGACTGAAGATACAAATTACTATATTGAGGCCAAGAGTTATTATGCTGAGGCCATAACTTATTATATTGCAGACACAATTTACAATATTAAGGCTACAAGTTATTATACTGAGGCCATGAGTTACTATTCTGTGGTCACAGTTTATTGAGGCTTCAGGTTACTACACTGAAGCCACAACTGTCTATGTATGAGGCCACAATTTACTACATTAAGGGCACAAGTTACTGTATTGAGGCCCTGAGTTACTATACTGAGGCTACAAATTATTACATTGAGGCCATAAATTAATACATTCAGGCCTCAACTTATTCTATTGAGGCCTAAATGTAGTACATATAGGCCACAACTGACTATACCAAGGCCACAAGTTACTATACTGAAGCCACAGTTTACTATATTGAGGCCACAGTTTACTATTTTGGGGCCACAATTTTGTATAATTTGCTATATTGAGGTCACACTTTACTATATTGAAGCCACAAGTTATGAGAAACATAACACATGGCCTCGGTACATTTACAAACCCAGTTGCAAATATGTTGGGACGCTGTGTAAAATGTAAATAACCCATATTTTATTCTCAGTAGAACATAGAACACATATCAAATATTGAAAGTGAGACATTTTACCATTTCATGAAAATTCATTTAGAACTTATAGGCAGCAACACATCTCAAAAACGTTGGAACAGGGGAAACAAAACCTGGAAAAGTAAATGGTACTAATGCAAGCATGCGAGAGAGCATTTTAGAAAGGCAGAGTCTCTCAGAGGCAACGATGGGCAGAGCTTCACCAATCTGCGAAAAATCATGTTGTAAAATTGTCAAGACTTTGGATATCCCACCATCTGCAGGACATAATATAATCAAAATGTTTACAGAATCTGGAGAAATCCATGTGTACAAGGGACAAGGCCAACAGTCAGTATTGGATGCTTGTGATCTTCAGGCAGAACTGCATTACAAAGCAGATATGATTCTGTTCTGAAAATCACTGCATGGACTCAGGCACACTTCAAGTAATCATTGTCTGTGAACACAGCTCACCTTGCAATCCACAAATGAAAGTTAAAGCTGTATCATGCAAAGCCATATGTCAACTCAATCCAGAAACGCTGTCGTCTGCTCTGGGTCAAAGCTCATTGAAAATGAACTGTGGCAAAATGGAAAACTGTTCTGTGGTCAGATGAATCAAAATTAGAAATTCTTTTTGAAAGCCACGGAACGCTGTGCGCTGCGGACTCAAGAGGAGAGGGACCATCCAGCTTGTTATCAGTGCACAGTTCAAAAGCCTGCATCTCTGATGGTATGGGGTTGCAGTAGTGCCTATGGCGTGGGCAGCTTACATATATGGCAAGGCACTATCAATGCTGAACCGTATATAGAGGTTTTAGACCCAACATATGCTTCTATCCAGGCAACGTCTCTTTCAAGGAAGGCCTTGCATATTTCAAGAAGACAATGCTAAACCACATACTGCATCCATCACAACAGCATGGCTTCGCAGTTTGAGTGCTGAACTGGCCTGCTTGGAGTCCAGACCTTTCACCAATAGAAAACATTTGGTGCATCATGAAATGAAAAATCCGGCAAAGAAGTCTCCTCACCTCCCAGACATTTACAGACTTTTGTTAAAAGAAGATGGGTTGCTACACAATAGTAGACACGACCCCTGTCCCAACTTTTTTTCGATCTGCTGCTGCCATCAAGTTCTAAATGAGTTAATATTTTTCCTGTAATGGTAAAATGTCTCATTTTCAACATCTGATGTGTGTTCTATGTTCTATTATGAATAAAATATGTCTATGGGATTTGCAAATCATTGCTATCTGTTTTTATTTACATTTACACACTTTTCTGGAGTTGGGGTTGTATATGTGGTCATGTCTTATTAAAAATAACCACCATGTCTTCCAACATATCTTAGGGGCTCCCTAAGAAACAGTAATTCATTGTTGTCTTGCTATTTATTCTCAAACAGCAGGACATAAGGTGATCGCTTTACTTTTGATTAGCTACAACAGCACAGTCCAGGTCCGTAGTGTAGCATTTTGACCTGGAAACTCAACGTTACATAATGACACTAACGCCCGCCCAACCACTTAATTCGACATTTTGAATGGGATCATTGCCAACATTCTGTAATGCTGAGGAAGGAACATGGCTAGGTCAATTGTGTCGATGTAATATATTTTATTCATGTGGAGATGATGTACAAACATGCATCACTTTTTTCATTGTACATATACACACAGGCAGGGAAAGAGTGAGAGCATTCAGCAGGCCGAAGTTGTTCAGGAGAGTTTGCATTGCGGCAGAACCACATCAACTCTAATACTTACTAAATAATGAGAGAAGACAAGAACAGTAGAGCTAATCTAACAGCTTTAAAGAGAGCAAGAGAGAGAGATAAGTGAGGGAAAGAGGGAGGAGGTGAAGCAAGAGAAAGAGAGAGAGAGAGAGAGAGAGAGAGAGAGAGAGAGCAAGCAAGCAAGAGGGCAAGAGTCGGTCCAGATAAGATAGAATGGATGTCATTTAGTATTCCAAACCTTCTGCTTCAGTAATATGGCTGCAGCAATCATCATTTGCCATGAAAGTGCCAAGTATCCACAGAACCGTTAGCACTCTCTCTGCTGTGCATTTGGACACTGGACATCAATCATGATCTCCAACAAAGCCACTGAGCCGCTCACCATAGACTAAGCCTGAGTAAGCTGCTTCAAACCCCAACAAGCATACACCCTACAGCACACTACAGGTTGGATACTCACTGTTACACACTGAAAGTCCATTTTATCAGCTCCACTTACTATATAGGAGCACTTAGTTCTAGAAGTAAAGCCTGTAGCCCATCTGCATAGTTTGTATCCACCGTTTACCCTGTTCTTCAATGTTTCAAAGTCATCATGTGAGTGGTGGAGCATTCGCAGCACTGCAGTGATACTGAAGTGGTGGTGGTGTGTTGTGCTGGTGTGAGTGGATCAGACACAGCAGTGCTGCTGGACTGAGAATAGTCCACCAACCAAAACTATCTAGTCAACAGCGTCCATATTTTTATTTTGGACCGGTCTATACTGAGTCTATACTTCCTACCTTCGTATCCTTTTTTTCTATTTATTATTCATCCATATTTTAGCAGGTCAACACTATGAAGCAACTGTAAACTCCAACCTTCAAATACATTCCAGTCTAGTTTCACCATGAGGGCACTAAAAGGTTTACCTTTTACTCTATTCATCATTAGCTCACATAACAAATGGATTATCTTAAGCATGCTGCCTCTAGATCGCCATTTGGCAGCACACGAGAGCTAAACATGTCTAAGAAGGAATCGATACAACAACAGTCTCTATAATTCCAAGGCTTTAAAAGCCCCATTGTAAAGAGAGACTTAACCCCATAATGCAGAAGTAAATGTCAGACTGAGGAGGTAACAGATATAATGTGGAGGGCAAATGTCAAAGGGATAAATGTTATAACAAAAAAAGGTAGTAGACATGAAGTGGTGCAAAAAAAAACCCCACATGGCTGTAATGGCTGCCTGGGCCTGTGCTTTGCAGTAAAAGTTGTCTCTGGCCAGAGGGGTGATGCCGTACTGAGAGCTATTCATTAGCCACAGGCCTCCAAATACAATCAATACGACGCCTTTCCAATTACACAGTGAGAAAGCCATAGGAAACTCACGCTGTATTTAAACGCTTTAGTATCGACTGATGTGGAAGCTCACGGCTAGGCTAACCTTGTGCTGGGCATGGAAATGTGAGGAAGCCTGCTGAGAGCATGCTGGGTGGGCCGTGCTGTCTTCTACTGTGATCTAAGTACAGCGTTTTCTTATGATAATTGGTGCAAACATAGCAATGTCTTCCGAAGGAAATCTTATATAAACGAAATATTTAAAAGTACATAATCCCTGTGTCTCAACCCAGACACTATCTGCAGCCTGGGATTTTCTAGGATACAATTTGAACACTTTATTGCACTTATCAGAAATGAGACTCAGTACTTCACACTATTAGACATGTTTTGGCTTTTATGTCACCGAGTCTCGTTCTAGCGAAGCTGCGAAGAGCACACTTTGTCTGCAAGAACTGGATCATGCCTGTGAAGCACTCCTGTGTGTGGCTTTAAGTCCTGCGCAGCTGGGGGCGATGGCAACAATGCTGGTGCTCGACTCATCTACTATCCAATCTCTCCACCGCCCAACACACCATCGACAGGAGTGCCATTTGTGAATACTGGGGCTCTGCGTCCGCTGCTCGTGAGTGACCTGAGCTGGGTGATGGTCGCCTTCCAGCTGTTCCAGCTGTGCCTCTCTCAGTGGATGTGTGCACACCTGGTTCCATTAGGGATTCCCATGAACCCATGTTGCGGACCTCAATGAGCCGTCTGCCATTCATGATGCACTTGATCCACAACCCGTGGCAAGCGTCTGTTGCCCTACTGACCCAGGCACCCTGCATGCTGGGCCCAGTGTCCTCTCTCCGCCACACCGACTCACCAATTGCTCCACTGCTCAATGTGCCACTCCCACACTTTCAATTTCACCAGCCTCCCTTGTGCTGTTATCTTCCCCATGGAGCATCTTCCCTCACAGTGCCTTCCCAGCTGTCACAGTCTTTCACTGTGGTGTTTTTTCCCCATAGAGCCCTGTAGCACTATTCCCACTGTTGCAGTCTTTTGCCAGGCTGTGTCTATCTAGTCAATTGCCTTGAAGCTCTTGGAAGCACTGTTTCACTCCAGACCACTGGTGGCACTATCCAACCTTTGACACCAGTGTGGTGTTGGCACAGAGAGAGACAAAGAGGCAGCCATGATTCTGCTGCAAGTAGCTCTCTTTCATTAAACACCACCAGAAAAGGCACATAAAGAGTACTGGACTCCAGGGAGAGGTCACCACTGGCCATCTAATTCTACTCTATGGTGGACGCAACCTCCTTTAATTGAACCCACACAATAACCCCACAGCCTGACACAGTTAAACACAAGTAACACACACACCTTTAAGCTAACAAACAACAACATTAATAACATTGAACAGTCCCATATAGGAGGGCATGTACCTGCCATGAGTGTCGCTAAAATACACACAAACTCCAAGCCCCCCTACCATCCTCTCTACTTCATGTGTCCCTGCTAGCTCCGAGGGATATCTTTCCACACCTCCAAAGTTTAGTATTAGGTCATCATCAAAAGAATAGTTGCACCCAGAAGGAAGTGTCTGATTGGAAAGGAAGATAAATATAACCAGGAACGATAAATGATTATAAATTTAGACTGATATGGGTAATATTTATTGAGCTACACATACAGAAGTAGTGTCTCTCAGTATGGTGTCGAGCCGCCATGTTTGCTAATGCAACATGCCAGATGCCTCATGCAGTCCTGCATTATGCAGCTGTCTCCCAATCCAAATCCCAAACATGTTCAATGATGTAGAGGTCTGGACCCTGGGATCAGTCCACCATTCTTCAAATTACAGCAGCTTCTTTGTTTGGTTATGAAATATTCTTCTTTTCTCAGTGAGCAGCTTCTTTGTTTGGTTTGGAAATATTCTTCTTTTCTGAGTGAGCAGCTTCTTGACAGCTAAACATCCTTTCAGACCCATAATGCTGAGCTGTCTTCAAAGAGTGGAAGTATTGACAGAAACACCTGTGGATGTTTTCAGATCTGAAGCAGGAGTGGAGCTTTCTCCTCTCTCTTAAAGAAGAAAGCCTTAAGTGCTGTTTATCTAATGGTGACTGTTTTGGTGGTCTACAGTGTCTAATGTGGTTGCTAGGAATTTTGATTGTCTGTATAACTGCTAATCATTTTAACTCCACTCTCAGAACTCTTAAAATTTATTTCTCCTTCCTTATGTAGATGGCTTATCATCCGGTCTCCTCAGAAAAATTAATAAATTGTACTTAAGCTGTTTTGGACTAGAAATCAAATAAATGAAACATGGTCTACAGTGTGGAAGCAAGAAATGCGCCCACATTTTCGGATTTTTCATTATCTGGGGGGACATTTGGTCCCCATAAGGTGCTAAATACGCACAACACATGCTCACATTCAGACACAGGAAGCTGTTCCCATCATCCCTCTGTGTGGACAGTGACAAAGTGAGACAAGTGGGCAATCTCTGTTATCTGGCTGCCTGTGATTCAGTCGCATGTTCACTCCTGTGTGTGTGTGTGCGCTGACAGCTTGGTGTGTGTTCATTATAAATAGCAGTGGTCGCGTCGGAGCACAGGGGCTATTAGGAGCGTCCACTGCTGCCCAACAAACATCCCACTGAATAATAACTCCCATGATGCCTGGTTACTGACCACACCCTCTGTCCGCCCAGTTCAGGGCGTGTAATGAAATATGTCTGTGGTGATGTATGGCTGCCGGAGACGCTCGGCTGGAAAATTGAATCACGCTAACTTAATTTGCAGTCAGGGCAATCAAATTACGTGTTTTGGCTGGAGTATTTCAGGCTGCAAAGATGGTAAATTCATCTTGGTATGGGGGCCCGTAAGAGGCAACCACGTCCACTCCGGTTCACCCATCAGCTGTGGGGGGTGGGGGGTGGTGCAGAGAAAGAAAGAGCACACCATATTGGAGCAAGAGATCTAGGGCATGCCATTAAGTTGGTTTAACCAAATTGTTAGATATTTAGACTGTAATTAATCCAGGTTTAGATCCCAGACTGTGATTCATGCAGGTTTAGACACTCATGCTGTGATTAATCCAGGTATACATACTCAGGCTGTGATTAATACCAATAGGGAGGAATAAGAGAGTGATAGAGTGAGAAGAGACAGACAGAAATACAGTGAAGAGCAGAAAAGAAAAAGAGTAAGAGGAAAAAAATGAGAGAGAAAATGAGTATGGGAGTGTGTGTGTGGGAGAGAGAGAGAGAGAGAGAGAGAGAGAGAGAGAGAATGAGAAAGAAAAAAAGAGAAAGAAAGGAAGGAAGAAAAAGAAGAGGAGGAAAAGAAGTGAAAAGTGAGTGACAAATGACAGCGAGTAAGATGAAACAAGAGGAGGAGAGGGAGAAACAAATAAAGAGAGTGATACAGAGAGAGGAGACAGACACAAATACAGTGAAGAGTGGACAAGAGAAGGAGGAAGAGAAAGAGAATGAGAGACTGGGCTATCTGGCCCCTCCCGGTATTTATTTTTGCTGTTTTGTATATTGTAAATTGTCTTGTGTATCTATTGTATGTATTGTTCTATGTAGCACCTTGGTCCTGGAGGAACGCTGTTTCGTTTCACTGTGTACTGTACACCACTGTATATGGTTGAAATGACAATAAAAAACTACTTGACTTGACTTGACTTTAAAATGAGTGTGTGTGTGAGAGAGACAAAAAGAAAAAGGGAGGGAGGCAGGGAGAGAGGGAGGGAAGGAGGGAGGCAGGGAGAGAAAGAAGGATAGAGAGAGGGAGGGACAAAGAAAGAGAGCGAGAGAGGGAGGGAAAGAGAGAGGGACAGGGAGGGAGGGAAAGAGAGAGAGGGAGGAAGAGAAAAAGAGAGAGGGGGAGGGGGAGGGAAAGAGACAGAGAGGGAGGGAAAGAGAGAGAGAGAAAGAGAGAGAGAGAGAGAGAGAGAGAGAGAGAGAACTTGTTTACATTAGCTGCTGACATTGGTGCTGCTTGAAGAAAGGAAATCAATCAGACTGAGCTACCTCACACACACTCACCACCTCACTTAAACCTGCCACATCACTCATGTACACACACTTACTCCAAGAGAGAGGGGGAGGGAGAGGGGGAGAGAGAGAGAGAGAGAGAGAGAGAGAGAGAGAGAGAGACTCCTGGAATACACTTCATGACCTCACATATTCCTCTTTTCATCAGAAGAGTTCGGCTCTAAAAGCTGAATTTGCATACATATTGTGTACCTGAATCTCAGACACAGTGGATAAACATTTAAAAGCCCTGTAATAAAGAGCTGTGTTTCTGTGTATATGAACTCCAACACAGCAGAGCTCACTCTCTCTCCCCCACTGTTTTAAATATGCAGCTGACCCAGGTCTGCTCCCATTCACTCATATTTAATTCACTGATATGAGCAAGGTAGGAACCCAGGAGAGCCTTCCAATCATTACAGGTAAAGCTTTAAGTAAGACCCTTCAGCGCTGTTTCTGCTTCTCGTCAGGAGCTTGAAAGGCACAGTGAGCAGAAATGAACCCTCTGCGAGGAGGGGGCTAAATGCATGTGACGTAAGGTCACTCAAGGTCGTCAATGACCAGGAACCTCCAACAGGTCTTACCTATTCCTTCTCTTACACACATCTAGAACTTGGAAACAATTTAAGAAATAAGCTATTTCACAAAATTTTACTCACCCCTAATATAATCATCCAGCCAAAGCATTTGGTGTGCAAATGCAGGATTGGAGATACGAGCTTAATGGAAAACACCACAAATATTTTGGCATTTTCTGAATGATTCAGTTCTCAGTCCTCACCTTGTTCATGTGTTGATCAGATGAAGTTCATCCTACAGACATTCAGTTAGCAAACTAACAGCATTAAGGGGATTGTGGATCCTGAAGCGACTAACGCCAAGAACCTTTTAGGAAACTTCATTTCCCTCTGCCACCTTAAACGGTGCAGCAGTTTACAGAAAGTTGTCTGAGGCACCAGAATGTAACTGCTGTGCTGTTTAAGGTGGAATGGGGAATGTCTAACCAGAAGCAGGACAAGTAGACTGAGGCACCAAAATGTAACACAAGCATCATGATAGGTGGAATGAGGAGTCTGGAAAAGAAACTGGCAAATAAGAACCTGACTTTAACCTTTATTCCTTCAGGGGCAGCCAATCACAGAGTAGACCCCTTGATTAGTTTATAGCCTTGATAGTGGCTAGTGACAAAATATGTAAAAAAAGAGGACTAGATAATTAAGTTGTGTTAATTAAATAATAGCCACCACTTAGTAAAGCATGGGAATTAGATACTTAGGTTGTGTTAATTACTAAATAGCCACAACATAGTAAAGCATGGGAACGAGATAATTAAATTCAGCTTACATCATGGCACTGACTTAGTAAAGCATGGGAATGAGACAATCAAGTTGTAATTACATTACAACCATGATGCAGTAACACATGGGAATGAGGTAATTATGTTCTGTTTAAGTCATGTTGTTAAGCCACAACTTAAATATCCTATTGTTCCCACACTTTATTAAGTTCTAATCATTACATAACAGACACAACTTAGTTGCGAGGGAAAAAATGGCACCAGTAGCTCTGAGGGTGGAGGCACCCAGATGGTTGTGATATTATTCTAACAACCCCCTACTTGATGTGGGAAGGGGAGCCAACTCTGAACGACTCCCATGTTTTCTGACTTGCAGCCCACAAAAGACTAACTGGGTGGTCTTATTTCACAGTGTGTGGGTTGGTAGACACTGCAGATACCCAAATGTACTGAACTGAAAAAAGTGAGTTTTTCATAGTATATCCCCTTTAAACCATTTGCACCATGTATAACTATGGCTGGCCTGTTTGTTAGAGCCCAGCTTTGCGAGTATATATGTTGTTTGTTGTGACAGCGGTGTTGTAGCTTTCGTGATGTCTTTTAAATGATGCAAAGTGGCCCTCAGGGACATAAAAGATTCACTGAGCCGGATTGAAGACGCTGTGTGCCAGCTCCAGTGGTGCAGATGTGCACCCACACGCATACACACACACACACACACAAGCAGTCTGCCATCACAAGAAACAGAGTCAACACTCGCATTCGATAAATTATGTGGAGTTTCAGTTAGCTATAAGCACTTCAGGTGGAGAGACAGTGCTGCTTTGTTAAAAACATGAAATGCTTGACTGGTAGCGTCTATATCACAGCCTTCTTACATTCCAGTCGCACTAACTTGACAGCTACAGGCTTTAGCACTTACCAACTCAGAACATTATACACAAAGCACTTTTCTTTTTGCTGCGAGAAACAATTTCACTGAGAGATAACAGTTACATGACTTCCACACGCCAAGCTCCTCACTAAAGCAGTTTTAGATAATCATGGAGCTCAGCTGGTGACATCCCACCTTTATAAAGATAATGCACAGAGACAATTTAGTAAAGCATGAGAACAAGATAATTAAGTTGTGTTAACTATATAAAAGCCACCATTTAGTAAAGCATGGGAACAAAATAATTAAGTTGAGATTACATCATGTCCATCACTTAGGAATGCAGGGGAACCAGATAATTAAGTTGGAATTACATCATGGTCATGACTTAGTAAAGAATGGGAATGAGATAATCAAGTTGTGTCTATTAAGTCATGTCCACAAACAATATAAATAGGATTTTTAAGTTGCGATCATTACATAACTGACACGACTTAGTAAAGCATGAAAACACAACAACATAGCATGGCCATGACTTGTGATGATGGTGATAATTCCGTCCAAAGAATAGGAACGAGATAATTAAATTGAGAGTATATCATGGCTATCCCTTAGGAAAGAATGTGAACAAGATAATCAAGTTGTAATAATTAAGTCATGACCACAACTTAGTAAAGTATGGGAACAGGATAATTACGTGTAGTAAAACATGGGACTGAGGTCATTAACTTGTGTTTATTAAGTCAATTATTAAAGTGCAGGATAAATACAAATAGGATATTCAAGTTGTGATCAATTTATAACAGACACAACTTAGTAAAGCATGAAAACAAGATAATTAGATTGAGATTACATCATAGCTATGACTTAGTAAAGCATGTGAATGAGATTGTTAAGATGTGATAATGATAATTAAGTGGCCATTACTTAGTAAGTGAATAAGTGTGAGAACAAGATAAAGTTGTGATCGTTACATAGTAGCTGCAGCTTAGTAAAGTATTACATTGTGACTGCTTCAGGGCCATGACTTGAGATAATTGTGCTAATTAAGTTCTGGCTACCACTTAGTGAAGTATGGGAACAAGATAATTAAGTTGTGATAATGACATAATAACCACAACTAGTAAAGCAGGTCAATTAGATAAATAAGTTGAGATTACATCATTGCCATGACTTAGTTGAGGTATAGGAATGAGATAATTACGTTATGATGATTAAGTCATAAAAATTAAGTCATGGCCACCATGTAGTAGAGAGTGGGGACAAACTAATTAGGCAGTGATTACATCATGGCCATGATTTAGTAAAGCATAGGAATTAAATAATTAAGTTGAGACTGTACAGTATTATGGCCCTCACTTCATAAAACATAAGAATGAAATAATTGTAATAAAGTTGTGAAAATTAAGTCTTTATTCTTTGTTATACATATTATTCAGCTTCCTCAGTCATTACGGAATGACTATGGACACATCTATTTTTTTAGCTTTCTATTAACTGTATGAAATGGTTTTAATGGTTAAATGGTTTTAAACAATAATCAGTTTAAAAGACCTGGCCAATTTTCACACCTGTATCTATTTTGACATGTTGCTTCTATGTAAGCCAATAATTGGAACCAATCAGAGCAGAGCTCATCAAATTACTCATGAGCTCACTAAAAATAACAAGGTTTAAATGGGTATATAAAACTGCATATGGGCATTCATCACCCCGACCAAAGTCACACACCTTGTATGTAGACATCAGAGACCAACTTCAAATACTGAATGAATGCACGATATGGCACGTTTAAAAACTGAAATGGGATGATTATCAGGGGGCTTTACGCCACGATACACCATTAAAACCTGTAAAACCTGTAACCATCCTATCCATACTGCCAACAGTGCACAGTTGGAGGTGGAAACAGCTTAATTTCCCCAGGTTTACTCCACTGGCATTTCAGCGATTGAACTCAAACCCTCTGGATGCACAAACAGCTTTTCACACTGCACATGCCTGGCTAAAAAGCCCACCTGCCCTTTTCCTGTTCAGCACTGACCCTCAGAGCATCTCTCCGTCACCACAGTGTTTTCAGAAGGCCGCTTTTAAGCACTTTCTACTGTAGCACTGATCAATATTTCAGCTGGATGGGTCTCTGCAGAGGCCTCTTATGATGGATGTGGAAGTGTGTGAAAGAGGTACTGCTGTGCGTGTGTGTGTGTGGCGGGAGACTGATGACAAATCTCCCCTCCACAAAGCCACACACTGCAGAAACCAGGAGTGATAATATTTAGACAAATCACAACAGACCACCTGTGAGTAGAGCCCCGTATGTGTGCGCGCACATGGGATAGTGAGGAGGGGCAGAGATTAGGAGAAGGAAGAGATACTGAAAACAGAGAGATAGAAAAAGGAAGAGAGAGAGAGAGAGAGAGCGGGATAGATGCATTAATTTCAGAAAGCTCTGGGACAGTGGGAGTATTTTTCATTCGCTTCCAAACCAAAAATCGCCCTCAGTTAAGCACACCCAGCTGGACGAGTGTCTCTCTTAGAACCATTACCCCAAAGCCGAAGCCAATTGTTAATATTCGAAGGAGGAAAATATTTCCCCCGAATTCAAAAAGGCCTTTTGAAAATACTCTCTCCTGTCACCGGTGACAAAGGCAAAAGCATACAGAAGCTCCAACCATTTTTCCTGTCAGTCAGTCCAAGACACAGACACCAATACACTTGTTTCTCTGACCTTATCAGGACATGGGGTCATACATATGTCCCATATAAACTACACAGGTAAGCACCTATATGTAATAATACGCCCCATTTGCATTACATATATACAGTGCGGCTTGGAAGTATTTTAGCATTATGTGAAGAATTCACAGCTCCATTACATAATGGCAAGCTGTCCTTGTCCACAATAGCCTCAAACCCTGATACTGCCGTCACCACCATGCTCCAAAGTTGGGATGATGGTTCCTATGCTGAAATGCATAATATAACATTTGTCATTTAAGCCATAGGAATCTATTCTTGCCCTAATCTGCCCACATGATATTATTTGAGTAGCCTTCTGGTTCATCCAGGACTTTAGGGAACTTTAAATAGACAGATAGCAGTAGATTTCTCCATGTTATCATGTCTAATGATGGACTCCTGAGCACTGTCATTAGCCAGTATAAATGAGACCTGCAGATCCTTGGATGTTACCCTGGTATGACCACTCCAGTGAAGAGTAACAACCTTATTGAACTTCCTCCATTTGTTCACATCTATCTGCCTGATGCCGAAAACTCCTTCTTGAGATTCTCAGAAATGTTACTTGACTGAACCATGTACTAACAGATGTGTGGTAAAGACCAGACTTGATGGTGAAGATTCAAGTTGAAGTTTCTTAAATATTTGTTTGTTAAAATTGTATTCAATAAATGGATGAAAACTATGTAGCTGATTGTGTTTAATCGGGTTCCCTTTGTTGATCAATATGACAACTAAAAATCTAGCATGAGTCTCATGTTAGGTCATAAATATATATATATATATAAATGCTGAAAAAGTTATGGGCAATATTTGCTTTCGGTTTTGGTTATACAGTTCTTTCCCCATTAAAACAGATATGAGTCTGGTCTTGTATAACTACAAATAAATATGGCCTTTGAGTGGACAGACATTGGTAAAAGCCCCAGTGAAGCGTGGCATCCAGCTAGGATCTGAAATGATGTTGTGAAAGCCTGTTGTCCTATAAGAGGAAATTAAGCCTGTTGTCCTATAATCTTTGCTCCACTTAAACAGAATGTATTTGAATCTTTCCCACAATGAAGCCCAGCTTCAGTATGGTTCTATGGGCTGAGCTTCCACAAATACAACCACATAGACTATACCGTTACCTGACGCAGCTTGTGTTAAAGTTAGTGCAGTGCTACACAGCAGATATTTTAATAACTGAAACACTGAATTTCAGTATGAGTTACAAGCATTTCATTATTGAATTCTGATGAAATTTTAAGGGGTGCTGTGTTTCCTGTATAGTCTTAAAAGCAACCTGGCTGCAGGCATGAAAAAGAGAGCTGGTTACTCATATTTGCAGCCACACAGGTCTTGTTAATAGAAACTGTACTTTTGTACCTCAAGTCAAGCACAAGGTGTTCTATATGTCTTCTATCTGAGGCCCATCATTACTTGTATTGCTGATGTTCAATACCTATGCATGTATTATCTATGAAGTCTCTATGAAGGGATACATACATAAATCATCTTAAGCATAATCCTACCCTTCAGCTCAGTAACTAAAAATGAAAAGCACTTCCTACACAGAACATTTTGGCTGTACAAAAAACAAAACACACATGCATGTAACTTACCCCCATTTTCTCGAGGCAGTACCAGAACCTCTATAGGCTTCCTGTCACCCCACATCTGAACAATGGTGACATCATCAGCCTGTGTTCTCATGTCCCCCGCTGGGCTGCGAGCAAGGTCCAGCAAGTAAAAATAACCCTCGCTTCACAACGATGATACAATTAACGTTCTCCCCTCGCGCCACCAGTCACATCTGCGAAACCAGACGCCACCAAAAATACACATTAAAGGGTTTATTGTCTACTATATACCTCCAGTTCCTCACTTGAAGTGTCCATACCATCTGTGTGGCTTTTGGTAGAGACATACATAATTCATAAACAATTTCCAATTTCTTTTTAATGCTTAAAATTATTATTCTGCAAATTACCTCTGGTTATATTAGATGCCTAGTCAGTTGTGCCTTGGGGAGAAAAATGAACTTCAGGCAATTAGAATTCTTTGAACTGCTGTGACTAGAAATATGCTTCCTGACAGCCAGGAACAGCACAACGTTTAATCAACATCAGCATCTCCCGCACAAATAACTCTGCTACAGAGTGTCGTTCCAGCACATCTTATGACCTCAGCATCAATTGGTGGGCTAAACTGCCATAGACTGAGCAGGTGCTCATATTTCAATATGTTCAGGAATTAAAAACAGGCTGTTTTTTTACATACAGCCATGTGTGCTGGTAGACTGTATGTACTGTTGAGGAGACAGTCATTTTTAGACAATGCTGAAATGTAACAGCTTCAACAAAGTCTTATTACAAAATTAGCAAAAAAAACGTTCATCTGTCTATGATATGGGCCCTTTAACACTTTCGCAAAAATGCTGGAAGTGAACTGCAAGCGTGATGCTGGTGCAGACGCAGGTGCTGCTGGCCCGAGGCTGCAAGCGGAGGGAACATGAGGTCATTAACCCTCCCCTAAATGCTATAATTGCTTAACGAGCGCTAATTCCTGCTGTCATTTCCTCAGGGCTGATGATGGGCTGACAGGACTCAGAGACAGAAACTGTCACTCAGCGCTGTCCCCCCTCTCCCTGTCTGTCCCTCTCTCCCTCTCTCGCACACATGCTTGCACACTGCCTCTCCAGCATAGTGTTATATAGCTACAGTGCTCTGTAACTTTGGAGGAACATACACAAGACCTCTCGTGAGAACGCCACAGACCAACAGCTGTGGGTCAACTAGCTGTAGGGAGACACTAACTCAGTATTTTCAGCATGGACACCATGGCAGAGGCTGTGGCCAAAGAAGATGCTGTTGAAGGAGGAAAGGAATAGAAAAAGAGAGCTGGAAAGAGCAAGCGACTGGAATCTCAGACTGGCTTTTACTTGTCAAAAGCTAAAGGAGATGGACAAAAGGGATGTAGGACAGTCTCATGGCTGATGGAAAAACAACAGTCTAGCAGCAGACTGTCCATCCCTACCAATGTTATTTATGAAAGATTATAACATAGGCCCTGACCTTATCTGTGTCATCTCTGTCTTGTAGTATTTTGTAGTATTTCCAGATTCCTGAAGTCATCTAACCTTAGTCCCGTTTCCAGCAGCATGCAAAGAAATACATTTATTTTATGCCAAAAAGGTTTGGTCAGTCTTTGTCCATCTCACACCAAACAAGCCTTAGTTGAAACCTCCTGTAATAAAATCCGGCAATATTACTTGTTACTTTGTAAGTCCATGTGGTTCTTGCTCTCCTGATGTTTAAGCCGAATTCTGAAATTCTGACTCCTCCTCGTGTGCACAGACGTCATTCAGGGATATGGAGGCTACAGATTTCACTGTTAATTTTAGTTGTTTACACATAGAAACAACTGAAACTGTGAGTGTAATCATCCATATGCCTGCATTACATCTGCGCACGTGAGTCAAATGCGCAAATGCATGTGTACAGCTGTCCAAGTGAGGGCTCAAACCGTGATCCTACCGCAAACTGCTGTTCCAGCACAACTTATGGCTTTAGGCTTTGCCATAGGCTCAACAAGTGCTTATTTATAAATGTGTTCATGAATTTAAAACAGGCTGTTTTTGCAGCTTACTTTATTCAATTTCATATATGGACACATTCTTGGTCTGTGTGTTGGGAGTTCAAGGGTTCAAGATGCAGCCTGTCTGAGGGAGGACCAGTTTGATAACCAGAGATCCAGACTGTAGACTGTCGAGTGGATGCTTTCTATAATGAAGTTGAAGCTGTTTTCTTTGAAATTGCTGAAATTCAACAATGTTGACACAGTTCATCAAAGTTTTATTTCAAAATAAAAAGTTCATCTGTCTATAATATGGGTCCTTAAACACATTCCAAAAAATGGATTGTGGGTGCAGGGTATTCAGGCTGCATGCACAGAAATAAACATCACACATTATGCTAAAAAGTTTGGTTGCTCTTTGTCAATCTCCTGACAAATAAGCCTTAACATAATAGCAGTGTGTAATAAAGTCCTGTAATGTTACTCTACCTTGTAAGTCCACACGGTTCTTTCTCTTCTGTTGTCCTTGCTGTGCCACATTTGGACTCCCTGGCAGAATCTGACTGTATTTACAGTGGTGTCAATACATTTCACAGTTGCAGGGGGACCTCAAGAGCAAACAATGCTGCTTTAAGGACTGTTTATCTGATATGGACGGTTTTGGTGGCCTACTAGGTCTTCCAGGTGGTTGTTACAAGTCCTATTGTCTGTGTAACCTTTAGTCATTTTTTTGAGCTTTTTTTTTTTTTTTTTTAACATTCTCCATCTTTCTGCAACTGCATTATCTTATATCAAACTTGCACTTTGTGGTGTATAGACTGGAAATAAACAGAGGATGGTCCAAAACTGCCCATCCAATGCTTACACTCCTGACAAAAAAAAAAAACACAAGAGGCAAAATATTATAGTACCAATCGTTTAATATAAACCAAAAAAAAAAAAAGAGTACATATACAGCACATAACTGCAATCTTTGCTTTTAAGGCTAAAACCAGCATTGACTACTGAAGCACTGATTACGCAGGGAAAGCCAGAGTAATGACTGGAGGAGTTTTGGCATAATCCACAAACATACCAACAAAAAAGGTACCAAAAGCAAAAGCAGCCAGTTCTCTGTAAACAGCATCAGTCGTCTCCAGCTTGATCTAGAACCAGTCCACCCTTCAACTTTCTAGCTGATTGTGAGGATGTGAAAGACGAGAGCTGGTCTGTGATCAGGTCTTACTGAGAAGACTGATACATGCAGAGTCTTGCTAGAGGAATGAGCTACAAATTCAGCGCCACACTCATTTGCATTGCAAACTGCGAACACAATCAAAGCGCTACGAGCTGCCCAAGCTACAGTACAGTTCACGCACACGACAATGGCAAAAAATTATCATCAAAATCACACACCCAAAAAACATGGTTCTGATGAAACTTGGAGCAACCCTGGATGAATAATGCAGAATAAAGCACCGCGTCAGTTTGCCAACCATGGGCAAATGTTCGACCCAAAAGAAAAGAAAACAACCCCCCCCCAAAAAACACAGCCAAAAAAAATATATATATATACAGGGCACATTTTGAAATGCCGATTATCAAAAAGTATTACTATCAAATGCAGCCCAAATGGATACAATAAACAATTCAAAGAACAATCAACATATAATCATGCTAACATGGCTAAGCTGTGGATTGAAGCCAGTAGCCACCAATTAGCATGACTATTTGCATAATGCTAATCGGCAGCTATTCACTTCTATTCAACTATTAGCAACTTTAGCTTTCTGACTGATCAATTCCATTAAAAGAGAAAAGAGAGAGAAAAAGAAAGGGAAAATAAACATACAAAAAACAGGGGAACCCAGGACAAGTCACAAGAAGGAGACAAATACCTTAGGACACCTAGGACATGGCTATAAATAAATGTGGCGGCTGCACCAGTGGGCCACTAGTACTCTTTTTTTTTTTTCTTTCTTCAGAAAAAAAGAAAGGAAAAAAAGGGCATCTCCGCCTAGCAGAAAGGCCTTGTTCTGTCTCCTCAGATCGGCCGTGAACTGCAGGAGCATTCAAGAGACCTTTTCAGCCTCCATGCGTTAGAACAGCTCGATTGCAGTACCATTACACAGAGCTGCGTTTATACTAAAACCACTTTCACTTTGGAACACAAGCTGTTCTATGAAAGGAATACGCCAGCATTTTTCAACACAACCTCTACCTGACACATCTGTAGCTTCCAGAGCATGGACAATGTCATTTCCCTGTCCCAACAAAAGAAAAGAAAACATGGCAACTTAAAATAGACTTAAAATACTACTTACAATAGAAGCTGATAAAACTTTATTACTAAATTACAATTTTGCTGTTAAAACCTTATTGTACATTTTCACAGAAATTTCTAGTGCATAAACTTGCTCCAATAGTAATTTTCTGAAATCTGAATTGCGCATCCCAAAGTATTTGTAAATGAAACTGCATATTAAATCTGTACGTTATTAACTATTAGACAAGGTAGTTTCTCAGGATCTCACATGGCCAGACATCATCTCATATGCACGTCTGGTGGTTTATAAGCCACCTCCGGGCTCTTTAAATGTCCTGAGTGCAACTGATGACACAAGCATAACAAGCTCACTGGTTGAATGCTATTATTAGCTAATGGGCATGTTTATCCCTGTAAAAGGTAATGTTTCTTTTAACTGGTGTTTGATAAAATTTAAATGTTAGCAATTTGGATTCTACTTAGAGATTCCTGTTCTTTTAGATTCCAATGTGGTGAAAAGAGATGCCAAATGTTTAGATCTGAAGAATATCTTTATTTTTTAGCTTTTAGCTGTGTGAGCCATGACTTGTAGCCTTTGTACTGCTTTATCAATTGCAGCATCAACAGTGCCAGCCACTATTTATCCTTTAGGCTTCTGTTGATGCCTTGTAGACTGATTTTGTTTTTAGTACTTTCTCTCTCATTTATCCCTCCCTGACATAGCATGCTCTAACTTTCAGGTCAAGATCATAGGAAATGCTTGTCCTGCTGGTCAAGGCAACCTTGCTAACAGTAATTTTGCCCATCTGAATGAATAGCCTTTTTGCTAGCGTTTGTGTTTTAAGACCACGTTTAGAGATGCAACAGCCTTTACAACAGATCAACCGACCACATATGTTGCACTTTTTATTTTCTTACTGTCTTCCTCAAATGCTATAGTGGAGCCTAAAAAGGTTAAACTATGTACCCTAAATGAAGAAGTATATTTTTGCACAATTTCACTACCCAGTGTTCAAATAAAATAAAAACCTGGAGTGAAGACAGAATGCCTACACTCAATACAACTTAAATATAATGGATTATGGTACAATAATGTTCCCTATCTAAAGGTACTGAAGGCCAAACAGCACCCCAGAGACACTTTAGTACCTTTTTTCTGAGAGTATACTTTAAGCCCATCTTTTGCAAGTAGGATTGTTTTAGAAATTTCACACAGGCTGGTCCCACTCTAATAAGTCTACATTCCCACCCACATTTAGCATCAAATTTCTCAGGGTTGTCCCCAGACATTCTCATTACGGAAACAGCGGGATGGCTGGCCCCATGAGGCTGAGGCGGGACTCGTTTTCTAGAACTGCCATGGTAAGATAAAGATGCAGCATACAGAGATCTGGTTGAGCAATGCTGGAGTATAGCTTTAAGGGAATTAGGATGGACTGCGTAGATGTTTGAATTGTAAAGAAGCATCATGTAAGATTAAATAAGCAATAGAGTTCTTGCTTCTAGGATTTACTGCTAGATAGAAAGTGAACTTGTCAGCAATTGCCTGAGTCTATATTAAGACCAGCAAAGGTATTTCATAAAGCTGGACTTTTCAGTAAAGCTGGATTATTAATGTTCCAGGTGAGGACTGGCCAACTGGAGTGACTAACTTTTTTTCTGTTTTGGCTCCAGCTATCTGGCTAACTGAGAACACCTCATGCCACCAGTTGGTTAGTGTGCTCATGTTCATAAACACATTTGGACAAATCTGGATAGACAACCAGATGAGCTATGGCAATGTGGAAGAACATTAGCTCCTGACCAACTGATGATATTTTCTAATGATCTGTGATTTAGAATGCTGGAGCACTAAAGACACAGAGGCAATAAATGTGAACTTGCCATATGATTACTGAGATTAAAATTTTCACTGTAAATTCCCCACCCAGCTACTACAGGGGCTCCCACAGTGAATTACCCCTTGAAATACATTTTCAAGATTCTGTGGCTCTAATCACTTTGTTTATATCATTACTTTGTTTATATCAGGAAATTGTGGCATCATAAACAGCGTAACTGATGTAGCCGTAGGCATGATTGCCTCAACCAAACATCACAGTGCAGTTTAAAATCAAATTTACACACATAAAGAGGAAGAAGAAGAAGAAGAAGAAGAAGAAGAAGGTTCAAACAATCATTAGGTCAAAATCAAGTCAAATTGATTGCACATTCACACATATGCAACTATGGCCATGGACTGTCAAGGTGCAAGTAATTTCTTTTCCACGTTTTAACATTCCTAAAATAACCCAATTATCTGGGAATATATGTAAAGGGACATGCTGGCCAAAATCAGAGTTAACCATGTTTGTATTTGTATCTACTTTAATGCTGCAGTAGTCTATAGAGTACGTGTTTCTTGTTTAAAGACTAGAAAAAAAAATGCTTCTGAAGATGCACCTTTGAAAAACTACAGCTGCTTTGACTGTAGATCTTTTGGGATGGGCAGTTTTGAAATGTAGCTATAGAATGCAGAAGGAAATGAGACAGCGAAAGGAAACACCCAGATTTCATCATTGAATTCAAGGCTAGTGAGTTTAACTCATTAAGGCTACATTAAAAGCATATCAAAAGTGTTATCCTTGTTTTCCTCATCCTGAAATACACGTTACCATTATCTCTGTTTGAGGCCACTGGTGCTACTACATAGCCAACTTTGTTCCATACAATGTTTGCAATGGCTAAACGCTAGACTACCGTGTTTATGCTAATGTAACGTAACCATAGCTGGTGGTAGTAGCTGTCGGCCTTGCCGTTCAGTCTGTTATCCGTCATCATTTTTTTTTAGTTTATATACATATTTCAGACTCTGTCATCTTGTCAGTATTGTGGTATTGTGACATGCCTAGAAACAACATGACCGTAAGCTAAAGCTATAATTAGCAAGGTACCTCGCTAAGATACCTTGTCTCTAGCGTTCTGGGCTGAATGATCAACACTAATGCTTGGTTGCTTTTAGAATCAGGGGCTAGGCCAGCAATGAGGACTGGCTGACACCACAGGAATTCCCAGTGGTTATATATGATGTATTTGAGTAATGAATTCTGGGTATTGTAGTGTGAAATCACTGGTGAATGAGAAGAATAAAACCAATATGAAATTGTGAACTCTGTCAAACCAATGAGGCTGGGGGATATAATGCAAGATACTCTACAGAACACTGCATAACGAGGCCGGTATCATTAAACTCTAGTTTTAGGCTGGAATGCCCCTTTAACACTATTTCCACTTAAGTTCTGTATTAAAGAAAAAGCTTTTCACTGGAGAATCCTTCCTGACTGTGCTAAGCCTGGTTTAATCAGTGTCTAAAAAGGAAAGAAAAACAAGGTTATCAAACTCAATTCCTGCAGGGCTGACATTTCTTTCCTTGCTCCAAGACATAATACATCTCATTCAACTCCTCAGTTAATTATCAAACAGGCTCATGTGTTAGAGCAAAGAAAAAACAACAGACCATGCAGAGCTGCGTTCCTCCAGGAACTGAGTTAGAAAACCCTGCTATGGAGATTCTTGTTCTGTACTAAAAAGGAAAGACAGCGTTAGCACGCCGTTGCAGTATTTCAGAAAAGTATCAGTACAGCAGCAATACCGCAGCTTTCTCTCCAGATTGGAAATGAAAAAAATGGGGTGGTCTTGGTAAACACAATCAAGTAACATCATACCGATGCACTCCTAGCAGCCCCATAGAGAAAGAACTGGCTCAGACAAAGAAAAATCACTTAGTCAATCTAGGGCAATTTTCCTAGGGTAAAATTATATGTCCTGTTTTTAGAGTCGGTCTCACTCTTGCCTGAAAAGCTTCATTTGGCCAGAAGAGCTGCGGAAAAGCACTTATTTTCTGTGAAAATTGCTCTACTCTCAGCGCCGCTCACATTGCCCATTGTTTCTCTGTGGAGCTGTTTATGGTTATAGCTCCTTTTACGGTTTCCTGATATACAGAAGCTACGTCACTGCATGTTCAAACAGTTTACACCATGTTTGAAAGTGATGGTATTCATCCAATCCCTATTGTACAACATCTCATCATTTAACAAGGAGGGCATTTATACGCTGAGATACAATACCTATACAATAAGTTACGTAGCACTGCGACTACTGACATTTTTGATCTGTGTAACATTTCCATTTACAGCTTTCTGCAAAGGTCAAGGAGTGATTAGAATTTTTAAAGCGATAGTTCAGGAAAAAAAAGACACATTTGCACCATTTCCCACTTACCCCAAACACACCAAGCTTGAATTTTGTCTATATTTCTGTAGCAGACATTATGATACACAAACTCCACGAAAAGATTTGTATTGTATTGCACTGATTATCAAAAATGACATATTAGATACATTTTTGCATTGATGTTTTTGGTCAGTTTCCAAAATGAGACTGTAGTGTCCAGTGACAACATTCTTAAAAGCTCGATATATGGAAACGCATTGTTGTTTACATGACATCAAAAAAAGCTTGTCCTTCAAAATCAGCCAATTAAAAATTGAGCTTACTTTAAATACGTGGACTGGGGTGCTACAACGTACATTCAGAATTTCTGCCAGTGTTTACACACTACAAACTCATTAATATAGCAAGATGAAGACATGGAAATGTGACCTTGCCAATTAACACTACAACAAACGTCCTTACATTTATACATGCGCCTAAACGGATTATGTTTGGTTTCTGGCCAACTTTCCCCCCATATTAGCATTTTAATGTGTGCTTAATCCTTCTTCATAATATCCATAAAATGCAATATTTTTATTAAATTAAAGAAGTACTTGAAGTATGTTTTAACCATATTTTGAATTCAACTATTTCATTTGGTCAGATACGTATATATTAAAAATATCTGCCAAGTCTATTTTTCTTCCAGAGGAAAGGCCACTGGGATTAATATTGGTCTCATTTTAAATGATGTGGTCTGATCACCTGACAACCAGTTACTGTAATATTCAGCAATGAGAATTTGGATATGTCTGATATTGTGACAGATGAAAATAATAATAATAACAGCATCGCTAGGGGATACCAATTCATTCCGAATTTATGTCAGTATGTTTACTATCTTTTTTTATTGCAATTTTAGACTGTATTTGATTTTCTTCACGGTGCATACTGTCTCAGCATTCACATATGAATATTAATATGTGGGTTGTAACACCCCTAGCCAGAAGCCAAATGAAAAGGTTTTATGATTAACAGTACGACAAATAGGTCTTGGCTGACTGGCGACATCTGGGGAAAGCGGGAAAAGATTCTGTGCTGAAATATCACTTTAAATGATCTAATAAGAGAATGAATAAAGAAAAGGACCATTCCAGGTTTAAAACACTACATACACTGCACATGCTTCATAGTAGAGGCAATGTAACAGTCGGTACAATGTCAACGCTGCCCAATCAAAAGGTCATTTCAACCTTTTTAGGTTTACACCTTTTAAAAACAGCAGGTGTGAACAGAAAGAGTTACTTGGAAAGTTACAAAATTACTTGGAATAAAACCATGTTCTATTAGATTCAGAGAAAATGGTTTTTCATTTGCCTGTAAAGTTACCATTTTAAAGATTCGAGAAGGTCAGCATGACGGTGAGGATAAACAGGGGACTGTGAGCAGAGCTATGGACAGACAGTGTATTACTCAGAGCCTTCAACATCAGCAACCCCATTCCACTCCCTCCATCTCTCGGCAGAAGCAAGGCCAATATAACAGCATCACTTTTAACCAATCCCGACAGTTCTCTCAATTCACATACACTCCATTTACTTCAATAATTAAAGCAGAAAGACACTTATTCATTAATTATTAAAACTATCAATGGGATTAGAAAACTGATTGCTTGGTTACTTGAGGTGAACTGAGCCCTCCTTGAAAACAGTGCTGTGAGAAATTCTGAATATTTTGAAAAGGAGAATAATTCCCAGTAATATATGATGATACCTAATTTATTCATAGCATATCTTGATACACTAAGGGAAGCCTAAAATTGAACTGGATCAAATCAAAACTACAAAAGTATTTGCCTATTGTGTTCTTATGCTTTTAA
Organism: Semaprochilodus insignis; assembly: GCA_034552555.1. NCBI lineage: Eukaryota > Metazoa > Chordata > Actinopteri > Characiformes > Prochilodontidae > Semaprochilodus > Semaprochilodus insignis. The sequence continues at coordinate 16,537,065 of CM067484.1, read as the reverse complement.
ATGTGCCATGTAATTCTACTTTGGGTCAAAGTTTATGGGGATCAGAGCCATGTATTTGATTATGTAGAGAATAAAATACTTTTTTTTTTTTTTTTTTTTTTTTTTGCTTCATGTGCTTATGGGAGCAGTGGAGAGCTGCCCTATGCTGCTTTCAAGTGCAAATCGGGTAGGAGTATTCTCCAAGGAGGACTTTGAAATCAGCAGGTGTCCATCAGTTTTTGGCTCTGCATCACTTCTTTTCATTTTCCAAGAAGTTACAGAAACTGTATTAACCAGTTAAGCGCAAAGCGCTAATTAATCTTTTTGGGTAAAGAAAGTCATACTAAACTGCACTGAAATGAAAAAATGAAAAAAAGGGTCTAGGTATTAAGCAGATAAAGGACAGAGTAAAATATCCCATAACTGGATTGTAACTGTTTGGAGTAAGAAGCTATCAACATGCACTACATTTCACTGCAATGTCATGTGTTTCCCTAGGAAAGTGAAATGGAAACAGTTCCAGGTGGTTATATGGTAACACAAAGATATAAGAGTCTGAATAAATAAACTAAACTAAATATGAGCTTCAAAACACAGCAACGATTAGTATGGTTGTGCTGGGTCCTTACCACTGGCTCATTTTGGTCATTAACTTTCCTGCTTATCCATGTGACATTACAGTAAAATGAAAATAAAGTTTGTATTATTAATATGTCACAACGCTGTGACTACTCTTACAATGGTGTCGGCTCTGCCGTATATCTCCGTTCCAGAAAGTCCGGTAGAACTGATCCACCTTCGCAACAGAACAGAATTCCAGCGAGGTGTGTCAGCCAGCTGGAAAAAGCAGTTTATGTGGGAGAATTGTTCTCCCTCTAGCTTGACCAAAGCGGTCCTCTTAACTTTGCAGACCGTTCACATACAAAATAAGACAAACAACGCACTACAGGGAAAGGATTATAGCTTTCCTTTGGTTCCGTCAATAATTTGTATTTTTCCAGATCTTTGGATCTTCTCTTATACTTCAATCATGAACAATGTCATTAACTCAAGAATATGTCGATTTTATCCTTTGATTATAGTTTCCTTCCTATAGTTTCCTAAAAATTCACACCAATGGTGCATGTTTCTGAGATCTCACTGGGTAATGGAGTTCTGAAAAACATTCTAACAAGCTTTTTTCTTAAAATCAGCTCTTTTTACTGTCACGTAATATTCTGAAGGACATTCCTTGATTAAATAATGAAAGAAATTTGTTCTTCACAAAGAAATATCATTCAAAGGCTAATTTTTTATGTTTTTAAATATGCAAAAATGTGCATATTTCAGTAGATAATCTCATCTGTATATCTAAATAGATACTTTTGCACATTTGTTTTGTGATCTATTGTTTTCCAAAATTACCTTATCCTGCGATGGTTTCAATTACGTAAATGTTCTTTGAATATTAATAGCTAAACCCTGCTGGCCATTTCAGTGGAATTTAGTAAGACAGTCTCTGTAAGTACAACCCTGTTACCCAGATTAATTACTTGTTAATACCTAGTACTTAAGGGGCTGTAAAATAAAGCGTTACCTTTGGTCTACTTTACAAAAGTAACTGAAACAGACTATATAAATTACTAATAATACTTTGCCATTACTCCACTTTACCATTCACTTCCTTAACCATGATGAAAACAGTGTAGGTGCTACAAATTGGCCTACATGGAAAATTTCTATGTACCCATTTTCAGTATCCAACTATGTGTGTGCCTCCTTGTGAGAAACTCTATTTTTTCAGGGAAAAAAAAGGAGTAGAAAGCATTATCAGGGATTTGGGATCAGATTTGTATTAGCTCCAATAATAATCAATGCAAAACTTTGGGCAAGAGAAGCTGGCCATGAATCAGCACAACACCACAACTTCCACTAGCAGTTTTTAGGGCATAAACAAAGAGAAAGCAGATTGTTTGTGCTGCACAAGAATTTTCCATACAGTTCGGTTTGCATTACTGACTCAGTAGTTTTTTTTCCCCCCCACAACCAGTGCAAAGACAGCCCCTCATATTAGATTCATTCGCTATAAACCTTATTATTAATATTTTACCACAGTGTGAAGCTATCTCTGTTGCAAAACCATCTCAGTAGTTGATTGTGAAACTCCGCTGCCGGAGTACCCACGTTTTAATCTTTAACTCCTCCTTGTGCAATATGTGGGGGCTTCACACGAAGCTAGGCCACCTTCAGAAAGTAGGACGTCGTCCTTGATTGTTAAAATTCACAGTCTTCTACAAGCGTAGAGCAGAATGCCCGCTCAGCTGGGCGCGTACTGACTCTACATTACGGGCCAACAGACATGTACCGCTGCATCTCATCAGAGGTGACCCTGATTGGCTGCTGTAGTTTCCTTTAGTACAGCACTGCAGGAACAGCTGCACTGACGCCTTCAGAGATGAATGGAGCTGATGCTGCTGTGGTCCAGTCAACAGAGCAAAGGGAGAAACGAAGAAAGGCAAACACACACTGCCTATCGTTAAGAGCAAAAAATAAAAAGGTAAGAAAAAAAGGTAGCATGAATGGTCGGTTTTAAGGAAATCAAGAGCCCAAGGAGATACAACGAAAAGTATTAAAAAATTAAACGCAATAAAAACATTTTTCATAAAGCGGCTGAGAATTGGTTCCACTCCCTTCTCCGGCTTCTTATTAGTTTCATAAAAGATTCATGTAAAACTTCTCAGAGGTGGTGTCCAGTTATTCTTTATCTGCCGAAAGTGAAGCCCATCAGCACTGCAGCAGGGGAACTTTGTTCAGGATCTCTTGTTTTTTTGTCCATCCCAGCAGCGTGGAGATCCCCCTCAGTCTCGACTAACGTAACAGCAGATTAAGAAAATGCCTCTAGACTGAGAGAGAGAGAAAGAGATAGGGTGTGTGGGAGTCATAGTTGTGTTCTTCAGTGTGTCAGGAGATCCTTATCTTTTGTAGTGGCTGGGAGCGTCTGCAAACATGTATTTGAGCCTGTAGGCTTCAGCCAGGAGTAAGCCCACCTCCTCGTTGCCCCAGTGTATTGTGGGTAAGTTCTGCAGAAGCATTAGCAGACCCTGAAAGACACAGCAAAATTATTAGGATGGAGCATTACTAGAGGTGGCACCAATCGCTACTGAGCTAATATCAGCAGAAAGCTGGTTCAGATATTAATAAGAAAACAACTTTGCAACAATCCAGCCTGAAAAGATTGCTCTTAACATAATGTAAGGCAAAGTATGTCACGCTATAACAGATGATCCTTGTAAACTAATGTTATAAGGGAATTCTACAGATTTTGCAGATGTATAATTATATAATTTTCTGTATAATTAAACAGGTTCACAGTGGTGGTGAATGGAACCAGACGTCTGAATACATTGACAGATGCCCGAGACACTTTTTATGATAAGTTTGCAATAAGCTTTTAGTCTAAAACACATTTCTTAAACTGGAAAGTAGTAGTGACTCATTTCTCCCGTATACCAGTTGAAATTGTACAGGTTAAAAGGTATTAACTTTGTCATTACTGTTACTCCAGTATGTACAGAAATACAGGTAATATGACATACAAACAGCAGAAAACACACTGATTCCCTCACCTCACGTGTAAGGATGTGCAAACTGGAGTAAGGTACTCCAGTTCATTGTCAAAGAAACAGACATCAGTCTATTTGCCAGCTTCTTGTATGAATTTTCCCATTCCATCTTTAATGGTGCAACAGTTCTCATGTCTGAGGCACAAAGTTCAAACAAGTAGTGTACAGGAATCTGACTTCAGCTTTGTGCCATTTTAACCAGTCTCAAGAAAGCCGCTGTGGACTGTACATACGCTGGCTTAATCTCGTTAGGGTTATAAAGTAATATGGACATCTGTCTAACATGTAGTTAATCCCTGTAGTTTTTCAGACCAAATAAAAGTTCTAATGCACATGTTGTGATATTTTCTGATGCTTCTCTTTAAACAATGAAGAAATATTACAACGTAAAGGTCTTTTGGTGGTCAGATTTGAACTTCTCTTCAATCACTCTGCATCTGAGAAGGGCAGAAGTGTTAGACAAAGTATAATACAGAAGGTGAAGAGGTGAAGAGTCCAGAGAGAGAGGGAGAGAAACTGAGATTGTGTAATAGAGAATAAAGGGGAGAGAGAAAGAGAAAGAAAGAGAAAGAGAAAGAGAGAGAGAGAGAGAGAGAGAGAGAGAGAGAGAGAGAGAGAGAGAAAAAAATAGATGGAGAGAGAAATATAGAGAGAAATAGAAATAGACAAAGAGAAATAGAGAGAGAAAGAGAGAGAGAGAGAAATAGAGAGAGACAGAGACAGAAATAGAAAGAGAGAGAGAAAGAGAGAGAGAGAGAAATATATATAAAGAGAAATAGAGAGAAATAGAGGTGAGAGAAATTGTGTAATTAAGAGTAAAGGAGGCATGGAATGAAAAGGGGGTGAGAAAGGAATGAGGAGAGAACAAAGAAAGAGATACATGAAAGAAAGAAGAAAATAGTTAGGAGTAACAATATAAAAAGAGTGAGAAAGAGAGATCAGGAACGAGAAAAGGAGAATGAAAGATGAGAGAGAGAGGAGGAGAGAGCGAGGGACAGGGCAAGATAGTAGAGAGTGTATGAGAAAGAGGTAGGTAGGTAGGGGGAGGGGGAGGGGGGGAGAGAGAGAGAGAGAGAGAGAGAGAGAGAGAGAGAGAGAGAGAGAGAGAGAGAGAGAGAGAGAGAGAGAGAACCAGAGCCAGAGAGCAAGAGAGCAAAAGAAGGAGCAGAATGAGAGTGCGTGTGGTGTGGAGGGGTCTCAGAGGTGGGCTGAGCGTTGGTGTGTGTGATGCAGTTACAGTGTGGCTGCTCTTCTGCAGCACCAATTACTGCGATCAACACAGAGCGTGTGACGGCTCAGACGAGCCAGCGCAGCGCGGAGTATGACACACACAGCCAGAACATGACCACACACACTTACTCAACACACTCAACACATCAGCAGTGATGTACAGCATGCATACACACATATACACATATACACATTCACACACTCACCCACACACACACACACACACACACACACACCATATACACAACACATACACAACACATACATTTTATACAATGTGAAGTCATGGAGTCATACAGTGCCGTATACTGTACTCAGAAGTGCTAAGCAGCACAATGAATAAATGAATAAAGGGTGTTTTCTGACTTTTGCACAGACCTGTGTACAGTTGCTGTCTGTACAAAACCTTTTTTCTCCCAAATTATATGTTTCACCAAAATCCTAAAGGGCAAACACATTCTTAAATTTTATTGAAGTATGTAATGTAATAAGCCTTCATTCCAAAGCACTTTGTAGCATTTCTGTTTTCTGGCAGCACATCAAATCAAGAAATCACACTCCCAAACTGTACAAAGAAAATACACTCTTAACTGTCAAATGAAATTAAGGTAACACGTCAGTTTGTATGTTGTATATTGGCTCATTTAATTCATGATCATCAACAGATAGTTTTAATTCATTTACTGAACAAGGTAACCGGACATTCAGTGTCCTCCCCTTTCAGTGAATGGTGAGAAATGTAACAGTTGATCAGCCCTGCACACTGACTTGGAGCAATCTTAGCCCAATTCCCTTTATAGAACTGCTTCAACTCTTCTGTTGGTGGACTTTCATGCATCAATGTCACTCTGAGTTTTGCTTCAGTATGAATCTATTTGATCAAAGTCTAAAGTTTGACTAAGCCTTTCCAAAATGCAACTTCTGTTTTAACCATTCTTTGCAAACTGTTCTTTTAAGGGTGGAGTCATTCTGCACAACCTTCTCCTGTAAAATTTCTTGATACAATCCAGAATTCACAGCTCCATCTAATAATGGCAAGCTGTAATGGTCCACTATCAGCAAAGCAGCCCCAAACCATGATACTGCCACCACCATGCTTTAAATAGATGGATGCTGGAAAGCAGTGTAAACATAACACCTCTCATTTAGGGCCATACACATCCATTTCTGCCTTATCCAGCCACATCATTTCAGAAGTGTTCTGGCTCATCCAGGCGGTCTTTAGGAAACTTCAAACAGGCTGAAATGTCCCTCTTGGAGAACAGTGAATTTCTCCAAGTCATCATTCCATACATGTTATTCTTCTTCTTTAGTATTTGCCCAATGATGCACTCATGAACACTGATCCTGGTCAGTGTAAGAGAGTCCTGCAGATCCTTAGATGCTTCCCTGGGTTTTTTTGTGATCTCCTGGAATGTCATTTTCACCAAATGACCACTCCAGTGAAGGGTAATAATGGTACTGAAATTCCTCCATTTCTGCACTACCTTCCAGATAATGGGTCAGCGAAATCCAAACTGATCAAATATAGTTATGGAACCAATTCCGGTCTAATGAGCACTGGCAAATGTTTTCCGAGGTCCTCAAGAATCTCCTTTGACTGAGACACAGCATGCACTAATGAATAAAGACCAGACTCGAATGACTCAGACTCAGGTTGATGTTTCTTTGACCCTAAAAATCACCTATACTAAAGCTGACCATTCTAGAGGTTCACATACTTTTGCCAAAAAGGACACTCAATATTGTATCGATGTGTTCAATAAATGCATGAAAACTGTATAATTGTGTTACTTGTTTAATCTCTTATATGTTATGAGTTGTCATGAAGATCTGATCATATTTTAGGTCACATGTATGTAGATAGGTTCAATAAAGGGTTTGCACACTTTTGAGCAGCAGTGCAGACAGACAGACAGACAGACACACAGACAGACACAGACACACAGATACCTGGAAGTCTGACATAGAGAGAATCTCTTTGCGCCACTTGATAAGGAAGGCTGCGCAGACGTACAGGTGGAAATGAGAGAAACCCTCTGACTCTGCCTGCAGATACAAAACAAACACAGAAGCATCAGACTACAACCCCCTTGCGGAACAGACTTGAATAAAAAGATCAGGATTATCTAACGTGTATATATATACTGTATTTATTTATATATATATTTATATATATAGCACGTGAGTGGATGCTTTAAGCACCGCAGCCTATAACTCAGCTCATTACAGCTACATCAGCTGAGGAACAGAATCACGTCCATTAAGACCACCGCTGCTAATAAAGAAGGCATTAATATAGACTCTCCTGTGTCTCCAGATACAGCCCCCCACCCACGCCTGCGTGCACACATGCGCACCCCCCACCCTTTCTGTATGCGTATGTGTGAGAGTTACAGTGCAGTACTTTCAGCCACTTGAGGCGAGGCGTCTGGCTATAAATAGGTTTGTTCTTGTTTTCCTGTTTGCTTTTCACTTTGCTTGTTTCTCTCCAAGCAGTGAGCGAAGGAAACAGAAAGAGAGAGAGAGAGAGAGAGAGAGAGAGAGAGAGAGAGAGAGAGAATTAAAGAAAGAAAGAAAGAAAGAAAGAAAAAAAAAGAAAGCATAAAAGAGAACAAAGGAAGAAATATTAGGAAGAAAGAGAGGGGGAGAGAGAAAAGATGGGGAGAAAAAGATATTGAGACAGATATAAAGATACAGGAAAGAAAAAGTGAGAGAAAGAGACATAGAAAGAAAGATAAAGGATAAGAGCAAAAGAAAGAAAAACGAGTCAGAGAAGGGGAGAGGAGAAGAAAAGAGAGGAGAGGGGGAAAAGACAGCTAAACAGAAAGAGATGGAAAGAAAAAATGGAAGAAAAGGGAGGGAAAAGACAGAAAACAGAAAGATACAGAAGGAAAGAAAAAGAGAGGGAAGTTAGGAGAGGAGAAAGAGAGGAAAGAGGAAAACATGAAAGAGGAGAACAAGAGGAGATAGTACAACTTAGAACAGCAAGAGAAAAAGATAAACAGCTAAAGAGAAAGTCAAGAGGAAACAGAGATGAGAAAAAGAAGAGAGAAATGGGTAGTAAAGAGATGAAAGGAAGGAAAAAGTGTAGGGAAAAATAAGGAAAGAAAAAAATAAGGAAAGGACTGCAAGAGAAATAGAAAGAGGGGAAAGAAGATGAGAAATAAAGTGCAAAAGCATACAAGAGAGTGAGAGAGTGAGAAAGAAAAGTGATGAGAAGAGGAGAAAAGGATAAGAATGAGAAGAAAGAAAGAAGAAAAGGGCAATGAAAGATGAGAAAAAAGTGAAAGATCAGAGACAGAAGAGAAAGAAAAACAGCAAGAGATGGAAAAAAGTGGAGAAAAGGACAAGAAAGAGAAGAGAAGCAAAGTGAAGAAAAGGAAAGAAAGTGAAAAAGAGAGAGGAAGAGAAGAGAGTGTGCTGAGGTCCGGAACCACCACCGAACTAACAGACTCTCTAATGGAGCAGAAGCAAGGTGCAGTAGCAAAGTATCGCTCTGGCTCGCCAACATGGCTTTCCTTGTCTTCTCTCTTGCGCGCTACCTCTTCCTCTTTCTCTCTCGTCTGAGCTCTTTGTGGAAACTAATTGATCTTCTGGGGCAGCCCCTTTGTGTTTCTGCGCTAACATGCAATTACAAGGGAGAGAGGATAAAAGAGAGTGGAGATAAACGTCTGGACTCCAAGCTCCGTGGCGAGGCTGTAGAACCGTCCCTGACGCTTCCCTCTGAGTAGTATCTTCGCTTAACTGGGCTTTGTTTAGTTGAAATGACTGCTGTGACAGTGACACTCCGGTGTGGAATGGGTTTGTTCAGTTTGTGCAGTGAACCTGCAGGTAAACAAACCTATTTCATACATGAAGGTTCACTGCACAATCTAAACAAGTCCATTCCATACTGTCAGGGTCACTGTCACAGCAGCAGTTTATTTTGTGTTGCAACGTAAATCAAGCCATTGAGAGCAGTTTGATGTGAAATGGTTCATTGTAGGGGAACCTACAGACTCAAGACTTCTTTACAGTGGTGGTGACAGAAGCCAGGGGTCACACACTGTCTACAGCGCAATTATAGGCATTTTATTTACTATCCAGAACCACCACTGAACCTACACATCTCCTGAGTTGTTGTATGGAATTCTGATGATGGAAAAATAGCCATAACCAAAAGTTTTTTGAGCATGCTGGTTCCTTACAACGACCTGCATATAGCTCTTTGCTGGTGAAGGTTTTTAACAACGAGTTTTAGGCCAAAAGTTTAATCTTAAAACTAAAAGAAAACAATCTCCCAGGTATGAGATAGCATATCAGAAACTACAGGGGTTGGACAATGAAACTGAAACACCTGGTTTTAGACCACAATCATTTATTAGTATGGTGTAGGGCCTCCTTTTGCGGCCAATACAGCGTCAGTTTGTCTTGGGAATTACATATACAAGTCCTGCACAGTGGTCAGAGGGATTTTAAGCCATTCTTCTTGCAGGATAGTGGCCAGGTCACTACGTGATGCTGGTGGAGGAAAACGTCCTTCTTGGTGGTATGCTGACATTACCCTGGATTCCGTGGCTCTTGATACATCACAAAGACTTGCTGTCTTGGTCACAGATGCGCCAGCAAGACGTGCACCAACAATTTGTCCTCTTTTGAACTCTGGTATGTCACCCATAATGTTGTGTGCATTGCAATATTTTGAGCAAAACTGTGCTCTTACCTGCTAATTGAACCTTCACACTCTGCTCTTACTGGTGCAATGTGCAATTAATGAAGATTGGCCACCAGGCTGGTCCAATTTAGCCATGAAACCTCCCACACTAAAATGACAGGTGTTTCAGTTTCATTGTCCAACCCCTGTATTTCACATGTAGGAATGTTCTGTGAGGGAGCTTACTTGTCAACTCTGCCAAGTCAGAACTGTTCCGAAAGCCCCCTCAAAGAAAGTTATTACATAAAAAAATATTTTAAATCATTAATCATTTAGTGGAGGAAAGATAAATGAAAGGATCATCATCATTATCAGATGTAAAAACTCAGAAGCAGACGTGTAGGTTCACATGTGGTTTCGGATAGGACATAAAATGGCTATATTTGCGTTGTAGACATGGCCACCTTTGGTTACCATTGCCACTACTGTAAAGACATCAGAGTTTTTCATACAATGAAGCACTTCACATCAAACTGCTCTAAATTCATCAGAAATTTAGAAAAAAGTTGTGGAATTTCCCTTTAAAAGGTGGAACAGGACTGAAAACTGTTTTTACCTTGTCGGTAGTTTAATAATAAGAGCTCAGTACATAGAACTCATACACTGTGAACCTCAAACACTGTTGTTCCTCCTGCAGATACAAAGCCTGCATTTACAAAAGAGGACATTTAAACAGGTGGATTTCAAAACCCCAAACCGTTACATAGCAGTTCTGACTCCTCCCAAAATGATCACGACAGAGCAACAGCAATGAACATGTGGAGAGATGTACTGTTCCAGGCTGAGATGGCGATGCCTTCACTTTTTCATACCTTCCCAAAAAACTGAAGGACACAATGTTCATCTTTAAATGAGGCTGAAGTTGCTTCCTATTCGCCAGTTTCTTAATTGAATGTTCCGTTCCACCTTAAATGCTACAACTTGTACAAGTGCCAGAATATAACTGTGGAACCATTTGACGTGGAACGAAAGTTCCCAAACAAGCTGGAATAGGAATCCAATAGAAATCCAACAGGATTCCGATGTCAGCTTCCACATATTTAACCAGACCCTGAACAACTTTAATTCAGATTTGTTCATTTGCTCTGCACATATGACTCCGGACAGTCTCTCAAACCTTGGACAATATGGAGCAGTGTCTGACCTTGAAGAGACTGAGGAGAGGAGCAGTTCCACCTTTATTAGCATCACAACAGCCATGCCGTGTGATTTTATCAATGTTTGCTGGTTGAAGCAGATCATCTTAAACTGAAAGTTTCACAGTGTATAACAACTTAAATCTACTTCGTGTTGATAAAGATAATTGACAGCAAGAAGCTAGTATAGGTAACGTTAGCTACTAGCAAGCTTTAAGTGACTAGCAAAGCTACCTAAACAGTATGAGGGCCAAGCATTATACAGAGGTTCATCTTATTGTGTCCATTTTTACATATGGGCGTGTAATGTAACATCTTATCTGGTCATTCTTCAACCTGACCAAAGTCACATCCCTTCTATATAGACATCAGAGAATTTAAAATGCAGAATAAATGCATTCTATGGGCCATTTATACTCTTCAGATGTCTGGTTTCCATAACCACCACTGTGATTATTTCTGACATGGTCAGAGTCTGAAGACTGGAGCATTTCATATCATATCACTCCGAATGACTTGATTTAATTATGCAGACAATTACGGAATTCACATTCAGGAAAAAAACCTAATTAGCTGAAGCTGAAATAATACAGGAAAGCATATCCGTGATTCAAGTTCTCTTTTCTCTGCGACACAGGGAATCGAGGAAAATCCATTCATGTATTAATCCTATTATCTGTCAGATCATCTGCGTGCCTTCACACAGGATTTCACTGCCACCGCACAGTCAAGGCAAAAGTGAGAGGTTACGTAACTGGGGGAAAAAAGAAAACAAAAGGCTTTTCTTTGTTCTTTCTTCACTCTATCCTCTTCCTAAAAGGAGCATGCTGCCATACTCTCAGCCTTAGATGCTCTGCCCACACATTCATTTAAGTTTCCATATAGTTTCCTCTTCCTAACTCAGCTCCATGGTAGGAATACACTAACGATGTGTTCACACTCATCAGATATGGTTCAATTAAACGTCACAAAATAAGCAGAAAACAAGACATGCACTGACATTCATATGTTTGGAATCATGTTGTAGTCATATTACAAGAAAAAATTTGTGACTAGCTCCATTGTTACCTGTACTTAATGTCTTACCTTCATCTCCGTTGTCTTTGTACATGCACGCTCATCTGGTAATCAATGCTTGTGAAATGTTTGTCACTGTTGTGATTACAGCAATGTAAGACTAAGAACGATGTGAAATGCTCAAACAAGTCTTAAACTGGTGATGCAAGGCCTTGTCCTTTATAAGCAACGACTTTTAGAGGTATGCCACAGCATTACATTGTCATACTTGAATTTAGTACATACAACTGACATAGCACAAACCTCAAACACCGTTGTTACTGTCCTACCAGATACAAATCCTGTGTTCGCAAAACGAGGCGTTTACAAAAATCAAGTCTGACCACCCAAAATGATTCCCCAAACTTTACATATCCCAGCAGAAACAACGACGGCAATGAATCAAGAGCAATGGGGGCTTATACACGCAGAAATGTACCATCCTATTTTTCCTATTCCCCACTTTCTTAATCGAATGGGTGTCAGCAGACTGTAGAAATATACTTTCCAGGCTGTAAAGGGGATGTTGGCACATTTCATTAGAGGGGAAGAGATCCGAAATTCCACTCCCAAACAAGCCTACAACAGAAGCACAATATTTATGCTCCAGCATCTCAGGAAAGTGCATCCAGTCTATGCACCCAGTCGACAGAGTAGACCCGACAACAAGGTAACTTGAAAGTGTAATGTTAGCATAAAAGGATATGAAGTTCAGATGAAGGTTAGTAAGGAATGTACATTCATTACAGCTAGTTGAGAATATGAATATGGTGGCTAGTTATGATGTTACAAAGTTAGCTAAGCTTTGCATTCATGTTATCATTAACATGATATTCATAAACACACGTGCACGTGCACACGCACACGCACACACTTCCTTCACAGCGATGCATAAAACACCCCAAACAGCAAAAGATTAGATGCTGTTAGTAGTAACTGGAGCCCAGTCAATAAGGTATAATCAGTTTAACACTGACTGCGCTGATTATGAGTAGTTCAGCAGGTATATTCAGTTTAGTCTGATTGCAGTAAGTAGGTCAGCAGGTGTATTCAGTTTAGTTGTTTGGTTGCTTTTCTTTAACCTAATTTATTTACAGTCAGACTACACGCTTCAAGTTTTCACTATTGGTCTTTCTTTATTGGTCTTATCTGATTGTCTTTTCAATTAATTGATAGAATAATCAGTAGAAAACTTGGTTACTAAAACAATCAAAAGCTGCAGTAAAATATGACGGCGAAAGCCCTGTAAGGCTGCGCAGCTAAAGACTTGTATCACAGAAGAAAAGCAAAAAATCTGCTGTCAAATCTGAATTAACTGATATCTTCAGTCACAAGGTGATTATTAAGTCTTGTTAAAAGAAAAAGTGGCTCCTGTCCCAATTATTGGAATTTGTTTCAGGCATCAAAATTGGAACAAGTGGGCATTTCCAAATAAACAACAAAGTCATATAGTTCATAAAGTAAAATTTAATTATTAAAAAACACATGTATTTTACAGTGTAATACAGGTCAAGCAGGATGTATTAATGTCTGCTTTCTGTTTTTATTAGCATTTCACACATTGTCCCAACTGTTTTGGAAACGAGGCTTGTAATATGCATCAATAAATGTATGAGTAAATACTGTTCATTTATAAACAGCTAGAATATAAACAGAGTGCTCCTTTATTAGGCACGCCTACTCTGGCTGCTTAGTCAGACGATGCTTTTCTGAGTGGGTAGGTTTGTGCCTAAAGGGTCGGTGAATGAGCAATTCAAGGGAAGGGGCTCATTTATTTGATAAGAACAGGGTTTATTTCCTAGCTAACTCCTCGCATGATGTATGATCCAGACCCAATTCAGATGCTTCAGCTTTATATTTGTAAATATTTGCATATATACATATGAATTCATGTATACACACATAATGTATTCAGACAGGACCTTGCCTGTAATCAGAAGTTGTTATTCACGGAGGCGGTCACACCATAAGGCCCATCAGTCAACTTTTGAGCACAATAGCGGTAAAAAAACAAACGTGGAATCTAATGTGTGTAAAGTGAATGTAGAAGACACAGTAGAACACTTTGTACAGCTATGGAGTAATAAGCCTAATAAAGCTACTGCTGGATGTGGACTGTAGCACAGCATGAAATATTTGCCCGGTTATTCAAGACATGGTTTGGTCAGGTTTGGACATCATTTCTCAAATATTTATTGGACTTGGGTCAAGTTCAGCTTTCTTATTATCTCCGCCCTTTAACAGATTTTGTCCTGCATTTACCCTTGCTTCAGTTTTGTCTCCCTGTTTTACTCTTTCACAGTTCATTTATCATCTTATACATTTTTTTTTAATGATGCCGCTCGTGTTGCTGGCAGCGAGGTTCACAAGGCCAGCATGAAAAACTTTTTCAGCGTTGTTGAAAGGCACTGATGAATACATGAATAAGCCTTCATTCTGGAAGGCTGATAAACTATTATATGATTTGATTCATTTTTGAAGACTTAACATTGACTTTAATTACTTCTGCACAGTAAAATGCTTTAACTACAGATCGTGAGAGATTAAAGATCAGAATTTCCAGTCACACAACCGCCATTATGTACATGTTATTGAGCTTTTAGCCTCACAAAAGCAGGAGGAATATATTTAACGGAAACCTCAGCTCTGCCTTTATCACTTTCATTCTTTTTAGGAGACTTGCTTTCAGTTTTCCAAAGAAATCTGGAGGGATACTTTTCCACACAGTTCAGCCTTAGTTGGTTGCATTTCTGTGTCGCATGATCCCTGTAAAGCTATTTACAAATTTTTGCGTTTGTGCTTACTCAACATTTCAGATCTTCAGTTTTGATGTTGTTGTACAAACATTTTTTTTTTTTTGTCTGTTTCCTTTTCTCAGTCGGGGTGTCTTGACAGCTACACATCCTTTCAGACCCATGGTGTTGAGCTGTCTTCTCACAGTGGAGGGATGGCTGTGGATGTTTTCAGAACGGAAGCAAGAGTGGAGCTTGATTTTCTTCTCTCTCTCAAAGACAAAAGCTTTGAAGTCCCCAATTTTGTCTGCATCTTTAAAGAGTATTTAAATTTTTAGACTTTGGATTGTCCTTTGACTTTCCCTTTCCTTCTGCAGTTGTCTGTCTTCTATCTGATCCTTATAAACGGAGTAAATGAGGAAAACATACAGTAGTGTAGCTAACCAATGTCACCGAGGTAGCTTAACATTATCACCAAGATAACCTAAAAGGTGCCACACAACACATTTATTCAGCTTTTAAAACTGCTCTCCGATGTCTACATAGAAGATATTTAACTCTGGTCGGGAAGAAAAATGTGGTTTCACAATTATATTCACACCCTATGATTTGAGCTCATGAATAATCTGATGAGCATGATCATGAATTTGATGGATTGTTTGTGTGTATGCTCTGATGTTCCCCTGCTTGCTGCTGAGTTTATCATCGCATCCACTGAGATACTGGCAGTGAGTTTTTCCACCCGCAGCTTCTTGGACCAGCTGTTCAAGCGACGTTACCTCACAGGTATGATGCAGCCTGGATGAGCCGCTTCAGTGTATTGTGGCTGCCTGGGATTTGCTGCTTGGATGACACCGCAATGCAGCTGTGGAAATGCCTGGACTGTTATCTATACTAGCTACTTGTATTTGAGCTCGAGAACAAAGAAGATTAAAGTTGTTCCTCACTACGAACCTTTCAGTTTAAGATGATCTGCTTCAACCAGCACACAGTGATAATCACACAGCATGGCTGCTACTTATAGGCTGCCATTGGGGTTGTGATGCTGATAAAGGTGGAACTGCTCTGCTCTTCAGTCTCTTCAGTGTCAAACGCTGAGCAAAACAGCTCGATGTTGTCCAAGGTTTAAGAAACTGTCCAGAATAAGTTGTAGTTGGCTTCCTATTCTCCAGCTTGTTTTTTGCGTATTTTCTGTTCTACCTTAAATAGTGCTGCAGCCTGTGCAAGCTGTAGCATTTAAGGTGGAACAGAGCATTTAATTAAGCTGGAGAATAGCAAGCCAACTGAAGAACATCATGGCAACTGACAGTTTGGTTCCTTGGAAAGGTTATGAAAAGTTCAATGCCTGAAACTGTAGATTTCCCACAGTCCACCATTTTAACTGTTGTTGCGTTGTTGTCTTTGTATGTAAATTCTGAGGGTTTAAATATTAATGAGACTGTTACATAACAGTTCAGAATTCTCAAATTAGCCTGTTTTACCATCCACAAATCAATCATTATTTGCTTTCCTGCTAGTTGTGGTGGGGTTTGGCTTGGACTTGCACTGAATTTGGTCAGTCTAAAGGTTGCTGTGGGATGGGTCAGGCAACGATAAGTTTAGCAATAAATGTCGGACCTGATTAAAGCTTACTTCCTTAAAACTATGTTTTTCATAACACGCCTCTTTATCCACTAACATCCATTTCACAAGGCTGAATCTCCGTGAATTAGACATAAAAAACAGGATAATTAAAACGCAGAAAGACAGACATAAAGGACAGACACATCAAAAGATTTCTGAGACCCAGGGATGAAAAGCACTCCATCAAGGGCTCCAATCTCTTCTACGTGAATACAAATTAACACAGAACTGGACCCCAAGTTAGACCTTTTTACCCACTTTACTAGATTCTCTGAAACACGAAAACTTAATTTATCAGTTTCATCAGTGACAACTATACATTGGGAGTAGTTTCTTTTCAGTTGTATGGAATGAGCTAAATAAAAGGGCCAATTGCATTCTGAAGTGGAGAACTGAGATCATAACCAGTCACAGCCAAGATCTGACTCACCAATAAATTTCAGTGACTGCTTACTTCGAAGACATGAAACACTGGAGGCTGACATCTGAGCACTAAACTCCGGTGCCAATATGTCAGTCTGAATCAACCAATGACCTCCACGATGATATAAATCTCTGGGTCATAAATAGACTTACTTGTTTATCTTTTACAAAGGGGAATTCTACAGCTATTTTCATTTTTCATTATGCACCTAATGAATGGGCCCGGTTCTAAAATCTGATTGGCTGGGCCATCAAAGTCATTGTAACTTACTCAATTTATACATAAGACAGCATGGAAATTAATTCTTTAAAAATCACTTGGAATATTATTTAAATAAATAAGTCTCTGACAGTTATGATAGTTGGCACCCATAGCCTACTATTAAGCTGCTTAGTAGCTGCATTATTTAATGAAGATAAGTGTATACTGTACTGACTGCTTTATGACAAGCCCAGTAACTGATGTAAAATCATTGCATCTCATAACCTTTTGTGGCTTACTGCTTTATTCTGGCACTACATTACTCCTATACTGTTCCACTGCTAAAAGCTGAAGTTCCCCTTTTCACTGGTTTGAAGACCACATATATAGATTAGTAGGGATTAAAATAAGCAGGATAATAAGTGGTCATGCAAAGACCTTAATCCCTTTAGACACAATAATTGAGAACATTCCCTATTGGAATTACCTGAGGCTGTGCTTGAGGGTACAGGTTAGTAAAAACTGGGACTGAAACTACACTAAACGTCTTGATGAAGAGAATATCAGTAATTTGTCTGGACAGCACACAGGGAAGAAAAATAGATGAACCAATGACGAGCAGACAAAAGGAACAGGAAGGTGAAAAACAAGACAGTGCAGCAATATGAGATCAAAATGCTACAATCACAGAAGCGTTGGAACTGTTCACTGTATTTAAAACACGCACTCATTGGCTGGAACATGCAGCCACTGTTGCTGTGGCTAGACATGAGTGATGGAAATTGCTCACTCTATGGACATTACATCATTTGTATGTTCAGGTTCATGTAAACCCTGTGTTCACATAATTCACCGCTGGAGAAAATGGTTCTATTATTCTTTCCTTTTGAATTTAATACAGAGTGTTTTATTACAAATGAGATTATTAGCATAACCACTTTCAAGGAAAAGCAGATTATTTAAATGTACATGGATATTTCTTAGTATTCTGTGTGTCCTTTTTTTGCTTTAAAGCAAGCACTCGAGCTGGCATGGTCTAAAAGCCTATGCAAAAGCCTCTGATTAATAGGTCAAATCTACCTGAGAGTTGTCTGAGCACAAGCATCAATAGAAATAATAATACTAAAAAGTAAAATTGGCATTTTTGGACAAAGGCCTGAGTATGGTCAACTTCACAAATTTCCTACTTTGAGTAAAACAGCCATTATTGATAAGACAAATCAACTTTTGAACAATAATGTATGACCATTTGCTGTTCTGCAGGTGTGTGTACCTGGTAGGTGTCCCACAGGCGGATGGTGCAGCGCAGCGGCAGCTCCCTCATCAGCAGGTTGTTCATCCAGCGAAAGGCAAACTGCAGGTACTCCACTTCACACTTCTTAAAGTGAACGTGTACGTCCTCTGGAACAGGAGAGAGAAGGCACACATGCACACTTTCAGTGTCTCTTTAATATAACTTTGTTCTGGATGTTACACAGCATTATCTGCCATTATAGATTCATCCACAGCTCTGGTACTCATCCTAATAACATCATTTCTTCATATTTTTTACAGCTTCCTAAGAGTTACTTGAAGCATACAGCACCCGAAGTTTGAAATTACTTGGTGTAACACTTTTTGTTATTTTATATATTTTATTTATTTTAATAGCACTAAACATATGGTACAAATATCTGGTGAAAATATCTGCTCGAAAAAGGAGGGTTAGTGCACACACACTCAAACGCTATGAGCAACAGCAGATCAACAGTAAAACGCTCAAACCAAGTTAATGTGGTGGCACCCTGTATTTCTCTGAGCTTTCCATCCCACAATAGTAACTATCACTTTTTGAGGGACCACCATCATCATCTTTATGTCAGTGCAAAATCCTAGATAAAATGAAAAAAGAACTCTTTCTTCTCAGCACAGTTTCAACCAATTTTAGTGGTTTCAGTCAAGCATTTCCATTTCTGTACATCACTAACATTTATATCCCCCACTGGCCACTTCATTAGGTGCACCTCTTTGTATCTACACTCAATGTCCATTTTAGCAGCTACACTTACCATATAGGTGCACTTTATAGTTCTAAAATTACAGACTGTAGTAAATCTATTTCTACTACTGCTTTGTTACCCTGTTCTCCAACGTTCAGGACCCCCACAAACACCTCAGTGTCACTGCTGGACTGAGAATGCAACCAAAACTCTCCAGCCACAACCACTGATGAAGGACTAGAGCATGACCAATACAAACTGTGCATCAACACATGAGCTATCATCTCTGACTTACATCTACAAGGTGGACCAACAAGGTAGGAGTGTCTAAGAGAGCAGACAGTGAGTGGACACACCGTTTAAAAATTCCAATATTTAAATCTGCTTAATTTCTCTTGAGACCATCTTATGAAAGATACTTCTTCCTTTGGGGCGGGAAGGGGGGTTCAAACATCTCTAGCGATCTAAAAGTCTGAGCCTTACAAGGAATAAAAAGGTAAACAATAGACTTCCTGATTTCTGAAGCACAGGTGGCATCAAAGTCCACCCATATGTGTCTCGCTGAAATTTAGATTACTCCCTCCCACAGAGCTTCATAAAATTACATTCAACGTTGAATAAAGGAGAGGGTGAAGGCAAAAGGCTCAGAGCCAGGAGCACTGAGAATAAGGATGTTTAATATATAAAGCTTTCCATTCTGCAGAAGAAGGGAAGAATAAGGATGGTGTTTAGAACGAGACTGTATTGACTGCGCTCATGATGGATATCACTAAAGTCTGAAACAGCCCCAAGAGGAGAATAATGGAAACCGCATCTATCAGAATGATAATGGACACTTTAACAGAGCCAATATAAACTCGCAATAAAAAAAAAAAAAAAGGAAAGAGAAAAATCAACTACTTCAAATTTCAAAAAGCTTTTCAGTAGCGAGTGCTTTCTCAATACATTACGCAAGCTTTGCATCACAAGGGATCCCAAACAGTCAGCTGTGTGTCGCGTATGTAAAGTGAATAAGACTTTTAACATTTAATCTGAAATTTATATTCTCTTTGAAATTTCATCTCCAACATTGCCTCACTCTCATGCTTTATATTTTTTTTCCCCCTCTGAGACCGAGAGTCATTTCCCTTCACTCTTTCTTCTCCGCTTTCCTCTCTTTCTCATCGCTTGTTCCTGCTTGCTTTCCACACCCTAATCGTGAGGACTTATGAAGAAACTGATTTCTCTGCCCAGTTCCTAGTGAAACCCATACACCCTGCCATCACTCACTGAACCTTCTTGTGCTACCAACATCTATTCTGTGGCTAATGCTAGTAATAAGTTAAACAAAGTAGTAAGTTAAAGATGAACAGAGGGGACCCATAAATACTTTACATGCCTTCAAGGAAACGCCTAATTATTTCCCCAACGCAACAAATGCTAACTCTCTCAATAGTTAGACCTTTAGAAGCTGAACTAAAGACCTAACATTTCAGGTTAACCTTTACAATAAGAAATCATAAAAGCTGCGGTGGAATCAAGTAAATACGTTTGAGACCAACTTCATAAGCAAACACTCAGTTTATGCCTTCTGGAGGTCTTGGATACGTCACAGACCGTGGAAAGTTTCACCAGCTTTCAGTCAGTTGTTAGAAATGGAAAACAGTGTCAGCAGCTCTAAGTCAGAAATCTCTACTTAACAAGTTACTAGGCATGTTTATAAACAGCCCGATATACAATTAATAATCTGACTAACAGCTCAATTTCAACAGAATACATCCATGTACAAACCTCAATTAGAAAAGATTAATACAATTGAAGCCATTTCCAGCCAAGTGACTGAGGTGGGTGATCATGTGAATAACTAAAACCAGAAGATTAACAGCATGTAAACTCCTGTTATCTGTTTAGTACAGTCTAACAGCAATTTAAAGCAATTCAAACACAAGCGTGCCAACTGAAAGGTCAGGTAACATGCTGCTGCTGGTCTTACTCTGACTGGACATGTGTTGCTCATTGTCTAAATGGTCATCTATGCATATGCATCTTTTTTGGTCAGATTACATACGGTGTGTATGTAAATGGAGATTACATGGAAATACAAGTACTTCAGTCTTAATCTATTATCAGATTCAATTCAATCAATTACAAACACTCTGCTCAACAATCTGATGAAAATGTCCATTTACATACACACAACATGTAATCAGACCCAAAATGATGCACAAGATGGCCAATTAGACAATAAGAATCACAAGTCCAGTCAGAATGAGACCAGCAGCATGACGTTACGTGACCGGTTTTAATTTGGATTCAGATATCTTTAGTGGTCAGCAGACCCTGCTCTGGGTCACTGAGTGAAGGACGGTGTCTGCTGACCACTAAAGGTATCCATATCCAAACACAATGTGGAGCTTTCCGAGTTTCCCTATATGGTCAAATTCTGGCAAAATTGCAGCTACAGCTATAGGATAAGAGTCACTGTTTTTGCTGGTCCATCAAGTCTGACGGGTTCAAACAATGCTGAAAGTAGCTACTATTTTCAATTACTGCTGAATAAATAAACAGATAAATGGAGCTTATTGTCAGGTCATCTCAGGGTACACCCCCTCAGGACACTTCTCATGCTGGCCACCAGAGGTCGAGCTTACCTGAGTTCTAATGACTTTTGCTCCTGCTCCCTTTCACCTGAGCCCCTCCCGTACCTACCCCCTCTCACCTGCTCCATATCCCAGCTTATTATCTCTCCCTTTAAAAAGCCTTCCCTTTCCCTAGGTGTTTGTGGAGCATTAACCACAGGACTGTTGACGGTCTTACTAGTCCCTGTCTTATCATTCTCAGTTCCTGCTTTCTAATACCTTTGATAATCTTCGTGTTTCTTTTTGTGTCATATTGAATAACCTTCTGGGCTTTTGTCATTTTTGAGATTTCTGTTTTGTTTTTTGACAACTTCTGAGCTTTGTACTTTTGGATTTTTTTGTGTTTCATGTTTTTGGCATTTTAGTATTTTTGTTCCTACCTAATGGATCCCCTCTCTGTGTCTGAGCTCCCCACTACAGTTATAGGTTACAGTTATAAACAGAAACAATGCAATGCTTTAGCTACATATTAAACCAGAATTTTTGTGTTTTAATGCTTCCATGAAATGCCCAGCATCTGCCCACTGAGTCTGAGCGAGAGACAAGATTCTCAGGTGAAAATGGCGAATATGTTTTAGCTAAAGATACATTAGGTGGAGTAGGTGATCTATTTTAGAATTATTTGCTGTTTCTTGAAAATCTCTTTATATACTGATAGCAATCAATAAATTAAGTGCTCTGGTAACAATCGAATTGTTATCTGTGTAAAAACCTTGTACAATCAATTGATTCGGACCAAATGAAATGAGTGGATGGCCTACCTGCCTGCTGACTTGCCCACATGTGCCCACTCTGCATGTGTACTCAGACCCGTCTCTCTGTTAAGGTTCTTGATGCAACAGTCCACTTTACAGAATTTCTCTTATGCTAGGCTGAAAGGGTTTTGAACTAGACATTGTCTAAATCAGGCGATGTAGCTAGCTAGCTTATTTGTGCTTCATACTTTCAAGAGGGCTGAAAGTAGGAAAAAAATAGCTTTCCTAGTTTCTGTAAAATCACCTACTCCAGCTTTAATGTTAAGGGAGTTTCTTCTGTACCATGTTGTATTCCTGAGTGAAACAGGGACAGTCCCTTAGCTGAGCCCTCCTGCGATCAGAACAGCAGTAATCAGTTCCAGTGGATCTTACTGTTCTAAGTAGAAGTGCTGACCTTGATTAAAGCTGGGCCCTAGAACCACTCTAGTCTTGGTATGTTAAGTTTTGTTTCCTTTGTCATAAACTTTTAAAGTGCCTGATAATAACCCTTAGCCTTCATAAAGACCTGAAAGGCTGAAATAGAACCGAGCCCTCTTCATCCAGAATAACTGTGTAGTGTACAAATACAGGCTTGAAGTAATAATTAAAAAGGAAGCGCTTGCCTGCTGAGAAGTTTAAATGACACAAACCCAAAAAAGAAACAACCTTTACAAAAACAGAGAGAGAACAGTAGGCAGTTGCTCTAATGGTCCACCTAATTGCTGTTGAACTGATACTCAGAACTGATGGTAATGATATTCTTAGAATCACTTCTGAATGTCAGGTTCACCATCTCTGCACTGTTAAAACATTTTTTTTTGGCTCAGTATATTAAAGCAATTTAAGTAAAAAGCTTTTTAAATGTCAACATCTGTCTGCTTCGCACACACACACACACACACACACACACACACACCTATATATATATATATATTATATCATAACCCTTTTTGGTCATGAGGGACAGGGATGCAGTCTCACTTCCTGCTCTTAAGTCCATTATAAAATTAGGCCCAATATTCTCCTTCATGCAAACCTGCCATTAAACCTCAGTTAGTAGGGCTGAAAGATTTACCATATTCATATTGATATTGAAGAGATGCAATTTTTTAATCTTCAAAAATGTTGTCATAAAAATGTTTTATTTAGGGAACTTTATATTAATAACACAGAACTTGTGAATTGTCAATAGATAAGTTAGACCAACCAGACGCAACCAAACCTCTATGTGTTGTGACATCACAACCACATCTTACTGGCAGACTGGCGCACTATATTCAGGGGCCAAGAAAAGCCAGAAAAAGTGGATATTCTCATTTTCCTGGCAATAATAACGGATTTAAACCTAAATTTATAGACAACAACTGCTATTTAAATTTTAGTCATAATATTAGTCAGAAAAATCTCAAAATGCCCAAATTGTTTAGCACTATTAGCTTGGTGTGAATGTACTATATTGATTGCCAACGAGACGCTACTGAAAAGTAGCATTATTGTGTTGATATAAATCGTATGGGGCTTTACTAAAGAAGAACACACCATATTATAAAACATCAGTTGTTGATGTCAGGCTTTACAGAAAACAAATAAATCTGCTTTAGATCGACAGACAGAACTCTCACCGTCTATCCTGCTGACAAGCTCCTCCAGAGCCTTCACTTTGGTCTGAATACCAGGCTGTGCAAATGTGTAGTTATCCTGCAAGAGCAAAACACACATCATCAGTAACACTGATAGACACGCTACTTCCCTAAATGGCTTTCTATTAGCGCTGCTCTTAATGGTGCACTGCTGCGTAGGGCTGAGCTTAATTAACTGAAACCATTCTTAGTGTTCTCTCTCTATCTTAGCGCTTTACTTCTTTCTCCTTCTCAGTCTCTCATTCGCCTCCGCTCACCTTCTGTCTTTTCTCACTCACTGCTCTTTTTTCCCCCTCTTTATCTCGCTCTTTCTTTGAGTCTCCCACACACAGAACCCTTCACTTCACACTTAGCAAGCTCCTGCCATCATTATTGTGTCTCTTCTCAAGAATTATGTTCTGCATATATTCAGAAAAGTACACAGTGCACTACAGCCACTAAAAGCAACACTAACTGTATTTACTTAACTGCAGGTTGTCTGGTTCTTTGTAAATAAGCAATGCCATTCAAGCATTTAGAACCGTAGTTAACAAACTTGAGTTCATTGTTTTGAAAAAGTTTTTCTCTACTTAAAAAAAGTTGTCATTTTATATGATAAATGATCCAAGCGATCAGCAAGTATGACCTACAATATGATCGGATCTTAATTTAAAGCATTACAATAGGCAAAAACATCCCAATTAAACAAATAACACAAAACACTAATTTTAATTTGTGTGATGAACTAATAAATCTAACATTAAATCTGTTTGTTGGCAAATGTAGGTAGGAACCGGTGCGACTCTGTTGAGCACCAATGATTTCAACCAAACGGTTCCTATAATTTGGAATCTTGGCCCGTTCCTCAATTCTTATGCTAGTGGACGCTCTTGTTGGAATTTTGTAGGGCCCACCTTCTGTTGAGGTTCAGTTCACAGGATGCCCTTATACCACCAGTAAAATTTCTTCATACAATCGAGAATTCAAAGCTGCATCAAATGATAGCAGGCTGTCCTGGTCCAAAGGCAGCAAAACATACCTAAACTGAGATATTGCCACCACGATGTTTCAAAGCTGGGATGAGGTTCTTATGCCGGAATGCAGTGTTGGGTATAGCCAAACACAGCATCTCTCATTTAAGGCATAACGACAAATGTTTGTCTTAACTGTCCACACAACATTATTTCAGTAGCCTTCTGGTTCATTTGGGTGGTCTTTAGGAAACAGGCATGTTCCTCCTGTAGAGTTGTGACCTTTATTTTCTCCATGTTGATTATCTGATGGGGACAGTTTTGGTAGTCTACCAGGTTTTGCAGGATTATTAGGTGTTCCTTTCAGTGTAGCTTTCAGAGTAGCTTTTAGTGAGCTCTTGTAGCTTTTTGGCTTGTAGCTTTTTTATTTTCATTCAACTTCCTACTTCATTGTGTAATTGGAAGATCTTCCATGCAATCTCCCAAGAAACATCTTTTTAAAAATGAACAGTTCATACTTAATGGCCATACTGACTTGAAATTAAACAAATGAGGGGTAACCATTCCAGCTCAGCACCCTGCAAACAGTGGTGTCCTCTGATGAGCAGCAATGAATAAGTTGAAACATGTGTGACACATGCCGCAGGTTAAAAGTGATGCGGTTTCTGATTCTCTGCACGTGGTGGCCAGCGAGGGTCAGAGAGGGCCAGCGACCGTCTGTCAGACTACAGATCATGTCTGGGCCCGAGAGAACAAATGACTGGATGGATGGATACAGAGGGATGGACGGACGGAGAGGACGAGGGGCTGATACACGCTGAGTATGTGTGTTAGCCTGCAGGTTATATCAGTAAATCCAGTGGATTGGCGACATGGTCACATGTTTTTACTGACCCTGCCTACAGGAGACTGCCCTGACCCCTCTGTGTGTATGAGAGAGAAAGCATACCGCGCCAAAGTGTCCTGTCCTCAAGGTTCTGTGTTCACTGTCTGTTCTTCCAAAAGACAATCTAGCTAGTTAGACACAATGTCATTCTGATGAACTACAGGAGATGCAAGGGGGATCATTGCATGGACCTTAGGTATGTTCTGTAGTTTCTCCTAATGACGGTGTGTACAGGAAAGCTAAGAAAACCCATAAGGTTTATTAGAAGGACAGTGCGGTTTTGTTCTGAAGCACCAAGAGTCTTCTTTCTTCTTACAGACAGTGAGAAAACATTATAAAATAATCAGATCAGATATTAAGCGCTGTTGTCTACAGATTCCTGAGGACACCCTATAACCCTGTAAAGTTTAAAGCCAGTTACTCTTATTCAGTGGAGGTGCTGTGGCTCTCCGGACTTCCACCTAGGGCCGCCTAAGGCACTCCCAAGTCAGATACAAATTTGTGAGATTCCGTGGTCTATATCTACAGTTCTCGGAAGGCTAGCAATGTGATTCAGGACTTGTTGGAAAGGGCACATTATGCTCTACTGACCTGTAGATTTTGTTTCACTGCAGATTTTTACAGTCTCTTGTTGCAAAGTATTTTCTTCTCCTGCGGTTTTATTTATGAATCTATTAGTCAACATTGACTCGGCTTTCTTCCCATAACTGTCACCTTTAAACAATCAGAGGTGGTGCAACTGCTAGCACATACTTGCACAGCACCCTTCATTTACTTAACTTCCAGTGAAAATGGCCATTAAAAATGCTAAATAATTCGGGACCATCTCTCTCTCTCTCTCTCTCTCTCTCACACACACACACACACACACCTGTATTCCATCCAGCAGCTTGCTCATACACCAGAAGCTGTCAGCTTCAATGTTCCGCTGTGTTTCCAGAGGCAGGGCGGCCATTTCAAAGTTCTCCACGTCCTCCTCTGTAAACCAACACACAGAGTCACAGAGTCATTCAGGGGATCAGAGATCCTCTCACTCCTCCCTCACATGTTCTAGTTAACATCTCCTGAGGGTACCAGTTCATGCCTCCCTGCTCAAACAAACACATGGTTATCAGAGCACCAACACTGTTCACATCTTCATTCTCCTCATTCATTAGGCCCTCTATTCCTCTCTCCCAGCCTCCCACCTTTCTTTCTCTTTCCTGGTCCCCTTTGTTTAATACTCTCTCCCACCATGGCTTTAATACTCCCCTTTCTTCATGTCCCCCTCTCCGCTGCTTTATTAAATGATCTCCACGACGCCCCCCATTACTCTCACCCTCTATATCTCTCCCCTTTTTTCCCCTAACACTCCCTCCCTCTTCCATTTTTAATTCTCTCCCTTTTTCTTTTTTTCTTCCTCTCTCTGCAATAGTCAGTGAGCTGTACTTTCATTAATACTCTGATCTCCAAGATTCTCCCCCTTTTTCTTTCTCTCCCCTTTTCTCACTCCTTCCCCCTTCTTTAAAGCCTTTCTCTTTCCAGCTTATCTTTAACTCTGTGTTTCAATTGATACACACTCTCCCGTTCCTTTTCTGTAATACTCCCTGTCTTCAGTACTAATTATCTATCTTTCTTTAATCTTCTTTCTCTCGTTTTCTTCAATATTATCAATTTCTCTCTACTGCTCTCTTTAATACCCTCTCTCGCTCACTCGAGAGGCAGAGAGAGAGAGACAGACAAACAGAGAGAGAGAGAGACAGACAGACAGACAGAGAGAGGGAGACAGACAAACAAAGAGAGAAGGGCATATATACAGGCAGAGAGAGAGATGAAAGAGGTGGAAAGAAACGAGTGGTGAGGGAGGGAGGGAATAAAGTGAAGGTTTGTGTGTTTGTATGCAGGCTGTGTGATGTGAAGGCAATTCAGTCAATCAGTCAGTCAATCAGCGCTGCTACTGCAGAGAACCAAAGGTGAGTCGGAACCAAAGTGAAGGTCAAAACTAAAGTTCAAGTGTCGAACAAAAGACCGGCCATTCTCAAACAGAGAACACTCGCTGGAAGCAAACAAAGAGGATTAAAGAAATTGTTTAAGTGGAGACCATATTTAAACCAAATACAGCCGTTAAAGTGAAATTCCAATACCCCAATCACTGCACAAGTAAATGATTAAGATCCCAACAGAGTCTTTCAAACATTTGATGTAAATTCTACAGAATTCTACAGAATCCTATTAAGTTAGAAACGTTTACGGTGGCGGTGATGGGAACCAGATGTCTGAGGTGTGTAATGCCTCTGAATGCGCCTTCACAAGAGGTTTTCATGAAGCAGTTAAGATGAAGAATAAACTCTTCCCTGCAGTGTAACCACAATACTACAACTATTGGCAGTACATATTAAAGGGCACTTATTATGCTCTTCCTTTTTTCTCTTTCCTTTAGTGCATTATGACGATTATTGTGCTTATAAAAAGTCTATAGCTATAGTCATAAAGCCTAAAGTACACGTCAGACGGAGAAACTCTCTCCCACAGAATCCACTCTTCTGAGCTGCCTGAAACGCCTTACTGGAATTCCAGCCCTTTTCTCTGTTACAAGGTGACACCATCTTATATTACAATATTGCCCGCCTACCAGCAAACTTGGCATTCCCTCACACAACAAACAGAGAGCTAAAACAGGGAAACATCCTGCTCCAGTATAGCTTGTAACAGTGGATCTATCAACTTGTTCTGCTGGTCTTTCAGGATCAGACTCTGGCTCAAACTGATACGGCAGAACTGACTTGATTGAAAGAACAATGGCAGCAGAGTGAGGGCGGAATTTGTAGCAGGACGCCATTCTGGCAGTCAAACTTTTAGAACAGAATGGGTGAGCTGACCAATCAGGCCACAATGGGCTCATCGGTAGGCTGGGCTTAAATACACCGGAGTTCTAATAGAGCATTTAAGACAGAGGGTGAACACAGATGTAAAGCACGAAAAAAATCTTGTGTTGGAAAACTGAAGCATGTAAATCTATTCTAGTAGACCTCAAAAATACAATTATGAACATAGAATACAAGCATAATAGGTCTATATTTGTGTTGCAGATACTGGGACTATTGGTTCCTATCACCACCCCTGTACAGAATTCAGTCAGTTTCTCTACAGTGAACCATTTTACACCAAAATACTCTGAATGACTGTTTATTTTCCACTTTGAGTAATCTCCAATCAATTTGCTTATGGGGTTTCTGACATTCTATGACAAAATGATACCCATAAATTGAACAAAGCTAGATACAAAACTCACAGGACTGCTGCAGCTGCTATTTTTAGCTGTGCTATATGTATTTACTAATGTCTATACAAAACTGCATGTCATACAGAGTCAGAAAGCACATCAGCGAGTCCTTTTGAGACTATTTAGCTTGTCACAGACACAATGCAGTTTGAGGCAAGTGTGTGATGACTATGGCAGCATTTACAATTGCTCCAGAGCAGCAACAGTTCCCAAACGTTTTCAACAGGATGCGTTACTTTTGTTAGATGTGGATGCACAGTGCATGTTGGGTCTGGTACAACAGATTTAGGGGATGCGATCTGTCAAAAAAAGTTGAGCGAGGATTAACCTTATGCAAATGAAGCAGGCCAAAAAATGTGTTTACCTAGCCAGAAGCCAGGAGGTGTTTGGATGATCTGTGTCTGCAACAGCATGGAACATTTGTTCCACTTGTCAAACATTCCCGTGCCACACGGAGGACCACCGGAAAAAGCTCATGTATAAACATAATGCTTTGCCTCCAAAACACAAATATGACAGGGAGGATGATTGGTTGGATGTTAATATACTGAAATGACAAGGGCTGAAGGATTGTGTTCATATCAAAATCCCAATTTGTATTAATCCCATTTTCCAATCACAAGGAGCTACAGGTTTTCATTACAGCCTCAATCAACAACAATGTTGGACAATTTTACTTAATAACAAGGAGCTTGTGAACTTGTTTCCAGGAGGGGAACATCCTCAGAGGACCTTATTGGAATCCACTGTGTGCACTGCTTTTTTAAATACAACAAGGTTTACACATCACTGCTGATTGAGCAACACCTCAGGCACACCCGTCAAACGAGAGAAAACCTACTTCAAAGAGCGTTGCACACCGTTTCCCACTGTTTTGACAAATTATCCAAGCAGCAAAATGTGCCTCAGGACTAGCATTGGAGACTACAGAGTTAGACCAATCGGAAGCAACCCTGTCCTGTGTACAGATGTGGACTGACCATCAAAAAGTCTGTGAATTGTGTGAGTGCCGGACTTTTTCCCAACCCAGTAATTTTATAGCCTGTATATATACACAGGTACTCAAAAGGTGACCTCAGCAGCAGTGACACGGCTGGTACAATCTGTAATAGCTGGTAGCAGCTGCCATTACAATTGAGAGTATGGCAGCAAGTTCAGAAAACAGGTTCCATGTGTGATACAAGGCTGGAGCCAAATACAGCCTTACATGAAGCTCAAGAGTTTGTGTAGAACCATCGTGTGTTCCTAAATCACATAAAACGCTATAGTACTGTGGAGTCAGTCATGCCTGTTCTGTGTAATTTAGTGGAAAAATATGTAGAGGAATAATAGTACAGTAGGTTGTTAACCATTTGTACATAGAACATTTAGGTTGCCTTATTTCAATGCATTTATCAGTGGGGTGGTATTCTGGGACATTGGTTTCGAAAGGCAGGGCTGTGTGTGGTAGCCAGCCTCAGGCGAGAGAGCTGTAAACACAGGAGAGTCAGGCCAACAGTTCAGCTACTGCTAGCAGAGTCTGGGTGTTTCACTTGTACTTTTCATGCTGTTTCTCCTCATAACTTGTAAAGTGAGCATGGCCCAGACTCTTGACTCTGTGGAATTTCTTTGGGAAAAACCCCCACGTCACAGTGACTAGTACATGTTGTGGAAAACTTGGATAAAAAGAGAAACCTGCGGCCAACAGTGCATCCGAATCACTTCCTTCATAAACTCACATTCTTCTTGAAAAAATCATGATCACAGGCATGTTTTCACAGAGCACTGACGCAACAGAAAGCAAAATGAAAGAAAAGGTCTTATACCTCAATTTAATAAACCAATCAGTGGCAAAATGAAGACGTTATTCTTGAACCTTTACAATTTCCACAGTTGCAGTGTTGTTTGGTGCCGATTTATGTTCAGTGAATGTGGCTCCTAGTGACGTGAATGTGAGTTTGAGGGGGAACTGAACCAGATGCAACACTGGTAGGGCAGAGAAGGTGCACCAGGGAAGAAAAAATCTTTGCTGGCAGACACTGAAATAATAATGATAACAAAAGCAGGATAACACATCAGGATAACACATCAGATGATCACATTGGCATCAGGGGAGCATTAAATTAATTCAGCTTTGAATTTTGAGGTCGCTTGACAGAAAATTCCTGGGTTGCTGTTTGTTGCTAGTCTGCCACTGCCTGTGTGAATGACAACACTATCCAGAGTTCAAACCTAAAAGAGACTTCTTCCAAAATAATGAGCTTGTGTCCAGTAACATAAAACAACTTCAGTATTTCTTACAAGCTTAATAGATAAATGTAGAGCTGTTTCAGTTCACAGCTCTATATTTATCTATTATATAAAATATTAGATAGGTTATATTATATATATTATTTTTTCCAAGTGATTTGGGGCGATTTCTGTTGGTAGATTCATCACAAAATTGTCACACAGTGTAAACAGCAGCTCCTGTGTTCAAATGATGCATAAAAGTAAAAACCAACAAAAATGGAGATACATGTTTTTCATTGGATAGCGATGACAGACACAGACAGACAGATTTTTATGCAGCTCACCTAAAGCTAGTGAAAACAAAAAGCAAAATTTCACTTTATGTTTTATGCAAACGACCATTGGAAAATAATCATAATTTAAATCACAGTAATCATACTGGGCAGAAAAATAATAATTTAGTCATTTTCCCTAAATCGTTAAGCTCTAGAAATGAGTATTCAACAATCGCTGTTCCCCAAATTTAGACTTAATATCAGTGTTTTGATAAAGCCTACCTTGCCATTCAGATTATTTAACAAACAACAAACAAACAAGCAAATAAATAAATACATCATCAATCATTTGACTGAGCAAGAATAAATTTCAAGTGGATTTTTGTCTTAGCCAGTTTGTGTGCCAAATCAGTGTTAATGCTGCATTAGGCATGCAGTTTGCACAGTGCTACCTGGTACCTCTATTACTTGTTATCAACATCAGTGCAGATCTAAAAAAAAAAAATAAATAAAAGACACCAACTTCAACACCAACACCAACACCAACTTCAGGCACCAAACATATATTTGCTGATCTACTGTATCTGGTCTAAAGGAGGAAACTCTGCAGGTATGATTTTTGGCCAAAGCTTCACTTTAAACTCTTGATTAACGATTTGCAGTGGCAATCCAGAAGCAGAAGTGGAACATGTCGGTCTCTCAGAGCGCGAGCAGATCTGCTCTGGCCCCCCCTTTAACACTGAGAGAGTAGCAGTGATATCCCTGCATTGCAGCACCAGCAGCTGGAGCACCAGAGGTGAGGCCAAACAGGTGTTTGGACAGGAAGAGAAGGAGCAGAGTAAAAAGCAAGGGGATTACAGTAGAGGAAAGAAGCAAGGGCGGCTAAAGCGAATAGTAAACGAATGGGCCTGCTTGGCCACACAGCAAGGCGCAGGGCTAGGCTGGATGACCGGATGTCACGGAGATGTACACTCAGGCTATTACTCCTGATCCCTTTAGCTTTAGCCTCCAATATTCGCACTCTGCACCACAGCGGCCTTCTGCACCAGCCTGGACAGACATGTACACATACACACGGCAAAAACACAGCTGTAAAAAGCAGCTTTGGACCATGCAGAGGGAATCCTGTTTGAGGTTACAAAGGGAGGTTTTAGGATTCACAAAACCCTGAGCCCTCATAGCAATGAGGTCATGGTGCGATGCTCCATCCATCTACACACATATCAAGCCACAGCAGCCAGCAGAGGGTGAATCTACAACGTGATGAGCTGAAATCAGAACTGATTTTAGAAAATGAAATTTAATTACATGAGTTCTAAATTTACATTGGATTTCGTTGTATACTATATTGATAAAAAAATAAATTTATTTTGTTTTATTCATATCAGTTTATACCTGAGGTGCAGCTGGGCTCCATTTCTGTACTGTAAATAAAATACAATAAAAGAAAATAAATAAAAGCCTAATATTAATAAACTGTCCACAGACTGAGAGAAATACCAAGTTATTTAGAAGAAGGGATTTTCACTCTTCACCATAACTGAGTTCACTAAGTAATAACAGCCAGCCGGGTTGTTTCCCAACAGTGCTTGTACAAGGCTAGACAAACCAAGCCAACAAGCCCAGACACTCAGCTATCCGCCACATTAGTGGGCACGGCTTGTTAGATATTCCAGCTACTATAGCTATCCACCCCATTAGTGGACACGGCTTGTTAGATATTCCAGCTACTATAGCCATCCGCCACATTAGTGGGCACGGCCTGTTAGCTATTTCAGCTACTATAGCTATCCGCCACATTAGTGGGCACGGTCTGTTAGCTATTTCAGCTACTATAGCTATCCGCCACATTAGTGGGCACGGCTTGTTAGACATTCCAGCTACTATAGCTATCCGCCACATTAGTGGGCACGGCTTGTTAGACATTCCAGCTACTATAGCTATCCGCCACATTAGTGGGCACGGCTTGTTAGACATTCCAGCTACTATAGCTATCCGCCACATTAGTGGGCACGGCTTGTTAGA
>CM067484.1:16473371-16499470 GCA_034552555.1 Semaprochilodus insignis | reverse complement strand
CACACACACACACACACACACACACACACGGTCTCTCCACTTCAAATGCTTTAGCTCATCAATACCAATACTTTAAACCAAAGGGCATTGTGAGTCCTGAGCCTGCCGGTTCTCTTTCAAAACACTTCACTAGCTGCTATTGAGCTGGTTCAGAAGAACCAATACTCCTGTCTCTCACTCTCTTCATCACATTCTCTCTCTCTCTCTCTCTCTCCTCTGAGGAGGTTCTGTGGGAAGACAGAAACACGTCATACAGTCCTAGAAAGTCAACCAGCCGTGCAGTTCAAGTTACCCAAAAGAACAGTGAATTTACCCATACAAGATACACCATGTAGGCCTGTATGTACATACATGTTCTGTTGTGTTTCTTTTCTTTTTAAAAAGGTTTAAATTCAGTATATTAAATTTAAGTGTATAATTTCTATTTATTTGCAAAGTTTAATATATTCAAATAAAATAAAATATGAAAGATTTCATGTCACTTTACACATTTTAAATTGCATTTCCCCAGTATTAATATAATATAAAATAAAATAATATATTATAATAATACAATTAATAATAATAATAATAATAATAATAATAATAATAAATGAAGGAGAAAGATCATAAATGAAATTCTAAGTAGTTGCTAGGGTGTTGGTAGGTTGATGCTAATGATGTTGCAGGTGCTAAGGTGTGGCTAGGCTGTCGCTATGGTACCCACAGGGTTGTTACAAGTGTTGCTTGGTCAATACTGTTATCCCAGGTGGTTGCCAAGATGTTGCTATGACTTCCAGGTGGCTGCTAAGGTGTTGCTAGGTTGATGCTAATGATGTCCCAGGTGGTTGCTAAGGTGCTGCTAGGCTATTGCTATGAAATCCAAGGTGTTTGATAGGTTATTTCTAGGCTGTTGCTATGGAATCCCATGTGGTTGATAAGGTATTGCAAGGCTCTTGCTATGGAATCCCATGTGGTAAGTGTTTCTTGGTTGTTGCTATTGTATCCATGGGGTTGGAAAGATCCCTTGTGGTTGCTAAGGTATTGCATAGCTATTGCTATGGTATCCCAGGTGGTGTTGCTAGGATGTTGCTATAGTGTCCATGGGGTTGGAAAATTGTTGCTAGGTTGTTGCTATAGTATTGCTAGGCTACTGCTGTGAAAAAAACTGCGATCCATGAAAACTATACTAAAAGCCTGAACTAATGAAAACAGAACAGTAACATGGCTTTTAATTCAACTTAAAAACGATTGAAGCTGATTCGGGCTCATTTGCACAATGTGGCCTCCTGCTATAGCAGTACTGCAAAGGCCCTTATTTAACAATGTTTAAATGACAAATGATACACTGTGTAGCCCCATGTAACCGTATCAGTATCAGGCACAACACAGCAGTGTTGCCATCCCTGAGCTGCTATTTAGCCACCCGATAGCTCTTCCACATATCCAAGGGTGGATGTCAATCTGCTATTCCCACGACATCCCGCAGACAAGCCCTCGACTATCTCAAACCCGTTGGCGGGCGGCAGGCTGTGATCAGGTGATTTGATTGGTCGTCAGAGTGCCAGACACGCGCGGATGCAGCAGCACCACCACCACAAGCCTGGCTAAAGTTTTAAACCTCGCAGATCAATGAAGCTCATTCAACTTGAGCTATTGCTTCTGTCTCTCTTACAGCCGCACACACACAAACAAATTAGCAGTGTAAAGGCCCAAACAGAATGAAGTAAAGCATCAGGATGAAAAACCTGCTTTTCAGTAATGAGCTGTGGGGAGAACAGAGAGAGAGAGAGAGAGAGAGAGAGAGAGAGAGAGAGAGAGAGATTAAGGGAAAAGAGAAAGAGAGTAAATGTGTGTGTGTGTGTGTGTGTGTGTGTGTGTGTGTGTGTGTGTGTAAAAGAAAGAGAGAAAGAGAGAGAGAGAAAAGGGCAGAAATCGATCAGTGCTCCAGGTAATCTGAGGGTATGTCCCGATGTGTGTGGACTGGTGACATTGCGAGGTTGGCACATGCGGGAAGAGATCAATGCACTGCTTTTTGTTCTCCTGTAATCCTTAACTATCTAGAAGTAATTAACCTTCACAGCAGAGGAGAGGAAATAAATAGGGAGGGGAGGGAGGGAGGCTGGAGAATAGCAATGAGAGAAAGCTCCGACTTCACCTCTCTGCTGCTCAACATGCCCCAGTGTGAAGACCACAACACACCCAACCAAGAAACACCAAACACCAAACAAACACTTTCTACTGCTAGCAGCTGCTGTACAACATTTAGGAAAAAGAAGTGACAAACCAAATAAATGAGCCTGAACGGAGAACAACATTCTAGAACAAATGTGAACGTCAGAGAGCATTCCAAAACAGCATGGCCTGGAGAGAAGAATCTAAGACAATGTGAAAGGATGTTCTAGAGTTGTGCGAACAGGGAAGAAAAACATAGAAGAGCATTAATAGAGGGAACATTCTAGAACAATGTCATAATGGTAAAGAACATTTCAGAATAGTGTAAATGGGAAACAGCACTATAGAGCAACAAGAAAGAGGGAGGACATTTTAGAACAATGCTGATGGGGATAATGTTTCAGAACTATGTGAATCCCGGCAGTTCGTTCTATTGTAGTTACTAAAACAGTGTGTAGTAAACTAATGTGAATCTACAGTAGTTTTACAGTTGTGGTTAAATGCACAGTATGTGTAGTTACACAGTCTGACAGTCATTTTAATCCAGTATGAATCTGCAGTGTGCTTAGTTTACCAGTCTGAAAATACTTATTGTGGTTTAATTTTAATCCAGTATGAATTTACAATATGTGCAGCTTTTACCATCTGTCAGTAATTACTGTGGTTTATTTTTAATCCAGTATGAATCTACAATATGTGCAGCTTTTACCATCTGTCAGTCTGTGGTTTGATTCAGTATGAATTTGCAGAATGTGTAGTTTCACAGTCTGACAGCAATAATTGCTGAGCTATTTTAATCCAGTGTGAAACTGCACCATGTTTGCCAAGTCATAAGGCTGCAGCCTGTAAACTGTAACCTCAAGCAACACCACAGCATACCTCCTTCCTAGTTCCAGCATTGCTCAAGGTAGTGTTACACTAGTCCAACACCATCTGCTGGTTTCTTAGCTCATATATAACAACTAAACTTAATTAAAAGTTAATTAAGGTAATTAACTACAGAACTGAATCCGCTGCATTTGTCAAAGTACCCCCATTCCCGTTACTATAGGTAGCCAACTGGGCCAAGTCTTTAGTTTTGTACTGGGGCTACTAGGCTGACATAGCTAACGAGTAATAGATTAATAATGGATTAAAAAGTAATGGATTAATTAGCTTAATGCAGCTAATTAATGCTAATTGGTTTGATGTAGCCAATTAATGCTAATTGGTGGGATGTAGCCAATTAATGCTATTAGCTGCTTTAAACCATGTTAATATGTTGGATCTCAAACTGACTGTGAGCACTCAATGCCATGCTGCTATCTGGTTATTAAGACGACTGTTTATGCAAAGTATGCTTGTCCACTTTCTTAAATAACAGCACATCTTGCAGTTTGCATGACTTGCTAGCTACACTAGCCTCACAGTCCCAGTGAAAAAGTAAACAATCAAACTCTGCACTCCAAACATGCCTACATTTGAGCTAAGGGGACAGCTGTGCACATCTGATTTTCCACCAAAATGTTTCTCTAAGTGTGTAGAGCTATGGCTCTGAGGGACTGGAAGTGAAGAACATCACTGTGTTCTACGAGCAGTCAACTATATTCAGCAAAGGCTGTGGTGTCTGCAGGTAGTTCATCCAAACCTGCACACTAATGAGCTCCCCTCTTTTACAAAGAAAAGAACCTAATTAGTGAGAGCAGGTGGCAGGTGTTGTGGTGCAGCAAAGGAATGAATGCCTTCAGACAGAGAAGCTGGCAGACTTCTTTATACCCACTAGACATATTTAAAAAAATAATAATTAGGAAAAAACAGGGAGAAAGCAAAGAAAAAAGCAGAATCTTAAAGAATCTTGATATAGTGTGATAATTGGTCCAAACAGTGGAAAGCCCAAACATTTGTCTTCTCTCCTCATCTCTGCTCTGTTCTGGACTTGCACGCTCACACTACAGTCATACTTACCCACAAATTCGGAGAGGAAGACAACGAAGAACGGCGTGACAAGGTCATTGATGCCCTGAACGTAGCCGCTAGCTGGATGCCGGATAGCCCAGATAAACAGAATCCTTTCAAACACCTACAATGCAGCAGAAGACAAACACGGCATTGCACCAAAATGTACACATCAATCAAAGAATGCACACAAAAAAGTCTTAAAGGGCCCATATCATGAAAACCATATAGTCCATGTATTGAAATAGAACTACAACCTTTTTGAATTTGTTGTTTTTGTGATGTCACAAAGACCAACACGTTTAAATGCATCCACTTTTCAGCCAACATTCACACTGATGTTATAAGAAGTGGTTCAGTCTGGACTGCTTCTTGAATGAGGCACAATACATTGCAGCCAACCAAAACTGAGGTAATTTACCTAGCACTTCATGAGGGGCACCTCCTTGTTTCTACACTTTTATCAGTTCCACAAACCATATGGGTGCACTGTGTAGTACAATTACAGGCTGCAGTCCATCTGTTTCTCTCCATACTGTATTATCCCCCTTTTACACTGTTCTGGTCAGGACCCCCACAGGACCCCCACAGAACTTGTATCATGTGGGTGGTGGATCATTCTCAGCAGTGCAGTGACACTGGCGTGGTGGTGGTGTGTTAGTGTGTGTTGTGCTGGTGTGAGTGGATCAGACACAGCTTTTAACACCTCAGTGTCACTGCTGGACTCAGAATGGTCCACCAACCACAACTATGCAGCCAACAGCGTCCTGTGGGCAGTGTTCTGCGGACAGCTGCAACTACTCATGAAGGACTAAAGGATGATCCACACAAACTGTGCAGCAACTCATGAGCTACTGTCTCTGACTTTACATCTGGAAGGTGGACCAACAAGGTAGGAGTATCTAATAGAGTGGACAGAGTTGAAAAGCTTTATCCCCACTGCTGTGTCTGATCGACTCGTACTAGTGCAACAAACTAACACTCCACCATAGCATCAAGGACACTGCAGTGCTGAAAAGGTTCCACCACCCAAATAATACCTGTCCTGTGATGGTCCTGGAGGGGTGGTGGGGGGCGTTTTGGTGTTTCCATGATCATCGAAGAACACGGTAAAAGAGGCAAATATGCAACAATGGTAAGCAGAGCCGATAAAGCAGACAGGTGTAGATACAAGGAGGTGTTCCTAATAAAGTGCTCGGTAAGTGTTTGTAAATGAAATCAATTCCACCACTGTTTCAAAATGCAATCCAGTCTGTAAGATTTCTTTACAGTGGTCTACATATGGGTGAAATTTATTTGCTATTCAAAATGACAGTTAGCTTTTATATGTAATGCTGATAAAGGTAAAATAGAGGTAAAGCTCAGAAAATATATGCTTTACATTAAAACAATGTATTCAGCTTAGAGCTTTTACACATCTGGTTCCGATCACTACCACCACTGCGAACAACTCTGGCTCGACAAGTGTCTCTAGAATATAGAGCACAGGGCCTTTTAAATTAGCAGAACAGAATGAACAGAATCTTCCAATACATACACTGACACAGGACAATGTACTGACTGAATTGAGAACATTTCTGAGTCAGCATTGAATAACACTGAAAAAAAGACTTCATACTATGTACATCCTAGCAAATACTGTAGGGGAAGCTATTCATTTTTCATTCATTTATGCTTTGCTTTGTGTCATGAAGTTTCCACATCATGACACAGTCACAGCACCCCCTGTTGGAAGCTATGCAGCAGCACATAACAGCTGTTACACTAGCATTTGTATGAACAGCTAAAACGTAACCAATGACTCCAACTCCAGTCCAGGTTATGTCACTTTACAACAAAGCACAGGAAAACTGCACTGAAACTCCTGCATTTGAATCATTGTCTTAGAAGTTATCATTCCCACTGACCACTAGATTTCACATTTCTCATTCAGGAGAAATAAGAACCAATTGCAATCAACTATGCCCAGGTCTTGAGGCAATATACAGCCTCTCTCTGTCTCCACCAAGAGCTCTTTTTAAGTTGTGAAGCTAAATTGGAGTCTTTTGGGAAACCCAAGATAGAATGAACTGCTGAAGTGAGGTTGACAGAGACAAAAAAAAAAAAAAAAAAGACAAGCGCCTGCTTACAAGTATGAAATTGGTCTGTCGCACCAGAGCTATGAAGCCAACGTCGCTAATGAGAAGTGACTTTTAAAAGCTACCAATTAGCGGATCACAAATCTTAAGCTAAAGTCATTTCCACACAGTTTTCATCTCCTACATTAGGAGATGTTGACTGGGCATAATTTCTCGCCAACGAGGAAAGTTACTCCAACCTCAGGGAGCATCTCAGCTTGGACTCTGTATCAAAACCTAAGGAGTCTTTAGTTTCGTACTGGGGGTATACTGAAACACTATAATTTAGTACAGATGATCATTTGCATCACTACTTCCATTAAAATGGGCCCATTTGTAAATGCTTGGTTCACAATGCAATTTCTAGGGGTTCCTGACTAAGTCCCCATTTTCACCTGTTCATTTCACATGGCTAGTATCTGGATTGTATCCTGTGTTTGGCACAGCAGGGTCCATATTGCTACTAATCATTTTGCTAAGTCAGCATCGTAATGCAACAAACCCTCCACCTCCCTCTTATTTTATGTCTTCAATGTATGGACAAGACACTACACACCTTATTACGTAATTATTATTAAACAAAACACTAGTTAAACATTCTGTGTTACACAGGATTCTTTTGGAAGGTTTAGCCTTTAAGCGATGGCCCGATCTAAAAATCGGCCAAGGGTAAACAAACGCATATGCTTTTAACACGCTCTCCTTTATCAATCTCACAGCAAAATTAATGGCACAAGACTGACTGAGCACAATGTCTACAGAACTTCTTTGTGATCGGTGAGAACTCCCAGTACGTAGATCTGCCGAACAGCTCTGCTGTATGAATGGCCCTTGTGTGAATCACAGCCGCATCAGTCACGTCGCACAGAGGTAAACAGTGAGGAAAAAAGGACTGCCCGGCTTGTGGGAGGGAGCTCCAACTTTCAGAAGAGCCAGTTCATGATCCAGCTGAAAACCTCCTTGATGTGCTCCACTCGCACTCCAATATCTCTGCTATAAATACATACTATATATTTATTGCTTATTGCTTATCTAGGAGGTCTGAGCTGATGAATATTTATTTATACCCCCCCACAAAATCCTATGCAATGCTTCCGTGTTCCCTATCGTCCAACCCTATTGTTCAGGTGATTTATGCCACAAATGGCACAAAGGGGGAAAAAGGACCACCTTCATCAGGCTGTCCCTGTCCTGCCAAAAGCTGTATGCGATCACAAATTCACAGCTATCTCTGCAGCGTAAGTGTAAAAGTGGAGCACTGTTGTTGAAATAAGCTTAAAACTTAGCTGACTAAGCAAGAAATCCTGCTGCGTGACACAAGCACCAGACCAACGATTCAGTAAACAGTTGTTAAATTGAGTTCAATTATTCATATATTCAAATCACCACGCTACGCCCTAGTAAGCAGCGGCTGCTGTGCTTCTTGTAAGCAAAGTTAGCCTCAAAACTGTAGAAGGAAACTTCAAAAAAAAAAAGTGTTTGATCATACTTAAAAAGTCAATCCAAAAAAACGATTCTGGTCAATCAACCCTTTCAATACAAGCTCATTTTAAAGTCCATTTTGAGATAGAAGGAGTGTCTGTGCTTGAGGACAGCTAACAAATATGTTCACAAAAGAGGAAAGGACTCACCTCCTGTACAAGTGGCTGCTGGAACAATGGGATGAGTGGATTTGTCCTGGGAATATCAATGTGGATCTGGGAAAAGCAAACAGATGCCTATTCAGTGTGCATCAAAAACAGACATTCATGGCAAAAACCTGGGCATGGATCAATAAGATCCAGAAAGTGCTAAATAGAGCTACATGCCTTTGTCCTGTACAGTAAGCACAGGTAATCAATCAAGCTCAAACAGCGCAGCATTGATCCGGCTTCATAACAAGCCAAATCCATTCAGAGCATTCTACTGTCCAAGTGTATACTTCCCATCAGCTCACGACCCTTAAAAAAAAAAAAAAACTCAATTTCCCCCTCTTTTCGCTTATTTTCCCCAAAGTTGTTTTCACGGTTTTCTCAGTTTTATGTAATTTTACTGACACCAAATAACTAGGGCTGTCACAATAATTCTATATATGAAGAAAAAAGAAAAAAAAAACTCTTTTCAATAAACTGGCATTGATTAGATGGCAAGCTGAATTATGGATATTTGAAATTGTCTGATCGACAATATAAATAGGTATAATAAAAATATCACTTTTTTTATTACAACAATGAATGTAGTATATATGCTGACCGATTACTCATGTTCTTAAAAGCATCTTTGATTTCTTACTAAAAAGTTATCAAAAATGTAACTTGTATTATACAATTGAATATACACAGACGTGCATATTCTTACAAAAACAAAAATCTGTTCTTTGGATGGACCATATTACAGATAACTGATTTTCCTCACTCTTTATTAAACAAGGAGTTGATATGGCGTATAAACGCTCTATAGTTTCAAAGCCCCAAGGAATTCTAAATCTGTGTCTTCTATCTAATTAAGTTGACCAAACTTGAACGAAGCGTGTCTTATGAACACTCTCCCAAAGTCTAATAAACAGATTTCACCAAATATTCCTGCCTTTAAAGTAAACTGGGTGGTCCAAACAGTCAA
Organism: Semaprochilodus insignis; assembly: GCA_034552555.1. Lineage (NCBI taxonomy): Eukaryota > Metazoa > Chordata > Actinopteri > Characiformes > Prochilodontidae > Semaprochilodus > Semaprochilodus insignis. The sequence goes on along the minus strand of CM067484.1, from coordinate 16,490,666 downwards.
TAATGCTTCCATAAGCATTTTCTAACCTATCACAAGGCTAGCATGCCCTCTCTTTGAGACTGAGCAATGTAGCTGCGTAGCTACGTTTGGGGTTCAGTCAACCAGCTATGCCAGCATTCCAAGTGTGTGTGCCCCTTGGATGCTCATCCAACAGTAAAGTGGCTAAAAAATGTACCTTCTTAAAGGTATTGATACATAATACCAGCTAAGTGTTTTGGTGCATCATGCGTTTATACAACACAGCATAGAGCACATTTCACTGAGGATGGCTCAGAAGGCTAGTGGTTATGCTAAAACCTTTAGCTTGAAGGCTGGAGCTGAACCTGCTCTGCCTCTTCTCTGAGATAAAGAAGTCTTTGGCCACAACGTGAGCAAGGGTTGTTTTTTTTATTATTATTATTAATTTTATTTTTTTTAAACTAATAATACTAGACACTGCAGACACAATCTTCACCATCCCCTTTTATTACCTTTGTCTGCTAATGTTGATGACAAATGGTCAGATATTACAGTGATGGTGGTGAATACTGAAAAACTAAACATGTGCTGGTTATTAGGAGAAATAAGGTTAGCACTCTTAGCTAAAGCATTTAGGAAATGGAAACTGAAACTAGGGAGTGGCGACACTCAGATAAATAGCAGGAGGCACTCTCACAGTACTCACAGAATTTTAGTTTACCACACTTTAGTTTTGATTTTTTTTTTTTTTTTTTTTAACATCTGTACTGAGTGCTGTCTGGACAACTAACTCACATTTTTTAACAATGTTTTGACATGTCTGCTGCACATTTATGGTCAGTTTCTTGGAAACAGGCATGACCAATTACTGATCAAGTAGTTTAAGATTTCCTAGCTTGAGAAAACATGATGCTGTTAGATAAGATAAAATTCCTAAGTAAAGATGAGATTTCTATCTGTAACACTGCAACATTTGTTGAGTCTTATCTTAACCTGTCAGATTTGAAGACAATAAAATTTAAGACAACAGTATTCCACTATTCTCTTAAACGCCTACTCAAAACCCTGCATCAACAGAAATGCAAATCTCCAGACCACAAAACTAGGTCAAAAATGTAAATTGATTAGCACATTAGCAGCTGCTTTCCTCCCCATAATGATGCTTCTTAAAATGGGTCATTTTGGAGAGAGTCACTTTCCCCGAGCGGTATTGGATTGGAAATGCCTGCATATGGCCAGGTCAGTGAGAGGTCAGTGGAGTCCAGTGGAGTCCAGCGTGTGTGCACTCATGTTCGTGGCAGTACTCCTGCTGTTGAGCCAGTGTCGACACTAAAAGGTCATTTAGTGTCTTGGTGCAGACAGCCAGGGGCCATTCAAACGCCCCAGTACAACCTCATAAATAGCCCTAAAGGTCCGCTACTCATTTGCGCCGCGCTAGGAGGAAATGAGGTGCCCGTGGCCGCTGGCCAGCACGACCCGACAGAACGGCACAGCAGAAAGTAAGGAATACGGCAAATGACCGTCAAGTCCTAGTCCTGCATCATTAACCTGACTTTACAACCCATACGCTTATCGATCTCAGCCTCCTCCATTAATAACACTTGCTATATAAGCTCCCTTCATTAACGCCTTTTTTCTGTAAGGTGCCGGTGCAGCATGGCTGGAGTCGCGAGAGGAGTTACTGTGCTTATTTTCCACTGCCTTGTCCTTGTTATTCGACCTAGTCTGAGAAGCTACTCAGTACTCAGCGTCCATGCCTCACCAAACATTTCCACGTTACACAAGAAACCCTGCATACAACGCCTCAGCACTTTTAGAGCATGAAATATTCCATCACTGTTAATAATTCAAAATCATTCTCTACTGCAAACAGTCTCTTTACGGTACCAAACCAGCTACAACTGGGCAAAACAGTGAGGTTTGATGCATCCTTTTAACAAAGCTTTCGAAGTCACAAACAAGCGTGTTGAGTATTCAAAGAGAACTCGCTGGTGAAGGATGTATCTTCTGAGGATGAGTGAACTATCTGGTAATATTTGCATAATGTTGATTTTTGCATACAAGACCTAAACACTGAGCTGGACCTTCTGTTTGAGCTTGTGCGTATGGTGCTAATAAGGAAAGATGTATGAAAGTGGTTTGAAAAACTATTGCCAAATCCGTGCCATTGGTACCTCTGACTTTTAAATAATTAAGGCTTTTCATGGAGACTCACATCAGCACATGCTCACCATATTTTACTGTGTTTTCTCCACACTAGTAATATTTAGCAAGATTAGAAACAGGATTTAGACTGCATAGTAAGAAAACGGAAAGTCAAAAGAAAATAAGTAAAATACAGAAGATGTAACAATGCATTGTGAAGTCGACACAATTCAATGCAAAATATGTGACAGCCTGCACTGTGGAGGTGTGACAATGTATCGTGAATGGACATTTTATTAATTATGCCATTTAATGAAACTGCACTGGTTAAACACCAACACTTGTAAACAGTCTTCTCCATCATTCAAATTTAGCTCAAACTATCATAAGAACACTGAATTGCGGACCCAAACCCAAATGTGGGCTGAGTGTATTGTTAAATCCCTGATCTAAAAGGATGTGTAGATGCCCATCCTTGCTGAAAACAAGAAACGAAAAAAGCAGAAAATCTCCAAATTAAACAAAGAAGCAAATGATGTTCTCAGAAAACACTAACCACCCCAAAAGTCCCTTCAGACTTCTTAGAACAACTAAAACCCAAGTCTCCTGAAAAGAATGGAAATTAAAAGATGACATATTTCGTTGTTGAGGCTGTTTTCTTAAAGCCACTTGAAGCCATGTTTGTGTCATCGACTGAAACAAAATAAAGAAGTCAGAGAGGGAGATTAGGTGTGTTAATACAGAGTGTTAATTAAATGGAAATACAATCCACTGTGCAACGCAGTATATAATTAAACATTACATACACTCATTGTCAAAACAATAATTGCACAAATACTTGCACCCAGAAGGAATCAACCAACAGGTGGGTAGGTTTGACATCATGAGAGATGCAACTGATTTGAGTCTCACACTCGGCTGTGCATGTGATGTGAGCAAGGGCGAGCCTTATCGTTGTGCCTGACTGACCCAACAGCCACAACTGCGGACATTCAGAAAGAAGTGATCCCCTCTATGAGTCATCCTGTTAGTGCCAGCACCATTGGCAGGCGACTGCAGCCAGTCACGACGACTGCCCTTAACACCCCGTCAACATCGCCAAAGACTGCAATGGAGTCGTACCAGACTTTTGTGGAGTGACTCAGAATGGCAGCGGGTTATCTTCAGTGACGAGATATGGGTGACAATACTCAAACTGCGTGGGACGGATTATCGCAGGAAACCATTAGGAACCTCTACAACTCCATGCCAAAACGTTTGCATGTTGCACAACCCGACGCTATACTGAGAGACGTCTGTATGTATAGCTCAATAAATATTGCCCATATCAGTCTAAATTTATCATCGTTTATTGTTCCTGGTAACCTTTATCTTCCTTCCTAATAGCATTGCAATCTGACACTTCCTTCTGGGTGCAACTATTCTTTTGACGATGAGTGTACTAGGTGATGTTACATGCAGGGCAGTATGACAACACTTATCATTATCAAGATAAATTACATCACAATATGTCACTATATACTTTTCTGAACAAATACTGGAAATCACGTTCTAATAGCATGTTTGATTACAAAGAGAGCACAGTTTGTTTAAACTGGATTTCCTTCAGCACAGCATGTGAAATGTAGAAGTAACTGGATTTATAGGCTTCGTGGCACATCGTTTATTGTACAAACCTCCTAAAGTATCGTGACATTACATTATGCCTTACTGCGTGAATCTATTATATAAATACACCAAATACAATAGCAAATCCTGACTTCCAGAGGTTAAAAGAGTCAAAACAGCAGTCTCAACAATACATGCTTGAGCCCAGAGATTTATGAAGTACTGTTAAACCAAAGACGTCATTAAAATTTAATGGCCAGTTCTAAACATATCGCAGATTGTGTCAAGGCATTAGCGGGTCAGCGGCAAACCCAGCAGCCATTGTTAGCGGTGTCCAGCTGACGTTTCTTTCTTTGCATTCCTCAATAAAGCTGTTATTGTGGCGGCAGCCTGGAGCCTTGCAGAGTGTTACCTGTCTGTAGGTGTCTCTGTGGTGCTCATCTGTTCTGGAGTGGTAATACTGCTCAATGAAGCCAAAATACTCCTCTCTCTTCCTTCGGAGAACCAGCTCCCTACGCTCCATATTAGCAGGAAGATAGCCCTGAGAGAGAGAGGGGGGGGAGAGAGAGAGAGAGAAAGAGACAGACAGAAAGACAGAGAGAAAGACAATGACAAAAAGAAAGACAGGGAGGGGGACAGAGAGAGAGAGACAGAGAGAAAGACAAAAAGAAAGATAGAAAGAAAGACAGAGAGAGAAGGAGACAGAGAGAGACAGAGGAAGGGAGACACAGAGAGACAGAGATGTAGACAAAGAGAGGGAGTTAAAAGACAGACAAAGGGAGACAGAAAAAGTGAGAGAGAGACAGACAGACAGAGAGAGAGAAAGAGAGAGAAAAGGAGAGCGAGAGGGAGACAGAGTGAGAGGGTAAGAGTGAGAGAGAGACAGAGAGAGAGACAGAGAGAGAGAGTGTGTGTTAACGAGGCAAGTTGTTAAAAATTTATTTGTTCTCTTGTTGCTCTTCAAATTCATTGACTGTCCAGGGCCAGTGGCCACCGCGCTTGTTAAGAAACTACACCTACACTTTACTACTCATCTTTAAAGGAGCAGTTCAGCAAATAAGAAATTTCTCCCAATTCCTAAGACATGTTTGGTGTCAAACTAACAAGCAGCTAACAAATAATGGAAGCTCATATGCATCTAATTATACATTGCATTTGGAGTCAGCAGATTCTAACATTTTTCTTTATATGAAGATTCAACACCATCATAAGATATTCAACACCAGCCCAGTCGCATACTCTTATGCACATGTGAATTAGACATTTATATCATCCTACATTATTGGTCCATCAACATCAAACAAAAAACACCAAAATTCTTTCGAAGGAAGTGAACGGCATCGCACAATTATCATGCCTTATATGTGACTATTTGTGCTGTGATATCTTGAACATGACGTGACTGGTGACTCTAAAGGGATAAAATAACTGTCCGTTTACTGTCTTTGACATCATTGTTTAGTTTTAATTTGTACTTGAAAGTGTAATACATTACTTTTATTTAGTAAAAATGATCAAACTAATGGATAAAGCCAACATTCCAGATACTACCATTTCAGTAGTATCTGCTTAATAATTTTGTTCACTTTCATAACTAACAGAAAGTCTTATAACAAAAACCACATAAACCATCAAAAAGGAGTGATTGCATTTGGGCATGCTGAAGGTCATAATGTGAAGGAAGTAGCTGAATTTGCAGGTGTATGGAAGCATACGGTCGTACGGGTCTACCAGCAGTGGCTAAAATACCAGTCTACAGGAAGTTCTCCTCAGAATGGTGCCAGGGAAGACATCCACCAAATCTGGCTGATCTGCGCAATTCTTTAATGCAAGAATGGCTGAACATTGATGTTGCGTACATTCAGAAACTTCCAGTCCAGGCAGCTGTGATTCATGTTCGTGGACGCATTACATGCTATTAGATATGTTTCAGTCGCAAATTTTTTGTCTAGTGAGCTTATACTGACAGAGGCAGATTGACCTTAGCAATTGCTCTTAGCAATCGCTGCCATCACGCTTTCAGTTCTTCAGCAGTGTGTCATTGTGTTGCATATTTTGGATTTAAAGCTCTGTATATGTTTTAAAAATCTGCTTATGGGATCATTTTAAGTGGAATTTAAAAAGTCTTCAAATTCTGTACATAGAATGCTTGTTTACTACAAAACATAAAATTGTAACATTTTGTTGCCATGCCCATCTTGACATGTCGTTCTTCTTTGTCTTTGTACTTCTCAGCTACCCAACTTGAACTCCTGTGGCATGGGAGGATGAGTGTCCACTCACTGTCCATTGTTAGACACTACCTTGCTGGTCCACCTTGTAGATGTAAAGTCTGTCATCTGTTGCTGCACAGTTTGTGCTGGTCGTCCTCTAGTCTAGCTGGTGGCTGGTTTTGGTTGGTGGACTATTCTCAGTCCAGCAGTGACACTGAGGTGTTTAAACCCTCCAGCAGCACTGCTGTGTCTGATCCACTCACACCAGCACAACACACACTAACACACCACCGCCACATCAGTGTCACTGCAGTGCTGAGAATGATCCACCACCGCCACATAATACCTGCTCTGTGGTGGTCCTGTGGGGGTCCTGACCACTGAAGAACAGGGTAACAGAGATGGACTTTAGTCTGTAATTGTAGATCTACAAAGTGCTCCTACATGGTAAGTGGTGCTGATAAAATGGAAAAAGAGTGTAGACACAAGGTAAGTGTACTTATTGAAGTGCCTGGTCTGTCTTATAGTTCAAATAATGAAGTGAGCTGCTGATGGGGGAGAGGAAGGGTTCACCCTGAGAATTCCTCAGGAACCCCCTCCTTCCCAAAATTAAATAGCTCATCAAATCTACACGATTCACATGGACGGTACACTCATCACTCAAACCGACAAATTTTGCCGCAAGGCGACAAGTTGGCATAAAAGTAATTAAGACAGGATGAGCTCCAGCATCGACTCTGCTGCTCCAGTAAGAAAAATCAGAAGAGTCATCATGCCTCAGAATGAAGTTTTTAATTTCTTCACCTCCTCATTCTCATGGCTTTCTAGGGCCGCCTCCACTCACCCCGCCCCCCTCCCCCTCTCTCTGTCATTCTCCACTCTCGCTCTTGTTTTAATGAGTTTTCACGGGAACAAACGCACTTTTTCCAAGCGCTGGAGATGTATAAATAATGATTGCGATTCGAAATCACTTAGCCAACACTCCATCGACTCTCCTCTGATGCCTCGAGTGCGTGTGATGAGCACACGCACTCATGACTCATTTGCATCGCTCCAAGTTTGCTCTTCCGATGACTATTGAGCCTCTCGCATAAACAGAAAAAGCAAATTAAATGCAAATTATCAGTGTAAATATGTAAATACAACAAAAGGTACTTGGGTACGCCGTGAAAAATGCTGCTTGCAGTTTTGAAAGCCTCATTCACTGCATGGCTATTTCCTTAAGCTTATAAATGTGGAATTAGGCTTTCGTGTCTAATCCTCTTGCAAATGCTGCATGAAGCAGGGGAGGCTTAAAGGGGCTAGCTGTACTGTTTAAGCATGGGTGGAGACTCACTTTACAGCGCTGCCTGGAGCTGTTTGTTATTAACAATATGAGCAAACTCAAGACACACCAACGAGGCTTGTACAACTGACTTTCAAAACATTCTTCCCTCTAATGGTCTGAATCATACGAGAGCAGTTTTGAGCTGCTTTCTAACCATAATAAAGCTCCATCTAGTCTAATGTAGAGTTTATTTTCCAAGGCTTATAGACCAGAGGTACGCCTAATGAAAAATGGAAAATGTACCGCATTCATTACATCTTGTCGATGGAGAGATTTTTATCACACGTATATTTTTAGTTTTCTTTTCCACTGCACATTGTTCATTCATGGTGGATTTGTGCTCAGGGGGGAAGAAAGCTTACAAACTTTGAGGCTCTGGCTGAGTATGGATTAAAGGAACATACAAGACTACATATATTCATTCATCTACGCCGCCTGTCCTCCTAGCTTGGGGGTTGGGGGGGTGTTGCTGCAGCCTAACCTAGTGCTCTTTGTGGTGGATGACAGGAAACACCCTTGAGAGACACACACACACAGACACACACACACACACACACACAGACACATACACAGAGACACATACACACACACACACACAGACATACACACACAGACAGGCATACACATAGACACTCCTTTGGCTAATTTAGCATCTCCAACAATGTCTTTAGATTGAGGGACAAAAACAGGGCCCCTGGAGGAAGCTCACACAGAAGGACCCTGTTTGCCTGGCCGGGGAATCAAACTCAGGCCCTTCTTGCTGTGAGGCACTACCCCATTGTACATAAAGAGGTATAATCAAAGCCAAAACAATAATCAACAAAACAGCAGAATCCTCTTAAGCTGATTTTCAAAGAAAAACGGAAAATTTATATTAAAATGAGGGTCAATTATTTAATGTTACTTGTGTGTCTCAATCTGTCAGCAGTGATTATTTGGTCATTTGCACGATTCATATTTTCAGATCACGAGCACATTTTAATCTCTCCCTTGTTTATTTTCTCCCAGTGAGATATTCTGGAATCACTGAAAGACTATGTTGTACTGTTTGGCCTTTGAAATCAATAATCAAAATAACATGTAGATTAGTCTATTATTACTTATTATACTTATTATAATAATAACAGATTACGACAGCCCCTGATTAACCTTTTCACAGTGCTGGCTATCTCCAATTCCCAATCAGCGTGATTTCTTAGTGTTCAGCTCTAGAATGTGATATTTACTTAGCATTAGCTAGATGTCACTTGCAGAACTGGATGGGGAAACAGCAGGATATATGAAAACAATGGCAGATCAGGTTCCCCTTTTGCATGCTTTAATACACTACTGATTTCCAATTGTTGCATTCACTGACAAATATAAAGGGCTTTACACCAACATCGTCGAAGACATGAATAACTACAAGTCAGTCGTCCATGTTTGTTTACAGTGGTATGAATCACTTCTGGAAACAATGAAGAAAGTGTTACATCAACATAACTGCTGGTTAGCAGCTGAGCCTAAAGCATGTAGTGCAACCAAACATACAGATTCGAGCTTTATTCATGTTTAAATGCATATCCCTCATAAAGAGTGCGTGTAGATAGACACACTTAAACTTAAGTATCTGTTTAAGACTTCAGTATTACAAAAAAATAAGTCCATCATTTGAGAAACTTGGTTAGCCTTTTGCTAGCACGGTAGACACTCTGTAAATTAAAAAAAGATCAATTCTAAAATAAAATGAAAGCCTTAGAGCCTTTACATCTTATAACAGATGCAGTTTGTTTGTAGTTAATGACTGGATACAGATGCTCCACTTACTGATAAGAGTCTCCAAGTGATGGGCCGCACTTCTCGTGGGATTCCCGACCAACTGTGCTTCCGTAAGTCCTCTGTCAACACACACACATGCACATAAAATATGAATCACAAACCACAGGCAAGTGCCTCGATTATGCACAAATCAATAGTTCATAATAATATATAGTAAATCAGCATGGGTCATTCGATCAGGCATGATAGAAATATTTGCACGGTGATCAGACTAAAAAAAAAAAAACAAAAAAAAAAAAACAGACCACTCAGCCACTTTGGCGAGATATGGCCTGGGTTTATTTACAGCGTCCTTCATCGTTTCATTTCATCATCAATAAACAATTACTTTTAATTAGTAAAGGCAATCACACCTTGGATTGCCTTGCCAGTTTGATCTATGCTAACTCCACTGAGAAAGATGCGACATAACCGTGCATCGATTTCTAAAGTAATTGCTATGCTGTTGATAATTAAGCTACCAAACAAAGTTCATCGGTGAAGGTTGGGGCTACACCGAAAAGTGGAAAAACTCCACTTTGTGTGTGGAAGAGTACTTTAAACGTATTGCGTACAGGAAGTGTGAAGCGGTAGGTGCTGAAGAGTAATTATAGTGACTGGTTGTATATTGAGTTAGGATTGAAATAGTGTACATATGAAACGCACTACCAAGTGCATGATAACTAATAAGTCATGGCAAGCTGACAGTGTTAAAACAACAGAAAAACATTTTAAATGAAACAAGCAATGTTTTTAAATACACAACCTGAGCATTTTATTAGGCCCCCCTCTTTGTTTCTACACTCATCGTCTATTTTATCACGTCCACCTATCATAGAGTCATCCTGTGGGGGAAGATTAAATATTCAGGGAAAAAAAAGATGGACTACAGTCTGTAATTGAACTAAAAAGTCCACCTATATGCTAAGTGGAGCTAATAAAACAGACACTGAGTGTAGATACAAGGGTAATGAAATGCCCAGTGAGTGAATATCATGCTATTTAATGATAATAACTTGCTTTAATAAAGTTAATCAATATATGCTCCCTGAGGAGCAGTACTCTACCCTAAAAATGTCTTACAAACTCCACGTGGTTTATTTGGATTGGACAGTTTTGTTCCTTTTAAATAGTTTTACATAGCTTTGCAAAAGCTAATATTAAGGAAAATTACTATTTTTACATTGTTTATTAAGCAATTTATTTAAAAAATCTGGATTGTGGTGGCAAGTAGGGCAATACAACAATATACATTGCTATCATGATAATAATCACAATAAAATATGCTTTTCTGAACACACTGTGCATTTCAGTACTTGTAAAACACTGAACACATTTCAATACAGCAAAATTAGTAACACAGTTAGTAACACAGTTAGTAACACAGTAACACAGTTAGTAACACAGTAACACAGTTGCCATATACTGAATAAAAATCACTGCATTTACAGTCGTCGGTAGTATTTTAGCACTAGTCTAATAATGTAATGTAGCACTACTGTCTATTTGTTCTCTGTTCCAACTGATGATTTATATATTCTGCATCATCAGATCTTGTTTGCCATATTGTCCACCTCCAGCGGTGAGCAACAGCATTTAAAACAAACTCACATCAAACCATGACACTGCTGCTACAGGTGTACCTGTATATCAGGCTGCATGTTTATTTCCCCTCTAACATAGCGCTCTACTATCAGTAGCTTTAAAAGAAATACATTGTCAGAGTTATTCACAGTCATGAAAAGCATTTGGTGGAAAGCAGCTCCCGTCCTCAATTTCTTTGGAAATGCTTTTTGTACTTTACGTCCAAATTATTCATGCAGCACTTAGAAGAAGAATGAAGTTTGTACTACTAGCATGGCTGCTCCTGAACTAACCTTAATGAACTTCTAACTGTTAAAGCAGATCAGGCCATTTTGGGTGAAACATGGAAAAAACATCAGGAAACGAATAAGGATGAATAACATTCACATTTAACGGAGATTGGCAAGAGAGTGACCTAAAAAAGTCAGACCATTAAATCTGTTCAAAACGAAAGTCATTACATGAACACATCGCCGCCTCACAGCTAAAAGACCTGCCATTATTGCCATCTGTGATCCGTCATAAGTACAACTTTGCATGTTTGTTTTCCTGTCGTTCTCTCATGCAGCTGAGAAACTCTTGATGGTGATTCTTGGCTTCCCAGGTTCTAGAAGAACATCAAATCATGTTCTGCTGTTCATTTCTGTGCTTCATGCTCCCCCCTCTGGTTCTCTATGCAAACATCAACACATTGGCCAGGACGTTTCTCTCACAATAATCGAGCTTCTGAAACTCAGATTCCATCTGCCGTTCTGGAAGCTTCCGTTTTCTGTACCGTGCTACACGAGGAGAATTATTCTCAGAAGGTGACAGGTGGGTAATTTAATTAATTAATTTAGCTAATTAGTAGGCAGCCGCTGCGGGAGTGGCATCTTTTAAAAACTCAGAAGAAACCCTCAGGGCTATCGTAACCAATTATGTAAAACTTCTTTTTTCCCCTCCATGACCACTGTTGGACTCGCTGAGCAGCATATGGTGCAATCGCTCTTGGGTAACTTTGAATTTAAACAATCAGAAAGACAAAATCAAACCCCTCACCCCCCTCTGCCACAACACGGATGGTGTTGAGCACAAGCCAAATGTACAACAAAGATAAACTACCAGCCTGATACAGAAGTCATTAAGAAACAACTGCGTTCCGGATTCCATCAGACTATAACAGGTCCAGTACTTGCACTTCATAATATCTGCAGACCTTTTATCCAGTGAAGACTGACATGGTGTGTATTGGTGGGCACCAGAAGGCATTTCACAATATTTTATTTAATACTTCAGGGAACACCAAGAACGAAGTACTCACTTACTCACTCAATCATCTACACCACTTATCCTGCTGTGTCTTGGGGGCTGCTGGAATCTATCCCAGGGCTCACTGGGTGGAAGGCATGAAAGTCACCAGTCCACCACAGGGCAGACATACATACATACATACATACATACATACATACATATTCTCTCTCTCTCTCTCTCTCTCTCTCTCTCTCACACACACACCTGGGGGCAGTTCTGCATCTCCAATTCGCCTGACTGCATGCTCATGGAAACCAGAGCACCCGGAAGAAGACCTCCACAGAAAGGACTCCAGTCGCCAATTCTTGCTGAGAGGTGACAACTGCCCCACGGTGCCACCCAAGAAGTTATTAACTGACAAACAGTATCGTATTTATTATATACAGTATATATCTGCTCTCTAATCACCACTTATGAGGAATTCTGGATGTTGATGTTACACAGATTTCATGTCACTTTTGAATCATCTAAAGCCCATGGAACATTTCTGAATTGATTTCTGCAACATCATACAAATTAAATGCAGTCTATGAAGTGTTGGGGTAGCATCTTATTTTAAGACATGGACCTGCAACAAACCGATTTTATGTTATTAAGTTATTCTCAACTTTTGAATAATCAAAGAAACATGCACTATACTAAGGAGTGGCTGATTTAAAAAACCTGCAATGATCACACCTCTTTATGTGAGGATTTTAACAGCTCTGTGTTCTTATACCAGTCTTTACACAAAGCAGTAATTACAAAGCCTGTCACAAATATTACATAATAGCCTGATCGCAATTATATAAGCTGACTGGAGTCATTTTGTACAGTAGTTAGCTTTAACAATCATACATTCACATCCTCACCAACACCATGCGAATTGCAAGTTGGGCTGAGGCCAATGTATGTAAGCTGAGGGTATGCATGTGACGTCCCACAGATTTTATTCAGGTTATTTTAATGCGTCCATGGCAGAGGGATACATAAACAGTGTTCTAAGGCACAACAGTACCCAAAAAATTACGACCATTTTACCATCACCAGAAGTCAGAAGACACATGTAGGTTCAGAGGTGGATTTGTACAGTAAATCTGTACTGTAATGTACTGTAGACATGATGACCCCTGGTTCCCATCACCAGCACTGTGATCACTAGAATACAATGCAACTAAAACTATTCAAGTCTGCTCAGGTTCTGACCACACAGTCAAAGTCTGCTCACTCCCAAATCATATCAGTGGGGCTCCAACACAAGCACAACCAAGTGTTAACCGTGTTCCAGAGATGACCAATTTCTTCCTCCATCCTGTCAGTCACAATGATCTTCTGAACTTCACTTTTGTGGGACAAAGCAAGCTCAACTTAGAATCGTTACAGTTTCTGCGCCTTATTGAGTGAAGGCCCACAGATGACTCGTTTTAGCTTTCTCGACAGCTCGGAGGTGTGTTTAAAAAGCCTGATCGCAGCACAGGGAGACGGAGACAGACTCAGAGAACAGAAGGCTCTCTCAGCATGACCCCAGGAAGTCTGAAATAACACACTGTCTGCTTCAGCACTCCTACCATCACACACACCCGTACCTGGCACACAAATTCCCCGAGACGTGAGGGCGGAAGACAAAAACCCACACAAAACAGGTTCAAACTTCAAACGTGAAATCTCTCAACGTTTTCACTACTTTCTGCTGTAGCTTCTGTTAGCAGGTCCCAGAGGAAGCACCCTAAAGCACAGCTTCTCACTTACAGTCCTGGGGGACCTAGGCACAGCGCAGTTTAGAGGCCTAGCACACTTACATCCACTAGCTAATTACCAAGAGCTTAATGAGTCAAATCAGTGAAAACAGTCATGCAATGGCTCCCTGCGGACTAAAGTTGAGGAACCTTCCATCAGAAGAAGCCATGGTTCAGTTCTATTCCAGCTTGAAGAAAGAAATGGGTGACATGTTTCTTTCACTAACACTCAATTAAAAATATATCAAACGCAACATTTTAGTAACACATTTATTATTTAACCCTAAATTTAACACTACCCCAACTTCCACCCATAACTTTATCCTAAGCCTAATATTGAAATTCAGGGTCCGTATTTACAAAGCTTCACAGAGCATGAGTGCTGATCTAGGATCTGTTCCTGTCAGCAAGGTAATGGTAAAAATAAGAAACAGATCTGATCCCAGATCAGCACTCGATTGATTGCAATAACTTGAGCTGACTATTTTCCACAGCTTTCACAATCATAAGGTTACATAACAATAAGCCAAATATAACATGGGTGTATCATTCATCAGTTAGACTGAGGCAAATACATGTAAACAAAAGAAAGCATAAAAATGGCATTTACAGAGTCAATTTTATTGAGAGGGTAGCGGTGAGTAATGGTTGGTACAATGATCATTACATTTCACGGCTGATTCAGATTTGTACAGACAAATTCTCTGACAGCTATTTTTTTTTTCTGGACAGTTTTTTAAACTTGAAGCTAAACTAGCATTTTATATTCTGAAATGAGAAATGTGCTGCCTGTTTAAATGGAATGAATCAAATAAAGTGCTACAGCAAAAACAAGAGGCAACAACCTACCAACACAATGAGCCAGGCATAATTCCTTTAGCCTATAGATCAAATATTCAAATGCAGCACATTATTTTTTTCATTTATGAACACAGATGGACGAAAATTCAAATAATAAATGGGCTGACATGACGTTACAAAACTCCCAAATCCAAACTTGGCTAGTTTCCAATTATACATTCCTTGTTTGTTTGTTTAAGCCTGAGCAGTGTATCTAGCTATAAAGTATCAATTATCAACAGCCTTGGAAAAAGCAACAGAAAAGCTATTTCTCAGATTTGACGACCTTAATCGTTTCCTTTAATATTCCTTTAATATTTGCATGCAGTGAACAAATTTTTCCTTTTTAATAACTAAAGTATTCATCAAAAGTTTAACATATTGGGAAAAATATTAAACTTTGTCTCCTAATTCAGCAAATAAACAGTAATCTGTATTATATTGTGCAGAAGTTGTATCTGTAGACAACGTATTCACTCATCTTCACTTAGAAAACCAACAAACCTGTATTTTGCCCAGGTGTCCCCAATCATATGGATACAATAGTATAAACTCATATAAAATTAGAAATACAAAACAACATCATTAACCATACAAAAGCACTCAGAATCTTCAAAAGCATAATTTTATAGTCTTTCAGTAAAGACTGCATAATATTTTAGCATTAAAATAAAATAAGTACTTGCGTAGCACTGAGTGAGGCAGAAAAAGAAAATGGTGTCCTCATGCTGCTGCGGGTCACTCTGTAAAGCCTAAAATATTAATATTTAGTCGGAGCTGTCAGGTCAGATTTAGCACGACTTTTCGGGACTGTACACTGCACGTCTTTACAAATTGCTGCTTTCATCAACCAGTGTAAGTTGCTCATTGCACATTGAGAACACGTCAGAATGACAACCCCGGTTGCCCAGATGAACCTGCTTGAGGGGTGCCCAGCACAACTTCTGCATGTTGTTTGTAACATAATTAAATGTGAGGTCTGCTGCAAATCCTCAAAAAGCACAGGGCTGTTTTAAACATCCACTTACAGCACTGACAAAACACTGTAGACAAGCCGTACGGTGCCAAGTAGCGTTTAGCAGACTGATTAATTCAGCTGAACATTTATTTTGTTTTTGGTCTGTTGATTTGTTATACCACTCACCTAGATCTGTGTTTGGACTGGCTAGTAGCTGTCTGAACTTATCCAGCCGGGTCTTCTCCCGCACGGTCATGGGTGGAGCTCCTGATGCGTTCTGGTCCGAAATGCGGGCGACCAGGGGGATGACAGGCCGTACGGGGAGAGACTGCTGTTTCTGAAGCGTACCGCGCACTGGAAAACACAAAAAAACAACGGCAAGCCATGTAAAGAGAGCAACACAGGCAGCAGGAGTAACTCGGTTTATATTAGCGGGGTGACTAAAAAGCATGCATTGCCCATTGAAGAGTTTGAGGACAACTGGATTACCTTCATCTGTTTGACTGCAAGCAAGAATAAACACCTGCTGTGTAGGTATATTTGTTTACAACTGGCATATTTTTGCTCCTAATGTGCAACTGGCTATCAGAAAATGTATTACTTTAAGTTTGGTTGATGTCTGAAGTATTTGGGGAAATATAACTGTTATGGTTAAATATTAGTTAAGCTAAGATGAACCAGTCCCAAGACCACAGCATTACCTGAAGCCGCTGGGCAAGACATGGGTACCACAACAGCTAGTCTTCATGCTGACTGGCTGTTCCTGCCACTCTCTTCCCCTCCTTTTTAATCTGTCTTTTTAATCTGATGTATGCTCCTTCAACAGCAAACTGGAGTCATGTGCCTCACACAGGGGTAAGGTGTGATGTATCAACCTTGCATTCAGGTCTCTGAAGAAATGAGGAAATATAAATTGTGGTGCCAATGGGCTGCAATGTCAGTTAATCTAGCTCCAACAGGCAGATGCAAAACTGGCCCTTTGCAGATACCATTGATACTGGCTATGGGTTTTAGAGGGTACGTCCTGCTATGACCACACATTTGTCAGTGGGTGCTAACGTTAGTTGGCACCAAACTTTTCTTTCTTTGTTCACTAATCGCAACTGTGGTCATCTACTGCAGCCATTTCCTCTTCTCTCTCTCACTACAAGGAAATTGGTAGAATTGAGCATCTTTTTTGGACTCAGACAAGAAGAAAAACAGCATGTTGAATAAATGAGAGCCTCAGCCCAATGCAGTAGAGGGTTGGATCATCTTAATAAACAGACTGGAGTTGAAAGAAATTAGACCCTTTTATATCCTCAATGAACCCTCAATGAAAAGGTTCACCGGGTCCATCATCCCAATGCTTTTGGGATCTGAAGTTCCTTTTAGACCAGGAAATGGCTATTACACCAAGCATGGCACAAGACTACACAAGCAGATTAGAATGCTTTGCATTGCATGTATGCAGTGTTATCTACACTTCTTTGGGGTATACCTGTATAAAGGTAATGGCCTTAAGAAGAATTTCAACCAGCGTAGCAGAAGAACCGGTATGTGACCTACTACTATTTTCAATGCAGCACTTTTGACGCGTGCTACAGATTTGTTTTGACGCATGTAACAGATATATTTTTGATATATGTTACAGATTTTTTGATGCATGTTACACATGATGTTACACATGATGTTACACATGATGTTACACATGATGCATGTTACAGATTTTTGATGCATGTTACAGATTTGTTGGTGCATGTCATAGATTTGTTCGTGCAAGATTTTTCATTGTAGAATTTAACAAATACTAATTTGCACATTTATATTTATATATATATATACACACACACACACACACTATATATATATATATATATA
>CM067484.1:16425427-16468386 GCA_034552555.1 Semaprochilodus insignis | reverse complement strand
GCAGAATATATACACATATATATATATATATATATATATATATATATATACACACATACACACACACAAGGACACTAGTATATGTACTATGTATATATGACATTTTTAAGCTAAGAACGAAAGTGTGTCAACTTTTTCTTTGTGGCTTGAGGCTTTAACATAGCCAGCTAACATGCCAGACCAACAGTAAATCAAGGTTGTGTTCATGTACACAGTACATTAGGTTGTTTCTGATAGGTCTAACTCATCTAATTCAAGAGGTTCAAAAGCCCTGTGTTATTAAGTTATACTTTTTCCTAGTCAAAAAGCAACATTGTTGATAATGCAGGCTATTTTGAGAAATAATCTATCAGTTTAACAAAAAATCCATCAGCTCTACCCCAACCCTCATATTTGATAGGATGCACCCACCCTCTCAAACACTATTTTTAGGCTTAGCAGTACCATTTGCCTACTGCACCATAAAACGTACCATTCAAAAATGTTCCTCTTGAGCCTGAAATTATAAACCTGCCTATTCAATATAGAAACAGTTTACTAAGTCCTTTTAAACTAAAAGATCTTTTGATTAAATTTTTTATTTGCTCATCAACAGTTAAATCGGTCAATCATTTACATCTTTATAACAGTCTAATAAGAGCTCTTTACACCCACATACCAACAGCGATAGAGGAAACAAACAAAAACATCATAAATACACTTTACAGTAAAGTCTAGGTGAATATGAGCTGGGAAATACTGTTAATGTCTTTTGGCGCAGCACAGATCGTGCTCGAATGCACTTTTGGCACAGCAGTGACAAGCCCATGAACCAAGCAATTCATGCAGTGATCCCTTTAAAGACGTATGAATAACTTGGACTTTGGCTTCACATAACAAGGAGGTAAATGCAGCATCGTTGATCTGTATTACAGTGCTAAATAACACTTTCAGACAGCAGTATTTCTGCTAATTCTGCACAAGATCACAAAAACCCTTGGCAAAACTCACACTCTGCCCTTGCCAAAGCAGCTCTCATCAATTTTAACTTGAACAAAGACAAATAATCTTCTAAATATGTAAACTGGCAGAAACAGGCTGCTTCCTCAGCCCTTCCTCAGTGCCATATATTTACTCAGGGATATGCAAGCAGCAAATGAGCGGGCCTTTAAGCAGTCCGCCAGAGGCAAGTGTTATCATCGCCACATGGTGTGTATCCATCCTGTCCCATCAGCACAAACACACACACACACAGACACGCACACACACACACTACTGTTGCATTATAGGTGGCGCACTACACTAAAGTCCCATTAGCTGCAAAAATAATACAATAATATTAAAAACGGATTTAGTTTGCTCTGGTTTGGATCGGCTGCACTGCACTAGCACCAGCTCTCACCTCTTGGAGTCAACAAACTGTTCAAATGTAAAACTCAATTACTTCCACTTGTGGCCCGCATCCATGTTTGGTGGACCTGGGGCCCTTATTGGCATCTCTCTGAAAGCTTGTAACTTTCAGCATGAATCTGCATACAGGGGTGACGTCAAGAAGCAAAATCTATAACCAGCTATGTGACCTGCAGACATTATGTATATGTGTATATATATATATCTACAGATAAACATATGAATATACTGGTCAAATCATTATTTCTTGATTTTTCTAGTTTGAAAATCTGTTGCATCCACTACCGGGAACAAACTTAAGTACAGATTTTAGTGGATAATTTCTATTTATTTGATCAACATGTTAGGAGGGGTAATAACATTAAAATTGCCAACATTTTTGCCCAGGACAGAAGATTAAATGTTAAATGACTGTACACTTCGATACAACAGCAAATTCTAGTGCTACTTCCTTCACACTTCCTCGTGCAGCGACATCTGCAGGAGCCTGAAGTGACCAATGATTTGTCCAGGGAGCTTATATTACAATATGAAACAATACAGGAATATTCACCAGAGGACTTGAAGAGCCTGTTTTGAAAAACAAACAAATATTCTAAAATAAACTGATGTTTTTATAGACAAAAAGGTAAAACAAAAATAACAATAATTCTAAAAAGATTTAGTGACAGGGAGCATAATTTACTACAACTAATATTTACCTACTTGTAACTACACTGTAACTACACTGTAACTACAACGTAACTACAATGTAGCTACAACGTAACTACACTAAATTTTAAATTATTGCGGTTTTTTCTAACAACATTTTAAAAAACTCTGACACTGCACACACAATCTTCACCATTCCCTCTTACTATCTACGTCTGCTGATATGGATGAAAACTCATTACATGAAATATTACAGTGATGGTTGTAAATAATAAGATCTGTTTAATTAGAAGGAATAACTTCAGCGGCAATGCTGTACAAATTCAATCTATTAACCGAAAACTTAAATTAGAAAATAAACAAAACATGTCATTTGACAAGGGGTGTAACTAAAATAACTTTCTAAGAGAAGGAAACCAAAACATTCATAACTTAAAAGCTGTTACTATTAAGGGCCAACTTAATGACAACTTTATAGCCAATGTTTAATTTAATACACTACAAATTCTATTATCAACTAACTTTATACTTAACTTTAATTTTACATTTTAAGTGTTATTCTCATTCTTATGTGTCATTTGGACATATCTCACACAGTTTTACATGTTTTTTATTATTTCAAATATTATGTTTTTGTAAATTAACCAAGTCAGTTGGAATAGCAGTCATACATATAACAAGGGAGGAACTCTCGCTGGACTCTCTAGTGGCACAAAAAGCTTCATGCTATCTAGGGTGAAGATGCAATGTGTATTGTAGTGAAGATTTAGAAAAATACTGAATATATCAAATATCACAATATTATTTGCGATACTTTCTAGACTCTCAAAAACACTGCACTGATTATTACGTAAAGATACTGGTTCATTTTGTATAGTGTTTAAACCCACTGCTAGAAGGCAGCCAATAGACTCCTAATCTCCAATGTAAACAAGTAGCACAATGTATTAGCAAACCTAGGCATATGGTGTGGTTTTAATAATATAGCATGTCATACCACCAGGTACTTGGTACTACATAGCCCTAATGCCATCATCAGAAGATCCCAAGTTCAAATGCTGGCAATGCATGACCAAAAAAAGTCCATAATTATTACTGTCTTATTCACAGTATTTTTTCCAATACCTCCAAACTTCAATACTGGCCAATATCATCAGCCAACTAAAATTAGTTGGGCTCTAGATAATATAACTTATTCATAGTGCGCATTTCTTCTGTACTGTGATGCATCTGTGAGCTAGCTGAGCGCTCTCTCATAATAACAGGAGATATATATATACACAAGCATCTCCAAAAACGTTCCAAGTAAAGAGACAGTACTGGAAGCAGTTTTGGAGCATTTCTATTGGTCCTTTCAGCATGAAATTTTCATACAATGTGAAGGTCAGTTGCTGAGCTCAACTTATATAGAAAAAATCGCAAAAAAGGAGGGCTTTTTTCTTGTTGTTCCTTTTTTTGGACAGTGGCACCAAATCCACACATCACTGCTGAGTTTATGAACTGAGCTAGTTCACAGAGACTTTAACTCGAACAAAAATGAAATCAAAAAGGTGCATGGAATATGGAAAAGGTACATGGCTGGCTCATGTTAAGCTACAAATGCCATTATTGGTAAACATCACCTGTTCTCTGCTAAGCGTCAGTTGTGTTTTCCCTCTACCCCAGTTCTGGGATCTCTTCTCTGCACAGCATACAAAAACAATTACTTCATGTATGCTGTTACGTATGAATCTACATGCCATCACATACTAATTTACCACACATATGACCCCCAAAAGTCCCGACCCAGTCTGTCCTTGTGCTCCTGTACCACATACTTGCAGTTATGCAAGAGGTTTGCTCAATAGCACCGGGTGTCATTTTCACGTTCACTAATCTCCCATGAGGACCAATCACATGGGCCTGTGACCACTCGCATTACAACAGAACCCCACCCACAGCCCTTCGGCTGCAACGGATCCTCCACAGCAGACACTCACTGTTTTCAAACACCCTCTGATTACACACAGGCTTAACAATAAGGGCCTTCCAGTTCATCCCCTATTTTCTATCACCCCCATAGGATACCTAAAGGAGATCTGACCTTAAATTCAGGCAATAATATCAACAGAGTAAACCAATGGTGGATTTTATAGCACAGGGATGAAGAAACCTTGACACTATTGCAACTGTGGACTGGTCTGGAACTGTGATTGGTAAGGATTAAGATCTAACTGCTCATTTGCGTATCACAGCCTTGTGTGATATCAGTACTGCCAAACTAACAATATACAGTTTACATCACCATCCAAGGACATAGGAGGGCCATAACTAAAACATCCAAGTACTCTACACACGTTTTAGAAAGGGTAAAAAGGAAGCGGAACACTCTACGAGAAGCACCTCATATAACACATTATACAAACTAGCATGTAGCTTACAATACGGTAAAGAAAACTTGAGTCATGATTCTTATTCACCTAAAGGGAAGTACCAAGCAGCTGCAGATGTCAGTAGATTATTGAGGCCGTTGGGGCTTCCTCTTTAAAAAAAAAGAGGAAAAACCACAACAGATTAATCTTTCAGAGCATCGCAGATTATTCGTGCAAGTCATTGTTATTACAACCACCAGTGGAACAAAATGATTTTGACAAGTAGTGCAACAAAAATCTGTTCACTTTGCCCACAATCAGCACTAATGGGCCATCCCAATCAGCTAACTCTGCACATGCAAAACCCACTGCAAACTTTCCACAGATTCTGACTACTGAGAACAACCAGCAGACTAATTCTGATACCATGATACTCAGATTTGCCCCCGTGTGAACCTTGTATGTTGAGGAACAGGCAGATTTCCCAGGTCCAGGAGATTCGGGAATTGTTTCATTTATGTACAAAATAACACAATAAGCGTAATAAAACAGTAAAATAGAACAGGTATTACACCCCCAGGGAACCTAAACCTGTGTTTCCTTCTCATAAAGCTAATCTTGTTCCTTTGGGCTACAATATACATGTACAAGGTAGTCTAAATGTCTGCTGCGTTTCACCATGTTTTTCTCATCTCCATGTAAACTGGGTGTTGAAACCTCTACATAACCTCTATGTAAACCTCTCATTATCCCTGTGTCTACTGCAATGCTCTTCCTACTGAGGGATTTAGGATAGATTTTGAAAGGCCTGCTACTAGTTATTAAAGTTCTAAATGCCTTTAAAGCTCTTGCTTACATCACAGAACGTCTGTCTGTTTACGTTCCAGCACATGATCACAGATCTACAAATACCTGCCTCCTGTATAATACAGGAAACGTGGAGAGGCCTGTTCTGTGGTAACAGTGGAACTTAATTCCACTTTTTATTAGACAGTGAAGCTCAGGGCACACTTAAGGAACACATGAAAACATCTCTCTTTAATTTAGCACCTGATAATAATAGCATTAGAATTATAATTAACATTTGAAAAGCAGACCAGACTTAAACAGTGTGAACAGGCAGAGCAAAACTGCTGTATGCTAAATAGGCACACATGTAAACATGTTGGTTTTTGTCACAACACAGAAACAATGAATTCAAAACAGTCTGTTTGTGTAGCTTGGCTCTCATATAGCTATGGACAGGGATGCCAACTGTAGATTTTAAAACCTTAGCTGTTTATATACAACAATCAATTTACCTTTCTTTAAAAAAGTGAGGTAAATTCAGTTTTCCACAAAAAAAAGCCTCTTTCCTATAAAGCCACTTAATAAGGACTAATTATGCTCACTTTGTAAAGAACCCTGCACACGGTCAGTGTTATGTAAATACTGACAATATGCATGATATCACTCTGTACACTCTGCCACATTCAAACTAGTTCCTAATTCCTAACTTCCTTTTTTTGTTTTATTTAGGGTTTATTGTAATTTCTTTGCTGTTGCTCAAAATCTCTTTGTAGCTGTCGCATATTAGTTCATTTTTAGGCTACTTCAGTACTAAAAGAACCCCCCCCCCCCAATAAACATAGAAACAGAATCAGCAAACTTCAGTTTATACACTAAAAAATGTGGGAAGATCTAAAAAGACTGCTGCACTTACAGAGTACCAGTATTTGACATGATGGCCATTTTTATTCAAGTTTGTTTCTTTGTAGCTTTTACTTCTACTTGAGTCAATATTTCCCTGAAGCAAGTCTCAACTAAAGCACTCCACAGATTTTTCAGTATTTCTGCAGAATTAAATGGTTGAGATGTAAACAAGAGCATTCAGAGCAGCTTGAAGTGAAATGCCCCATTCTAGAGAAACTCAGAATTGTTTACAGTGGTGGTGACGGGAACCAGACATCTGAAGAGTTTAATGCCTCTAAAGGTTATTACATTGTTTTACGATAGTTTTGAGATAACGTTTTGCCCTAAATGTATTTTCCACAGTGGAGAGGTACATGCAGCGTGCCGTAGGGCAAAAAGAAGTTTTTTCTCTTTACAGTCTCTACAAGACAGTAACCAGGGCTCACCAGATCTACAACTACAGCTCTTATTTACCCTCTACAACCACGGTGAACCTACACATGTCTTCTGGATGTTTATATGTAGCACTGATGACGGTAAAATGACAATGACAATGTCATGAATGACAATGTCAATCTTAAATATTTTGCCTTAGATCAGCCTTTATGTATCTCTCCACTATAAATGGATTGATAGAAATACATCAAAAAAGTTTTAAACTAAAACCTTATCACAAAACTATCAAAAAGCAATGTATCAGACATCAGGCTGTGTACATTACAGTGTACAAGTAATAACTTTCGGTGACAGAACTGTCAGAGGGGTTAAACTCCTCAGCCGTCTTTACTGCATTTAGCAGACGCTCTTATCCAAAGTGCCTAGTGCCCAGTCAGAGAATGTATCCTAGCTAGTACAACTAGGTTATAGTCCAAACTCCCCTTGAGCTCAGACACTGACAGAACAAGGGCCAGTGCTGATACCCAGAAAGAAGAGTTAAGTGCAGGATAAGTCCAATACAATGCCCTACAACAATATAGAAGACACATGTTAGTGTTGTTGACATTGTGACACCTAGTTCCTATCACCAGCACGGTAAAGTAACCTGGAAGGAGAATAAGCCTGTACGTTTCACTACACTTAACCACATCAGATAAAACCACTCTGAATAACTTGTTTATATCTCAACGACTGAAGAGACTTCAGAGAAATCAGGGGAGTTCCCATTTAAACATGCTTTAGGCTACTGTCCCCACTGCTGTCTGCAACTAGACACCCTACTGACTGACTTCACATGCTTTTAAGAGCTTCTCGGAGTCCATATGTTCCTTATGTAGGGCGTATTATCGCCATAAGCCTCACTATCTGCTATCTGTAGGGCTCAGGTTGAACTAGCAGCTGGATAGTGAACCGTAGCTGCCAGTGTAATAAAGCTCAGTAAGCACCATTGACGGATCATCCTACTGGAGCTGAATCACCTTGCCAGGAAAAGTATATCCTTACAGAACAGTCTCGAGAGAAACTTATAATTCCCGGTCAGCTCACCTTCCGGGAACCTTTGTGGTCCTCCTCCAAAAATGAAGTTTGTTTTCGGTGGCCATGGCTGGAGAGCACCGAACCGTGCTCTAAAAATACACGAAAACGGACCCCGAACCGGTGACACACATCGGCCTTCGGTAAATAAAAGTCCCGGTTGGGGTGTTCGTGTCGCCCCGGTCGTTTTTCGACGTTTTAAATCCGTCAGTTCATTTGTTTTCATCAGCAAAAGTGAGAGGATGATACTTCGCGCTGGACGCCGCCATCTTGGGACGGGGCTCCGTCAAAGTGATTGGATGATGCGCCTAACAGGTGCAGTGAAAACGGCCAATGGGAGCGGAGTAATTATAATACGGGGCGGAGCATGTGTAAATATGCTTCGGTTAGGATTTAAACAGGTGTACAGAGGCAGGTAGGACGTAAAGGGACTCTTTCTCGAATCCGCGTTATGCATAATGCTAAAGTAAGTGGGTTTGTTGTATAGAGAAATATGATATTGACAGTTTAGTGCAATGCTAAGATTAAAGGAATAGTTTTGATATGCCCAACGATCCACTTACGACACATGTTTGGTGTCCAAATTTTGCTTCTTTAGTTCAGAGCTGGAGCCACGATGCTAACATTGCTAACAAACGCTAGATGTCAATAGTCACCCAAATCGTTTATGTGAAAATACATACCCAGAACTTCTCTCAACCGACTCAAACCATATCCAGGTCTTCGCTAAGGTCGCACAGGCATGTCCGTGTGCTTTAGAGTGCAGTAGACTTCAAGTCTGAGTGGTCCTTACTGTCATTCCTCAGTATAACTTGTGCACATTAAATGAAATGTCAGAAATGTTCTTCAGGCCGCATGGTGCCATATAAAACAGCAGAACATTGCATAGGCATAGATAAAGTACAGGCACACAGACAAAAAAGGGTGCAGAATAAATACAACAGATAATAAACACACAAAGTAACACGCAAGGCCAAAAATAAACAGAACAATAAATATGAATTACAAACACAGGTCAGCAAGACAGTACTAATGAATTGGGGTCCCATAGCAGGATTGAAAGATTAAAGCAACATTATGTAATGATTTTACATTAAAATAAGAGCTTAAAATAATTTTGATGGTACTCAGACTTACAAAAGGGAGAATGGAATCTCTGTCAGCCCAGGAAAGGCCTGTTACAGCGCATGTAGCTTTGGAGGCTTGAGACCTCTCGTGTGAACTTTAAGGCACCACGTCACACACCAACAACTATAGGTCTTCAGTTAACTATAAGAAGAAACTAGTTTGGTTATTGCCAGCCTTGCCGTCATGGCAGAGATGAGAAGTAGAGACCAAAGAAGATGCTGTCAGACGAAGTAAGACAGAGAAGAAAAGGATAAGACAGTGATCGACCAAAAGGCCACACAAGAGTAAATCTTGGATTGGTTTTTGTTAATTGATGAGAGATATACAAGATTAAATGCAGGTCAGTCAGTAGAGTGTTGATCTCTGCCAACGTTATACATGTGTCTTTCTTGTCTCACAGAGTTTTGTAGTTTTTTTCAATGCTGGTACTCACTATTTACAAAGAAACAACCTGTATCAGTGTAATCTGTGACATCCATATGCTTGCGTGATGCACATACACATGAAGGGTGGTCAGATTGTGTATCCTTAGCTCTTCAACAAATGCACGTGTACAAACCATGAGGGCAGGGTGCGACGGGGGGCTCAAGGCCAGACAATAATATAAAATATAAAACACATAATGTTTCTTTAAGACTTAAAGAATATAAACTACACATGTGCTGTGACGATTAAGGAATGTGTTCACAGACTACATCAGTGTGTTCAGTAACCTGACCACCTCAGAGAAGAAGCTGTCACAAAGTTTAGTAGTGGCAGGAGGTTAAAGAGTTCTTGAGTTCATCTCTAGTAAGTAGTGAGGATGGAAAGGGAGATTTGCTCTCTTCATCTTCCACAGTCCCTGCTGGGCTTTCAAGTAGCCTGGCAGGTGGTGTTTCAGGTACAGGTTAGATTGTCTGTGATATGCACATGAAGGGTCTTCCTGACCCACTACTCCACTATTAACAGAAAGCTCAGCACAGTATTAAGTCAGCATTGTGAGGAGTAGGGAACTGTGCACACACTCCTGGGGAGCACAAGGATAATAGTAGTCATTTTAAAGCACTCCAGGACGACAACATGTGCTGAGAGCTGCCTTGTCATCTGAAGGCAGAATTCCGGGTTTTCAGTAGCACCTCTGCAATCATCAATGACTAACTGTCAAATGACAAAAGACAATGCCAGGGATAGTATTTACAAAGCGGGATCAGCATTTCTGGTCTAGTTTTCTGGTCTACCTGCTTTTCTGGTCTAGTTTTTATACTTCCCAGAGAGTTATACTGTTCCTAAATCACACTGCCATGTCTGCATGCAGTTTAAGCCGTTGAAAGAAGTCTTCTTTGTGTATTTTCACAGAAATAGGTTGGCCTATTTGAGTGATTATTGAGGGTTTTTTTTAAAAGTCTTGGCTGAATGACTATACCTGGGGTAATGGACAATTCTGTGTATTACTTTAATCTAAATCCTTGAAATCCACCTATAGGGTTCAGGTAAAGTGGAACACTTAAGCTTATACACAGTCGAGTCACATTATTGTGACCACTTCCTACCTTCGGAGGTGGCAGCACGTAGCTCATGGAGGCATAATAACACATTTTCCTGGCATTCTCTGGGCCCACTCATCAATGTGGAAGGCACTCTCAACCGATTTGGGTATGAATCCATCCTGCTGATTGTCTTCCTTGGGGCGGATGGCAAGACAATTCGACATGTCAACATGGCTGAAAATGTCTGACATAGGTTGGACAAGCATGACCAAGACTTCCAAATACTACCCTGGCTTCCAAATTCCCCAGATTTGAACCCAATTGAGCATCTGTGGGACCACCTCGATCATCATGTTTGCTCTATGGATCCTCCCCCACGCACGCTCCAGCAGCCGTGGGATGCACTGCAGTCAGCATGGCTCCAGATACTTGTGACAACCTACCAGGACCTTACTGAATCCATCCCAGCCCGTCTAGCTGCTATCCATGCTGCACACGGCGGTTACTCTGGATATTAGCTGGTGGTTGTAATAATGTGACTCAGTCAATAGTATAACCTAGACAGTACTTAGATGTTTCTGTATGTGTCCTGAATATGAAGGCGTGGCAAATAAATGCTCTTTAAACATGTAGTTATTTCTTTTATAATTAAAAATAATTAAAAAGGAATTCCACAGATTTTTCTACATTTTTGGCGTGATTAAATCATTAGAATGTAAACAAATCCAGATAGCAGGGAACTTTCCTAAAACTTTGGCTAACCTTACCTACAAGTTCTAATAAAGTTTTAAAGAAAATGTTTTAATCTAATGGTGAAAGAACATTGAAGATGTTTATCATTTCCAATAATGTTTCTATAATGTTAACTAAGGCATAATGTTTTAACTGCAACGTTCAGAGGATGTTTTTAGGATCTTGTCAGGGCCATAGATCACGTTACATGATAACAAAGATAACATTGAGGAAATGTTTTATGAATGTTACTGAGACCTGAGATGAATTCAAAAGAACATCCTGAAAACCAAAGGACAACTTCCCACTGAAAACATGGAACACTGCATTGCGTATTTTCAGGACATTTCTGGCTGGGAAGTCATGCAGGGTGGTAATGCTTCTCATCCCAGTGGGCCTTTTTCAGTATGACACGTATTAGGGGAGATTTCAGACTGACTTGTTTGATGGCACCACCATCATCAAAACACCAAATGAGGGATTTATTTATTTATTTATTTATTTATTGTAAGAAGGTGTTCCGTCTAGTACAGTTCCAGATAGTACTTGGTGGTCTACTGGTTAGTCCACTATACCTGTGTTCCCAAGGTTTGATTTTTGTCATGTTATACTAGGAAGTTTAAAAAAACAAGCACAGATAACATGGCATACAAACAGGGCAAACCCATGTTAGCACTATCCTCCCTGGTACAAAAAAATAAATAAAATAAAAGCATAGGCCAGCGTTGCCTTATATCAGGATAATTATCTTTATTGATAATTATTTTATTTGAGATAAAAAATCTATAGGTGTAGAGGAATAGCTTAAGTGTATAAACCACTCTGGCCTGTAGATGGCGCCAATGCTCTATTCAGGCAGCATTCCATTAACCATTGTCTCCATTAGCCAACTGTCCATTTTTCTGGGGTGCTGGAAGTGTATCCATTATTGGATCTATTCTAATGGAAATTAATACCTATATAGCACTTTGACATGTATTCCTTAAACACTTGCATGCATCCATCTATAGCCTTTAGATTGTCCAGACAGCTGTAGTTGCTTTTGAGTAAAAACCAACACCTTGGCTGTATTCGTGTACCCCTGTTTTTTTTGTTTTCTTTTTTGTTTTGTTTTTTTGTTTTTGTATTTGAGGCCAAGTTCCAAAATAAAGTTCTCTATATTTTCCATTAGAAAAGATCCATTAGATACACTGACAAATGGTCAGTAGTTGGTATGGTGCAACTGTGGGACACTGGGGTTCGATTCGCAGTCTAGGTTGCTATGTTGTGCTACTCCAAAAAGAGCCTTTAGGCAAGGCTGTTAGCTAACACTAAATTGAAATGAAAAATGGACAGCGGGCTTAGGGAGATAATAGTGAGTGGAAGGGTATTAGTGCCATGTAAGGGCAGAGCGGTTAATGCACTTAAGTTTTCTGTTATTTTTTTACTAATCATCTTGAGATCATTTCCCCAAATAATTATCTCTAGATAATTATAATTATCCAGAGATATTTATCTTGTGATAATTTAAGAAATAAGTCATTAGGTCATTTTGCAGGCAGTTTTTTTATGCATTGTAGATAAACATCGTTTTTTCCCCCACGTCCTTTAGAAGGCTCCATTTTGTACAGTCCGTTGCATCTGAAGTAGTCCGCTTTTTTGTTTTAAAGGCAGCAGACATGAAGGAATGGCTGGTCTTTTTCAGGATATCATTAGCTTAACATGTGTACCAAGTTAAAATGAAGCAAAAACTCAGGGTATTTGTGATAAACCTACTAACACTTTGAACATGAATAATAAAGAGGACGTTCTACTGCTCCCATGTGGCTGAGAAATGGAGAGGAAATTGGAATTAAGCTTCCCTAAACATCAACAGCTTCCCTATCCCCACTGTGTAGCTAGAGTTACTGTTCAGCTTAAGTGAATACTGAACAGGAGCAGATATAAAACCTACTAGCAATATAGCACACCAAAAATATTACCCAATAAACACATAATTATTATCGGCCAGTAAGTAAATAAATAAATAAATGTAAGCTCGTTAGAATTAAAATGATCCCCACCATCAGATCCCTACTGCCTTTAGTGGGTGAACAAATTTTTGTCCAGTTAATTTATTTAAACACTAGATGGCAGCACGTGACTTAGAGAAAACTGGACACAAGCAACAGACCGTGGTATGGAAGTTATTATTCTCCATCCAGAGCATGACCTCCAGGGTTCACTCTGCACTGACAAACTGATGATTATCTACTGAGTAAAATCAAGAGGGAAAACGGTAATTAGTCACTGATCTATAATACAGAGCATGTTTAATTCTGTTATATAATATTTGATATGTTGATTACACTTTACATTAAGTGCTAACTAACATGAGGTAATGCATTAATGCATTAGTAACACATTAACATTGGTTACCTAATGTTAAGTAAACATGTAACAACTGTTACAGGTATTATACATTCACTTAACACTAGCTAAGCATGTAACCATTGTTAATGAATCACTTCATGTTAACTAAGGCATTACCTCATGTTAGTTAGTCAATACTTGTAAAGTGTAACTAATATGTTTGATAAAGTTCACTTTTTAACCTGATATGAAACCAATATGGTTGCAAATAAATACATAAAGTGATTCAGTATATTACTGAGATATTAGACCTCAACCCTATGCTACTTCACAGCGTTCTTGTTATCAGTAGGAAGCTGTAAATGAAAAGTAAGAAATATTAGATCTGTCCAAAAAGATGGCGGGAGTGGCAGATGATTCTAAAATGACTGGATAAAAGTATTTTGAAATGTGGGTAAAATCATAAATGTAGGTTTTGCTTGTTAA
Source organism: Semaprochilodus insignis (assembly GCA_034552555.1). Classification (NCBI taxonomy): domain Eukaryota; kingdom Metazoa; phylum Chordata; class Actinopteri; order Characiformes; family Prochilodontidae; genus Semaprochilodus; species Semaprochilodus insignis. The sequence continues at coordinate 16,454,711 of CM067484.1, read as the reverse complement.
ACAGTTGTTAAAAAAGAGTGCATCTGTGGTCTGAGCATGGACTCATCCGATGTTTTATAAATCACATCATGTGCACATGGAAACTGGTAGCTGGGGGGTTTGGGGGATATGACTCAGAGATGACAGGGCCATAGTTCCCTGATGATAAAATCAATAAACAAGAAAACTATTAGCAAGAAATAGCAAAACAAAACATTTCATTCAGAGGGCAGGATGAAGAGCTGTTGGGGAAACATATCCGGTGAACTGTAATGGAATGGATGGGAAGGAAGTAGGATTTCCTAGAAATAAAGCTAATGACTCTTTGTAAGAGACTGGGAGGGGGGTTAAGAGAGAGAGACAGAGCGAGAGAGAGTGCGCTGACCCAGAGGGCTTTAGCTGTGCTATTGTTATTCTAAAGCACTCTTCACAGAAACAGCTCTTACACAACACATTTACTGTTATCCGCCACTCTCTCACTAACTGATAAGCTGATGCAGCTCACTCTTGCTTCACTGATGGGAAGGACAGTGTGGGCCAGTGCTGGTTTTACCAATCTGGGTTTTTTCTTTAGGACAAACAGTACCTCCTGAGTTAGCACGTGTCATAATTACAGTCCTGAGCCAAAGTCAGAGACCACCCTTCATTTACCTAATTTCCAGTCAAAGCGGACATTACGTAATAGTTATTAATCTGTCAGTGCCAGGAAAGAAAACGGACAAACAGATATTTGACAGAAATTTACATAAAAGCCCCAACAGTACCAAGGACAGTCTTAGGGCCAATTTATGGTTCAGCGTTGAATCTACGTAGCCATGAGACTTGCTGATGCTCAGTTCCCCAGAAATGTTGTGAAAAGAACCAACTGGCTTGCTCGTCACACCGCCAGTGAGCAAATGTTGATAATATTGTGGCACTAGTGGGAAAAGCTAGCTGGAGGAACTGTGGAGAGCTGTGCAAGTGCAGTAGCCAGAACAAGCCAAAAAATCAAGATTTTAGAGCACTGAGTCAAACACTACAACACATTTATGAGGTATCTGTGATTTCAAACCTGTTTTTGAAATGGTAATTTTACCCTCAGTATCAGTTTAATATGGTCTCTCTCATTTAGAGAGAGTCTTAGGTAGTCTAGACGTAGGACTGCCTTATGACTGCCAATAACTGCAAGGACGGACGCACAGTGAACAGACTTTGCTGTAGTCCAACCAGCCTTAAGTGTCTTAGAAATGGAAAACAGCAGTGGCGGCTCTGTGTCAGAACTGAGTCCTATGAGTCCAACTGCTACATACAAGGTAAACATTTTGTTCATGTATGTTGCAAGCTTCAAATGTCTGTGTTTAATCTAGAGCAGTCAAAAAATACGTTCATCTGCTCCTGTGTTAGCTTCACGCTAATATACTATTAAAAAATCGTTTAGGGATGCTAGCAGAAATTAGTATGAAGGCCTAGCTATTAGGCAGAGACACAGACCTAATAGTTCCAACCCATTGTACTGGGATTGTCTTCTCAGAGTGGAGGGATGACAACACCTGTGAAACACCTGTTGATGTTTCCAGATCTGATATAAGATAGAAGAAGGGAGTCCCATTTACTCTGTATCTTTCATTCCCCAGGTTATGAAGCTTCTTTTTAACCATTGGCTTTTCTCTTCCTTCTGCAAGTGGAAATATCTCACTTGTACTTAATGGCTGTTGTAACAGGAAATCAAATGAATTAAAGGTGGTCTCTGGTCTCGGGGGTCTTTGGTTTGATTGCCCTGTACATTCTAAGCGATACAGAATGATACAGAGTATCAGCTTACTTGACTTATGTGTGAACCTCAGTTGTTAATGAGCCCCCCTCCTATTTGATCTCTCAATAGACACATGTGCTCAGGCCTGGGGGTGTTGAGAGGAACGTGGAGGCAGAAGGCCAAGTGTGTGTCCTTCACGAGGCTCTGGCATGTCTGGAATGTTTCTTTCTTTTCCTGCTAATTCCCCCTTGGTGTTTCTGAGCTTTCGTTTTAACCGAAACATGCGTGTGTGTGCGTGTGTTATTGTTGATTCTTTGGTGTGACAAATTCCTGGAGAAGCGGGGGATCAAAAACACAACTTTCACCACCTTTGTCATCAAGCCCGTACGGGAAGACCTGAAAAACAACCTCCCTGAACTGCACTGACCCTTTCTTCGTCCACAACAGGGGAAAAAAAAAACTCTGAACACTGTAATACAGCACATGCTAATGGAATTCCACTTCTCTGGGATTTCTCTGGAAATGTTATGAACACATGCACAGTTAAAGTGTTCAAAACATGATATGTGAAAGTGAAAGCATCATAAATCAAAGGAACCAGATATTCAAAGCATTTAAAGCTCCTTCACCAAAAGTTATTATATGAAATAGTTATGGTTATGTTTCATAACTTGCAATTTTTTCAATCATTTTTAAAACTTGTTGGTTTATGCTTTGTGCTGTTGGTCTGAAACATATTTTGATTATACTGCAACTGTAGGCGGGCAGCACGGTGGTGCAGTGGGTAGTGCTGTTGCCTCACAGCAATAAGGACTTGGATTCGACTCCCCTGCCGGGTGACCAAGGTCCTGGCTGTGTGGAGCATGCTTGCTTTCCCAGTGTCTGCACCCCTTTCCTCCCACAGTCCAATGGCCTGCAGTCAGATGAGTTGGAGATACTAAAGGGTATGTTCAAGGCTACATGACACTTACATAAGTTTTTCTTATGTGATGCTACATAAATGTTTAGGCTTATTACAATAGGCATCATTCACTGTAAAAGCCACATCTGCCAACTTTGAGGTTAGCTAAAGCAGCCTTTATGACAGATGACATAAAAAAAACATTTATAAACATTTATGTAGGCTTATGTAATAGTGTCCTGCGATAATCCATCCCATGCAGCTTGAATATTCTCAGGCAGTTCCTACAGATTATGCGGTGGGGGGGGAAGGTGTGACGCATGACAACAAACCATTCATACTAGTGCTGACCATGGGGCCTCCATACACGGATTCATTGGTCATCTTCACCAAGACAAAAACGGGACTCATCACTGAAGATGACCCACTGCCATTCTGAATCACTCCATGACAATCTGGCACGACACTATTGCAGTTTTTGGCAACTTTGATGTGGTGTTAAGGGCAGTCGCCTTCTGCCAATGGTGCTGGCACTAACAGAATGACTCATGGAGGGCATCACTCCTCACTGAATGCCTGCAATCGTGGCTGTTGGGTCAGTTAGGTCATTTGGCCTGTCCTTGCTTACGTCACATGTGCGGTGAAACTTGCATCATTTGCATGTCTCACGATGTGAAACCTACACACCAAGTTTCATTCATGTCGGTTGATTCCTTCTGGGTATCTATTTGTGCAACTATTATTTTGATGATGAGTGTATAATCTGACCTGTGGCTTCCCTGGTGGAGAGTAATGGCTAAAAGGTTATATTTGCATAAACATCAAGATGCCTGCTTCCTACATCCACCACTGTAAAGAAATCTTACTGGGTAAGTTTCTCTACTGCAGAGCATTTCACATCAAACCACGCTGAACGACTTTACATCTGAATCACTGAATCATTTAGTGTGTTTGAAATCCCACTTTAGCCTGCTTTCACTTTAATAACATTGAAGTAGTGGCTCATCCCGCACAATGAAATTCTTAGTTCCTTCTTAGCACCATTGATAAAGAAAAAAAGGAACCAAGACAGACGTATCTCATGATCACAGTGCAAACGAGTGTACGATGGGCAACAAATGCAGTGTGAACACAAATTATGCACAATAAGCATACAGAAAATGTACAATATAGTGACTTTGATAGGAGCAGATCTACAGGGACTGCAGAGTTATATGACAGAATAACAGCTTTCACTCATTCCCTTTACCTAAACACAGTACAGGAGTGTAGGCCTACTGATGGTGCACTTCAGAAAAGCTGACGATGTTCAGAAAGCTGACGATGTGAATGGATTCATCACATACAGATTCATTCAGTGCAGGGAAATGAATGAAAGCGCTCTAGTCTGCTCAGAGACAGCAGCATCCTGTTATAACTCAAGGTCTGACACGTTGATATCCTCCTCTGTACGAAATGGTAATACAGCAGCTCCACGCCAAGGACACACAGTTTCCAGCTAAGCCGCCCACAGCCCACGGGAAAGAGAGGAAGAGTTAGTCAGTGGCTCGGCCTGCCAGGGAGAGGCTTCTTTAAGCTTTTGGTCAGGCTCTGTGCCACCAGGTGCCCTGATTACACAAGCGGCCCAGTTCAGAGCGCCGCAGGTCAGAGAGAATACGCAAGAAGTGGGTCACTCCAAGAGGAAGTGGGTCATGTTGGTAGTGCTGTGTCCATGAGCATCCTCCCTCCCTCGCTTTGCGTACACAAATACACTCTGAAATACACTAAACTAGCAGCTCAATAGGCACTAGCTTATATCTACACATCTGGCACTTTTATCAGAAACACCTCTGTATAGGTGCACTCTGTAGGCGTACATTCACTGACTGTAGCTCATCTGCTTGTCTGAGTTGTATAATTCTTGGGGGAACTGGATCACCTTAGGCCATTCGTGGGCCATTTTCAAGGCAGCAGTGACACTGATATTGTAGTAGCATGATCATTTGTACGATGCTGGTATGACTCTATCATGCGCAGCTGGATTTCTGGTTTTAAACATTGTGTACATTTTGTGACCACAAAAATCATTACCTTATTAGTCCACCGAGACATGGATTACTGACCGGACAGCTGGGGCCAGTACTCATGGGCCTCTGACTGTTCCCTTCCTGGAAAAGCTTCTAAAGGGTCGATACACAGCCCGCCAAAGGTCAACCATCCCAGGTGACCTACCTGCTCAAGCCTAGCCCCTGAGCGTGGTTACAGTTCCAGCCAGCACAAACCTTGCAGGATGATTGCTGCTTGGAAGACGGGTGACCCCAGTCCTCATCCAATGGCAGCAACAATGGCACTCCATCAGGGCATCATTTATTTCTCTGCTGATCATCATGCCATCGACACTGGGATGCATGCCGCTCTTGTATGCTGTGGCTCCGCCTCTGCCGCTGGTGATGGATTTGAACTTGCTGATGGTCATCTTTCTACCGTTTGATGTGGCCATCTTAGTGTGTGTAAGCACACCGGGTCTCAGATAGATATCGGCATGTTCATTTGTCTTATTTAGTGGATCTTATTTAGTACAAATGACTAAATAAACAATATATATAAAGCAATGTATGGATATGTACAGCAGATGCATATGGCTAAAGCTTTTGAATGGCAGTAGCTGCCAGAATGAAACTGTTTTGTCCAATTCAGGTGGAACAGGAAAATCATAAACCGTTTGGGACTACATTGTGTTCTCATGCTTCTATGTGTAAATTGACAAACGTGTGCTAATGTCATGTTTTTTATCCACAATAACCTGCCTTAAAAATTCCACCGGGAATTTTCCTGACTCTTCCGATTACCCAGCCCGGCACTGCTGATGAGTCGATGAATGTAGCAAGACAGTCATTACATTATAGCTGGTTAAAACCCTGCTTGTGTTCAGACAGGATTTAACTGCCCCTACTTACTGTTGCCTCAACAACCACTTTCAGAGTGTTTGACACGTCTGTTAGTAGTATTGACAGAAACTGTCTGATTTGAGCTCAGTGGGCCTCTCGGTCAAAGGAGCAGGGACTCATTGGTTTGGCTTTGTGTTTCCTCTTAGTCTCGTTGACAGCTGCTTAGGAAGTGTTGGAATGTTCAATCACCTTTTAACACATTCCTGCAAATACTGTGAAACCACTGTGTGGGCCTTGTGTGGCTGGATTGCAGTTCGTGGCTAATCAGAGATTAAGGCGACACGCCTTACCTGAAACATTGACGCATGCAAACACTTTTTCAGACACACACACATTCATTCTGAACTGAATCATGTGCACATTCCACTGCAATCTCTCACCCACTTCAAAGAGTAGCGAGCGTAAAGTTCGTGACTCGTGTTCCGGGCGGGCTGTCGTCACGGCCAAAGGTTTTATTTATTTTTTTCTGTTTATGTTTTTATAGCGGAGTTTATTACACTAGCGTGCTTCCGATGCTTCCACTATCTGCTCTCCATTCTATGCTGCCCACGTGTTCATAGAACTTACGAATGTATGAACATGCAGCAGTGAGCACTACTGAAAAATCACTGCTTTCTAGTGCATTTCAACTAAGTGCAAGTCATCAATACTTATTCTAGACCACCTTTCTCGAGTCAAGTCTAAGACTAGTCCAGGACCCCAAATAATTAGTTCCTCCTACTGGTGTCCTCCTATTGGTGTCCTACTTAAAAAAAATTCTAGTCTCTTTCTGATCAACTTGTTTGAGAGAGCTATGCACATTCACTCGGGACAACAGGTTTAATGCATTACAGTGATTTTTGCATGGGTGAGAGTGTTATAAGAGAGTTTTTCCACAGTTACGCTTATTAATAATAAATGGGATCAATAATTATTCCAATAATAACTTTAGTTCCTTTAGAATGTGTTACTTTTGTAGTAAGAAAAGCCCACTGCACCGAAAGTACCATAGCACAGTGTCTCATAACGTAGTGTCATGTAGTATAGCGTAGCACATAGCATAGCTATAGAATATGGGTCAGAATAAGGTTGTCAGTAACCCTAACCCACAGTTTAAACAAAACTAGGTTCTTCATCAGTACACTCGGTGGTCCACGCGGGCTGTATTGCAGCCAAAGGTTAAAGTCATGTTTGCCTTCAGTTGTGTTCTATATCAACATTCAAGAGTCTGGACTTTTTGCTGTTTGTTTGAATATCAGGAATAAATGTACATATACACACAAAATGTAAAGGGTGTCCTTTCTTTCCCCAGAAGAATATTTTTGATAATAACAGTATATTATCATCAAATTGAAATCATAATCAAATATCAGCTCTTCTACTTATAAACATCGATGTGGCATGGATTAAAAGTTAGTCCCCACATCTGACTACATTCCTAAATTTGGAAATCGTGCATCAGCACTCTGAGTTTCTTGACCTTTAGTACTGAATAATTGCCAGTCGTGCCAACTGGGCAAATCAAACATAAACAGACTGAATGATCTGGTGTAGAGTTGCTTGAGTACGAGTCAGTGCATGTTTAGGTCTAAATTTGTTGAATATGAATATGATATAAAAGATGAATATGAGAAGACATACTATCCAGTTCAAGTTGAGACCTGAGGCATTAGAAAAGAGCATGTTGACTTGAGAACAACACTGGTAAAAACATATTATAGAGGTTTATTTATACACATACACAGTGATATGGAAAAGTTTGGCAGCCCCTGGTCAAACGGTAGGTTTTGTTGATGTTCTGAGGGAAAACAGAGAACACACCTCTGGACATTTGAATGCACAATTACTGTTTATTTACTAAATTTAACATGTAGTCAAGCAAACTTTGTGGCCATGTTTCTGTTTTATTTCATTTTAGATTTGTACAAAATGTTATATGCAGCAAACAATCCATGTTTGTACAAATTTGAATACCATATTGAACACTATGGGGCCTATTTCCCTGTAACACACTTGCACATAACATACAAACAACTTTTTAAATATTTGCAAAAAACATCGTAAAATACGTGTAACGCATCCAGTGATTCAGTTTTTCCACAAACATTTGGAGTAATTGCCAACTATTCATTTGAAAAAGTCCCTGCTGTTGTTGTGTCTCCAGAATAGTTCACAGTGTTATAAACATATGTGGCGCAGTTACTGGCATATTTGAAGAAAACCAAAGAAATGTGTGTCACTGGAAAAACATTCTTTCAAGATATTATTTTTAGAATCCAGGAACTTTACTGAGGTCTATGTCCATTTCCCGTTTCACCGGGGAATAAATATGAGGTAACACACTGGTCAGATCCCTTTGTCATTCATTAACATGGGTAAAACCCAAGAGCTCTCAACTCAAATGGGAAAAAGAGTTGTTGAGCTGCAGATTGTAGATTGGGGAATGGCTACAAATGGCTACAAAAACATAGATCAGCAGCTGAAATGACCAATAAGCACAATCAGGGTCAGTAAAGAAAGTTTCAGAACAGTGTTGCTGGGAATGGGACATATCTGCATATTCCTGCCCCCTCCCCCTACACACACACAGTGACCAGGATGCTAAGAGAGTCAAAAAGAAGCCTGAAGATCACCTGAGATGCTGGCCAGATTTTTGGACGAGTTCCACAAAAGAAGCCCTTCCTGGAATAAAGACACCAATCTCAGCATCTGAATTTTGCTAAGGTGACATTGGAATTACAACTGGAATTGTGAGTTGTGGTCAGATAAAACAAAAAAGACAAAAAATGGCTTTCTAGCCATGCACACCATCATCATGTTTGGCAAAAAACAGGGACAGAGTACAAAGAACGGCACCTCATAGCTGTGCCAGTGGTCCAGGGTCTCTTGTTAAGGTCAGAATTCCACTGAATGAATTCCATTCAGTACCGGAACGTTTTAGGTGAAAGTCTGGTTGCCTCTGCCCAGAGACTGAAACTGGGCCATGCTTCGATCTTTTAACAAGACAATGACCCAAAGCACTAGTCAAAAATGACACAAAAGACTAGCAGCAACATGTCTTTTTGCAGTTTAACCAATTAAACATCTGAAGAGGCCAGTTTACAAAAGAAAACCCAAGAATGTCAAGAATGAGTTTTCCAAGGTCCCTCCACAAGTGTTCTCCAACCTTGTTAAACACTATAGAAAGAGGGTGAGTGCCATCATTCTCGCCAGGGGAGACTCAATCCACTGCTGAAATTAGGGGTGCCAGTATGTTTGGAATCTGCATCTTTATGAACATTTGTGTTACTAATGCCACACCCACACTAATGGATAAATGGATAATTGGATAATTATGAGGCTGATTTTCTCCTCCCGACAATCACAAAGAGTCTCCCGATATCTGGCTGATCTTAATTGATTATCTTCCCAGATTACCCTGTAGTGTGGGGTGTCTATAATCCAATCTTTAGTCCTTCCATCTTCTCCCAGGGGCTGCCCGATCGTGGCATGTAAATACTAAACATGTTCAAAGTAGTGTCCAGTAGTGTAGGGTAGACACCGACTCTGGTGAAACGCGATGTTGATGTCATGCCTGAAAAGATCATCAACCAGTGACAGGCGAGTTTAACAAAACCTGTCTGTATGTATGGAAGAAGTTAAAAGCATGGCGGCTAAATTGCGAGCGAGGATGAACTTGTGGAGCTGTGGCAGCAGCATTAGTGTCTTTATATTGTGTGCTGTGTGCTTCATCCACATACTTTTCCTTTTCTTGGCTTGTTCTTAAATTGAGGACGGCACAGTGGGAAGTGGGAGATACTGTCACCTCACAGCATGAAAGGCCTGGGTTTGATTCTCAGCTGGTATCCTTTCTGGGTGGACTTCATGTATTTACCCCATGTTTCCTCCTCCTGATGCTCCAGTTTCCTCTCACAGTCCAAAGACATGCAGTCAGGTGAATTGCCCCCTAGGTGTGTGTGTGAATGAGTATGCCCGGCGATGGACTTGAAACCTGTTCAGGGTGTTTCCTGCATTCTGTCCATTGAACGCTGGGATAGGCTCCAGCGCCTCCACAACCCAGAAGGATAAAACAGATGAGTGAGTGAGTCTGAAATGGCTTTGCTGTCATCTGCCATGTTTGTTTACATGTAGTATGTGAGAAAATCCCCTCTTCTGAGGAAGTTTGATCTACTGTTATAGGTCCCTTCTGAGGATGTGAGTGATTGACCTACTGTTGTAGATCCCTTCTGATAATGTAAGTGAATGGTCTACTGTTGTAGATCCCTTCTGAGGATGTGAGTGAATGATCTACTGTTGTATATCCCTTCTGAGGATGTGAGTGGACGATCTACTGTTGTAGATCCCTTCTGAGGATGTGAGTGAATGATCTATTGTTACAGATCCCTTCTGAGGATGCAAGTGAATGATCTACTGTTGTAGATTCCTATCTGAGGATGTAAGTGAATTATCTACTGCTGTAGATCCCTTTTCAGGATGTGAGTGAATGATCTACAGTTGCATAACCCTTCTGAGGATGTGAGTGAATGATCTACTGTTGTAGATCCCTTCTGAGGATGTAAGTGATTGATCTACTGTTGTAGATCCCTTCTGAGGATGTAAGTGAATGATCTACTGTTGTAGATCCCTTCTGAGGATGTGAGTGAATGATCTACTGTTGTCATCATGTCTATGCAGTATACGGCAAGCAAAATGTGATTTGACTAGGGGGGTTTAAGCATTTATTTTTACATATATTTTAATATTTTCTGGTAACTTTTGCAGACACTTCTGAACTGAAAACTAACAGTTTGGTGTCCTCAAACTTCTGACTTCTCCATAGAAAGAGCCATTGTCTTTCTTCTGAAATTATCAAAGTGATCTCTTACTGCATCTGCAAATAACAGGTTTTGGCTCAGGATCAGTCCTGCGGTTGGGGCCTCTGAGTGCTTTGGGCTTCACAACGGTGATTCACAACACACTAGTTGCTCAGGATTAGGGTCATCACTTCACATAATTTCCAGTGGCCCGCATGCTCTCGGCCTAAGACAATCGAAAATCGAGGTCAGCTCACGTAATGGTGGGTCGAGCGCAGGTGCTTTTGTTTACAAACATGGAAAATGTCCTCGGGCTTTCTGTCAAGAACTGACCTGGATTTGGCATTACAGCTCCTCCCTACTCATTCGCACTCGATCCACAGTTGTAAAATAATGCGTCAATACTCAGAAATAGCACATATGAAGACAGAGAGGAAGTCACCTCCTAAAATACCCGCCACTGCCCTGACTGACCGTAAGGGAAGTAAGGCACAGGACGCGGTGCTTACTCAAGTTCTAGCTCATTATGAAACGCAGAGGCCTCTTTCCATCACTACTCATACGCAGGCATTTAGACAGTTTAGAAATAATTTGAACTTTTCTTTATTATGCCACACGTGGGGAACTCTACACGACCCGGAGTGTAAAGTTCACAAGCAGGAGAAGTAATGTTGCTGTTATCATGTTTATCATTATTTGGTTTATCAGTGATGACTTCTTTTTTTAAGTGCTGGAAGCCTAGTGTTTTCATAAGTACTTTTCTTCTAATTATTGTGGCATGTGAAATGTGAAATAAGAAAAGGGAATTCTTATTATTATTAATTGCTTGTATGGTGAAAGATCTTTCAGTGTTGTAGTGTTGTATTATGGTTTGTATGATTTTATTAAAGTTGCATGTTCAGTCACTCACATTTCCTTGTGTAACTATTATGCTTTATGTCCTTGAGTGTCACAAAAATGTGATTATGAATTAAATTGTATTATTATTGTTGCTGTTGTTGTTGTTGTTGTTGTTGTTGTGTGACATAATAGCCATTGGTCCAAACGGTCCTTCAGATACCAAAATCAAACAACCTTTTCACACTCACGTTCTTCTTTAGTGAGGCACCACTGAGAGCTCCAGTCTGCTTCTTAACCTGTCCGGGTACAAACTCCTACCTTTCTTTATATGGTGCTCTTTGGTCTGTTTGTCTATTTTAACTACATGTGTGTAACTGAAGCGCACCCACACCACTGATGAGTAAATGTGTGCACATTGATGTGAAATGAAAGCTCTGTTTGAGTAAAGGCTGACTCTGTGCAGATCTACATGCAGTCTTTTCCCCAGTCCTCTACTGAGGCCCTAGTCGTTTCAGTATTGCACAGTGCTGCGCTCCTTGTTGTGTGAACAGACAGAACTCTAAAAAAACTACTCAGTTATCATTCTAGCACTTTCCCTGTGATGAAAAAGAGGAGATGTCTGCAGTTGATAAGGGGAGTTACAATTCTTGACCCAATGAAGAAAAACAACGTTTGGTACCCCTGGGCTCTAATGTTAGCTAGCCTGCTAGCTAACTAGCCAACCTAGCAAGCATTAGCACCCAATGGCACCAAACGTTGTTCTTCTTCCTTCGTTTAAGAACTGCAACTTACCTCACCAACTAAGCTTTTAAGCGACATTTTGTGACATCACAAAAACAATTTTGCATCTTAGTTTCATTGTATGGTGTGAAAGGTGTGTTCTGGAACTTTAGCAATGTTTACATTCTACAGTCACATACCAAAAGTCATGGGATAGCTGTATGTAAATGGGCTATGAAGGGTTGTTACCTCAGGGGACAGCTTGGGAATGCTCACACCTATATTTGTTGTGAGGTGTTATCTTGTGAGGGAGGCTGAACACTGCCCAGAGTGCTCATGGCAAGACGACGCCAAGTATGAGAGTTCCCTGAGGTAACGCCACTTCATAACCCATTTACATACTGCTATCCCATGACTTTTGATGTGTCAGTGTATGTAGTTTGGTATGTCAAAACAAGAAAAATGTGGAATTTCGTGGACATGTGGCTTTTATATATCATTTGTCACATTACACTGAAAAAAGAACCGTTGTGCACATTGACTGTTGCTTCATTTTCCTTAGCTTGTGAGACAAGGATGCGGTCAAAGTGCTTGTAAATCCTTGTCCTGGCCTGAAGAGGAATTGAAATGTTTCTGCAGTTCATGAATGAATGTAGGCTCATGCTGGGTGTAATTTGTGTTAAGGGGCCACCTGTGAGGAGGGAGGGAAACCGTGTGCTGTGTGGAGAAAGGGGAAGCAAAAGCAAGTGCTTGCATGTCTGTGTAGGACACATCACACACGCAGGAATGAGGAAGTGAAGCCGGGCTTTACGGGAAAGCAGCAGCAGGAGGAGGAGCTGATGGGAAGATGGCCTGCGGAGAGGGCCTTCAGTACAGGTGTGCAGGAGTGTGTTTAGAGGTTCTTCTGCTTATTATTTATTGAATCATTTTGATTGATTGATTTATTATGTGCTACTGTGCAAAAGTCACCCTTCATTTCCTTAAATTCAGGAGATATTTTTGCACTTGCACTTGAAGCAGAAATACGTAATCAAATTAGGGACAAAATAGATTTTCAGAAATCATTTTCAGATTTTCAAAAACATGTAAATGTAAGGGGCATCCAGACATTTGCATACCACTGTAGTTGTTGGGACTTTTAGTGTAATTTACTGTTAAATAGAATTTGCTGCTGCTGTTGAAACAAACCTCATTTCTCCTTAATGATAAAGTTACAAGAGAAAGACAAAAAACAATATGTGCATTTAATGTAAGTCACGGTAACCAGACATTTCTCAAGTAATTTTGGGCCATTTCCTTTGGTCTGTTTGATCATGACCTTTACACACAATGTAAAGGGCAATAGGCAGCTTGCTTTTGTCTTGTTTTGGCTTATGTCACTTTATATTCTCACATTTAAATATGCATCTCAGTGTATATCAGATGCTACAACAACAAAGTTGCTATTATAATACCTTTGCCTGGTTAATGTTGACAGCTGGAATCATCAGTGAAGAGCTAACTCATGGTTCTGGTGGACTATGCCCAGCACTGCAAGGGTTAACTTCACACCAGAAGCTTTATGTGCCGTGTGTGTATTCCTGGGTGCCATCTTCATTTCCTCTGCATGGGGTCCAGGCCCTTGAAGCGCCATGGGAACACACGCCGATCGAGTTCTCAAGTCACTCACACAGTAATGACTATCCCGTTGGGAGGGGGAGAGGTGGGTGGCGCCCTTCAGACTCTTCCCCAGGCTCATCATAGGCCAAACTTGACTGTTGCCACACTGGTGTTTACAGAGCAGATGAATCACAAGGGTTTGTCAACAGTGGTGTGTTTGCAGTGGAAGGTTGAGATATTGGCTTCTGTGGCCTCCTGTTGAGAAGGCAAAGGAATGCAACCAAGACGGCCACTCCCTCTGTCCTCACGGCCCCGTCCACTTGAGAGTGACCCTGTGCCTCAGTTCAGGCACTATGTTCTTCCTCTGTATGCTGTATACTTCACTAGTGCCACACAATGGTAGTGCAAGCGTTTTTTGCTACATTGGAATGACAGAGTACTTTTCATGGCTAGGTTGGTGATTAGCCAATGTAGCTACTTCAAGGTACCCACTATGCAAACATCTGCTAATTTTAAATATTAAATCTTTGGCTAAACTTCACGTTATTAGTCTGTCAGGCCTCTCACTTTGTGTGCTGGCTATTTTTAAACCGTACATTTAAAATGGACACTATTTGTGGCAGAAGTACTACAGAATTCCCAAATTAGCGAATGTTAGCTAGCTACCACATGCCAAATCAGCATTGAAAATCTGAATCTATACTTTACAAATAGTCTAATACACATGGAATGTCAGAGGAATACAGTTACTGAAGGACAATTGCAGTTATTGAAGGACAGTAACTGAATTTCTGGATTGTATCAGGGTGATTAAGATCTGTAATGGCTTCTTTCCTTTATCTATGTGTTACCACACTGCATCAGAACCAGTTTAAGAAGACACACTTCCTTTTCCTTCCAATATACAGGAAATGCAGCATGGGATATGGGTGAATGAAGCACAATGGTTAAAATGTTATTAAATACTTTCACAGGGAAGAAGGTTGAGGAATGAATTACAGTCATTGTCAAAAAGCTAGTTGGGGAAAATAACTGACAGGAATGAAACTTGGTGGGTAGGCCTGACATCATGAAACATGTGAATGATTGAGGTTTCACGCTTAGCCGGATATCGACTGCCCTTAACACCTCGTCAACATTGCCAAAGACTGTAATGGCGTCGTGCCAGACTCTAGCTATGACTGTCATCTTCAGTGACGAGTCCTGCTTTTGTCTTGGTGGAGACAATCAACAAATCCGTGTGGGGAGGCACTGTGGTCAGCGCCAAGATAAACTGTTTGTTGTCATGCATCACACGTCCAAAAGACTTGGTGTCCCTCCACCTCCACTCCTACCGCACAATGTGCAGGGACAGGGTAAGAATATTCAAGCTGCATGGGATGGATTATCACAACTCCATGTCAAGACATCTGGAATGTTGCATTAGCAAACATGGTGGCCAAACGCCATACTGAGAGACACTACTTCTGTATGTACAGCTCAATAAACATTGTCCATATCAGTCTAAATTTTTTAATCCTTTAGTGTTCCTGGTAACCTTTAGCTTCCTTCCCAATAGCAATGATCTAAGTTAGGAATGACATTCACATTACCAAAAACCTAACATGCCAAATTACCATTCTAACATTGTGAAACTTTAATCTGTATATCACAAAGAGCCTAACACAAGTGACATGTTGTGGACATTGACTCAAGGACATTGACCAGTGTCTGGACACAAACAACAACAAACAACAATGCTTTCTTTTCCAGAGGATCCTCCAGGTATTCTCTGTACACTTTGTCCAGGCCTGGGTCATCCCACAGGTTTTATGGGTGCATCCCCAGGGGCCAAAGCCTCTGTGGGTTAGTGTTATATGGCAATAGCTGTGTTGGCTCATGGTGGGAACTTTACTGGGAGGAAAGTGAAAAATCGATTAAATTTCAATTTATCATGCTATAGCTGATCATAATCCAGACAGTCTCCATGTCTTTTCTGAACTTTAGTCTCTGCTGACTAACTGTTCCACTATCTGGCACTACCTTGGTCAAGGAGATAAGTAATACCAATAACGTAGAGGATGCCAATTCCCAAATAAAAAGGTCAGTGTGAGTTTAAGAACAGCATAGTTGTCGTCAGTGATCTGCAAACCGTCCACTTCTCTGCATAAAGTCATTAAATGAAAGAAATTAATTGTTTTTGTCCGCTAACTAGTCCCGCAATTTCTTGAGATATCCACACCGTAAATCACTTGCAGTTTTCCAAAAAACTCTGTTAAATTAATTATTATTATTTTTTTAATTAAATAATTTTTTCCCATTAGGAATCAAAGGGGCGGAAACGAACACTCGCATCTACTGTACTTTCACATATACTATCGCTTGGCAGACCCCCAACCACAAATTCAATGTTGGTTTCGCCCTGCACTCGTCTATTTGTCTTTTTTTTCCCATCCCGTTCTTCCCATAGAATCCCATTCATTTTTAGCCCTACTGAAACCCTATTGTTTCCTTTGACCTACAGCCACTAAACTGCATATATTCACTCAGGGCAGGTCTCCAAACTCTAATCCACAACCATACTGACCCACACTCCTCTAAGTGTTGTTTATTCATCCCTCACTCCTCCCATTCAGTCCCATTTATTTTCAGCAACACCTTTGTAACTAGCTAACTGTCCAATCACTCTGCATTTTCTTCAGGAAGTGCACTTTTCTAGTTTTCATTTCAGTAGCCAAGTAGTGGATCACTTGTGTCCATTTGTGTCCAGGGGCCTATGACTTGATGAGCCTGACTACATCCTGTCGCACTTCACTGTGTGAACACATTACTTGCACTCAGCACTGCTAATGCATTACGGAGTATTCGATTTAAGACTCAGCCTGAGAGAGAGGTGACCTTTAGACTCAGAGACAGATCCGCGGTCAGCAGCAGTTCGTGTTTGCCCGCTTACCAACGGGGGATAGGGTGAAGTCTTTCATTCCTGACAGCTGATCTGGCGGCAGTGGCATCCAACGCTGGAAATGACCTTTAGCCTCAGTCACTGATCCACGGTCAGCGCAGTGCACCACTGAGAGTAAAGACAGTGAGTCACAGAGCAAGGAATGTTGGGGGGGGATGGGTGTGTGAATATGTGTGTGTGTGAAAGAGCGGACCAGTTCTAGGCGGAAGATTGTGAGCAGGTAGAGATGGAGTGAGAGTCAGGGTCAGCCTCAGAAACACATTCCATTCCTCTCCCAGCATCGCACAACCCGGGAAACCCCACAAGAGCAGCCAGGAAGCAATTGCTGAGCACTTTCTCACGATGCTCTTAACATTCACAAACATAAACAAACAGAGTCTCCTTTCAACTTTCAGCCAAAGCTGGACAAGCAAGGTTTCTGTTCCCTGTGTTCAAGGACCTTACCACAGGCGGCTGAGGTATAGAGATTGTTTATCCTGCTATGTCACGCGCTGAGGCTCCTTGCACCTCACATTAATATGTGTTTCATGTCCAGATTGCATCTGTTTATATATAGGATTCACACATATATGGTCTCCCGGTGTGAGCAGGTAGGATCTGTTTTTACCCGTGCATAAAAAGCACACGTCATCATTCCGGCACAATTTTTTGGTTTTGCCCAGTTTTGTGGTGTTAAACTTTATTGTTTGCATAATTAGAAGCTATGCAATATGCAATAGAAGTAACCAGAAGTCCTTTTGCATGCACCAAGTTGAGAAAGTTTTTTTTCTCTCTACACCTATACAGTGCTTGGAGTGGGACAAGCCACTATTTACTCAGATGAAAAATAATGTATGTCACACAATCTCGATTATTCTGTGTTTAACTTTTGTTTATCACACTAAATAAATAAATAAGTAAATAAATATATAAATAAGCATGATTGCTTTTTGTTTAGGAATGACTACATTCATAATAAATGCTTTGCTTTATGGAACATCACAAGACATTATATTGTATGATAGATAGATAGAGATAGATAGATACTTTATTGATCCCGAAGGAAATTTAGCAGCCAGTAGCGGTTTCACAAGAAAACAGCACAGTAAAACATCAAACAAATACAATTACAGATTAAAAGTGTTGTGCAGTATGAAAAAACCTAAATGGGTAGATACCGGCAGCAGTATTATTACCTGTTAACTATACACTATAAACTATAAACTATACATAGTACAGGTCACTTCGCAAGGAAGCAGAAATATATACAAGAAATACAAATATAACTGTAGACCTGTAGAAAGACAGTGCAATAGTAATAAAAAAAAGTGCAGTTACTCCACTAAAATTCTTAGCTTGTTTACGTCTGAATGCTGTAGATAGCCAACACGTGCATACACACAGTAGGCACATACATAATACATGGTGTCATACAGATATGCTCACCACACAAAAAAATTACTCAACTGTGAATGAAGCATACCTAATAGTACATAATACCTTCACAAGTAGCTGTGATTGGATTTGGCATGGACTAGATGTTTCTGCATGTAGGCCACATCGATGTTCAGCCACTCTTGTATCAAAGAATTGCGCAGCTCAGACAGATTTGGTGGATGTCTTCCCTGGCACCATTCTGAGGAGAATTTCCTATAGACTGAGATTTTTGCCACTGCTGGTAGACCCACATGACCCTACACTTCCACACACCTGCAAATTCAGCTACTTCCTTCACAATATGGTCTTTGGCACGCCCAAATGCAATCACTCCTTTTAGCCAATCATTAACATCTGCTTTAGACCAATTTCCCACACATGAAACGAGACATTCACTGCACTGTACCACCTCTTCTCAATCTATGAATCCCATCACACACCCTGCAGGTATTTATAGTCCCATCATCCTCAGACAACACCATATGCAGGAGCGTGCAGCTACTACCACCTTAAACATGCAAAGTAAGCTTATTACATTATCAAATTAGTATATAATATTTTTATATATGGTAAAAAGAGTAGTTTTGCAAATAGATGTATGTGGTGATCATCAGCATTTCTTATTGTATCTTTTATTTACTGCAGAAATTCAGCATGTAGTACTTGATTTGCTTGATTTGAACTTTCATTTCCATTCCAAGCACTTCAATATATACATACATGCAACACATGCATAATGGGACCTGATGTACTTGCAAATAACATGGCGCACTGATAGAAGGCACATGCGGACAATGAGGCTCACTGGGACTAATTACATGGGTGTGCCATGTACCAAAACAGTACCTACCACACCTGAGTATGTGTGCGTGCGTGTGTGTGAAGGAGGGTCTATGAGTTCATTACTTTCATTCCCAAGCAACGATATGGGAACAAACTGTGCCACTGTATCGTTTTAAGGAAAGCAGGAACGAGTTTCAGTAGCAAGCGCCAATCAGCTTTCCAATGACGAATCAAATAACTGTGGAACTATGACACATAACAGAACCCTGCCTGCAGTATTCTCCTGATTGCTTTCTGATGCATTTAAAACCTGTTAGTCTGCAATCTGTTGAATGTCCTTTTAACATGCTGCATATTATTAACCTAATTATCTGCATTACAAAAATACGCATGTGCAGTATTGGGCAGAAAGTACAAAGTTACTGTGCAGAAATAAGCACAAATCACAAAACAGGTTTATATTTCTATAAATATATCTATATTTATTTAGAAAATGACAGAGACGCCTCAGTAACTATATATAAGACACATTTTCCAGTATTTAGTGTGTATACAACTTGCAGTCTTTTCAGGAAACTTGCTTTCAGTTTTTCAAAGAAATCTGCAGGGATATTTTTCCACATCTCCAAAGTTTGGTCTTAAAAGTTGGTTACATTTTTTGCTTCTCTTGGTCCAAGTAATCCCAAAGCCATTCAGTGATGTTGAAGTCTGGACTCAGTCTGGACTGGACTAAGTCTGGATTGGACTAACATCCAGTGCTGGAGTGAGTATTCGGGAGAGTTGGGAGAATTCCTGGTGGGCCGGAAGTGTTTTAACCGCAAGCTAATGATCATGCATAAAAGCACGGTAACATTCAGACAAACTGTTAAATGTTATATCAACTTAAATATATGTAGTAATTTAAGTGTTAAACCACCAGGCCCTCAATCAAGTTGTACAGCTCTGGTTTGCTGCAGCTCAGTAGAGTGGATAGAGCTCAAAGGAAGCTTAAGTTAGCCTCTTATTCTCATTTTCAAGTCCACCCTAAATGATCTATCGCCTGTTCTGGAGCTATCGTGTAACTGCTGCACTATTTACGGTGGAATGGAAATTCTGATAGGAAGCTAACATCTACCTGGAGAGATGATTCAGAGATGTGGCACTGGCTAGCAAAAGAGAGAGTGCTCTACAGAGTTTATTGCACTACCATTATTGTTTTTGCTGTTTTTTTATATGTGAATTACAGTATGTGAAGATGAACCTCAGCAGCAAGAACTGCAGAAAATCAATGTGTGAAAAGGCTAGTTAAGGAGGATGGAGATGTACAAGCAGGTGGGCTGTGTGAAATGTTGACAGGTCATTAACTAATTTAAGTGAACTACAAAGCAAACATCACCATCGTTTACGCAACATATTCACATTTAGGACAAAAGCTTTGTCAGTTTTCATTTTATCACTATCTAGCCACCTGGTTTATCTCAGTGCCGCTTTTCAGAACTCAGCCAGTCGGAAAACAAATCTCACTCCAGCCCTGTTGACATCTACCATCTGAGACATGGAAGAAGACTGATGAGTCTGCAAGCGAATTTGGGATTATTAGGATCATGAGTGTCAGGAACAAAGAACCAAGACCGACGCGCGCAAAGCTAAAAGTCAAATGAGCTTTATTAAGCACACGAGTAAACAAGCACAGCAACAATATACAGACAAACATAGAGGGAGAGACAAGGTCAAAGTCAGAGAACATTCAGAGGTCAAAACCAGAGTAGGCAAGCAGCGAGGCAAACAAAGTGGAAGGGCTAGGCAAGAGAATGGTCAAGGTAACAAGAGAAAGGTCGATAGCCAGACAAGGGATAAGCAAAAAGAAGAGGTCAAAGCCAAAGGGAGTCAAAAAGCCAGAGTCAGAATAAACAGAGGAGAAACTCTCAGAAATGCAAACCAGGTTTGGCAAAACTTTGCAATGAAGAAGTGTTTGAGAGGGGTATATATGCTGAGGCTAAGTGGATGCAGCTGGGCTAGAACTCAGGTGACCTAGAGCGGTGCTGACAGGATGGCTGGGGACATGTGGGTGTGATGTCATCGGATGATGCACTCTGGGAAGTGAAGCCCGGGGGAGCGGAGGAGCAAAATATGCAACCAACTTCTATGACTGAACTTTGGAGGTGTAGAAAAATATCCCTGGAAATGTGTTTTGTTAACCGAAAGAAAGACAGCAAGACTCCTTACTCCTGGTATATATATATATAGTTGCATCCAGTAGAAAGTGTTGGATTGCAATGCTATTCAGAAGTAAGTTAAAGGTTACCAGGAACAATAAATAATGATACATTTAGACTGAAATGTATATATGTGAGCATGTGCATATATGTCCATGTGCTTGTGCATGTAAGTGTATGCATGTGCGTGGGAAGACTGCAAGATTGCTCAATAGACGCTGCTATGTGTGAAGGAGGACCGTGTGTTTAGCCCCAGCTGGAGTTTCCAGTGTTGAGGAATGAGAGAGTAGACAGTGGAACTGAAACAAAAAGCCTCAAACTTCAGCGTATTAACAAACAGCAGTCTGCACAGCGGTAACACACTGCTGTAGCAACACTGCTCATGCTTGACTTACATCGTTTACATCGACTTACATCGTTTATACTGTATATCTCCAACTTCTACTGCACGCTGATAATGTTATATTAACGTGTATGGCATTTTTAACAGATGCTCTTATTCAGAAGAGCCCCCTTTTTAATCACAGTAGACCACAGACTGGTAGACAGTAGAGTTTTAGCTGGGCCTGGAATTTTAGACACATCATCAAGTTTGTATTCAAACTGACCCAAAGCAAATCATCAAGTCCAAAACTGACAGCAGCAGTGCTGTTTCTGATCCACTCAGTGCAACACACAGTAACACAACATCAATGTCACTGCGGTGCAGAGAATGATCCACCACCCAAATAATACTTGCTCTATGGAGGTCCTGTGGGGGGGTCCTGACCATTGAAAAACAAGGTAAAAGGTGACCAAAACAGTGTAAACCTGATGGACTACAATTAGACACTATGCTTAACAACACCCCATTCGCTGTAAACCTTTCACTGCATTGCTGTACACCCTAAAATGACACATTCAAAGATTTTACTCTCCTTCCTGTCAGATTGAGGAATGTACCTGTAGTGAGGACTAACAATAACAGCCTTAGCACAGTTAGGCTATAAACATAGATTTAAAAGGCCTTCCACACAGGCTCAGCTACCTGGCTAAGATAATACATGCTTTGCTAACACTGGCTTTGCCATGCATGCGCATCTGCTCCTTGATATCCACAAGGAATTCTACAAGGAGAATGTTAAACACTTTTCCACATGCATTTGTGAATGAGAAAGAAAATCAGATGCACTCTCCTGAAAGTTCCTCCACAGATCTCTGCTGCCTGCACAAACTGTTATGTGGTGACGATTATGTAACAGCTATGATTCAGCATTCACATGCTGTCTCTCTATAGCCACAGAGGATCTGTCACGCAGCAGAGGCATGCAAAACCTATGCTCCTATTTGACTCTCATTTAAAATGAGTTTGCATGACAGGCCTGACCTGTGTGTCAAGAGCTGCTGCTGCTACTTCTCACCAACCACCTTCATATCAATTATAAAAAACAACAAAATGACTATCCAGCTTCGATATTTAAAGAATTACAAGCATCTTTCATATGTCTGAAACATGGCCAAAGGCAGCCGAAGCTTTCAACAGCTGACGGATGCAGAGAGACTATGTTTATGAGCTCATATCAGTTGCACCTTTTGCTTTCTTTAGATGCAAGCGTTTATTGTCATATTTATACGTATATAAATAAAGAAATATACAATATATATGTACTATACAGTCAGTGTGCTTTTGTAGCTACAGGCATAAGAACAGAACACACATACAACATGCAATACAATGCAATATGAGTGCAAAATGACAATACTGTACAATTCTGTGCAATAGCAGTACAGACTCATGTATATGTATCATACACATAGTGTGCATACTACTGCAATAGAAACTAGAAAAGTACACTTCCTGAAGAACATGCAGAGTGATTGGGCAGTTTAAGTTTGTTGCTAGCTGGTTGCAAAGGTGTTGTTGATAATGAATAATGGGAGGAATGGGGGATTCATAAACGACACACAGAGGAGTGCGGGTCAGTATGGCTGTGGATTAGAGTTTGGGGAACTGTCCTGAGTAAGTACATGCAGGTTGGTGGCTGTATGTTAAAGGAAACAATAGGGTTTGGGTAGGGCCACAAATGATCAGGACTCTATTGGAGGAATGGGAGATGAATAAACGACACATAGAGGAGTATGGGTCAGTATGGCTGTGGATTAGAGTTTGGGGAACTGCCCTGAGTGAGTACATGCAGTTTGGTGGCGGTAAGTAAAAGGAAACAATACGGTTTCAACTGGGGTGAAAATGAATGGGACTATATGGAAGAAATGAGGGATGGGGAAAAAGGACAAACAGACGAGTGCAGGTCAGACCAACAGTGAATTTGTGCTCGGGGGTCTACCTAGAGATGTATGTGAACATGTGTCTGTTGGTCTAGCAGAAGTACAGTAGATAGGCATGTACCTTCCACCCCATTTATTCTTAATGGGGAAAAAATTTTAAGCTTTTCTAAAAAACTGCAAATGGGATCAAAAAGTTGTATACAGGCTCACCATTCCAGACCCAACATTCTGGAGCTGGAATAGTGTTGAGAAGAAGAAGACGAAGAATAAGAAGAAGAGGAAGAAGAAGAAGAAGAACAACAACAACAACAAGAATATATCATCGGGTAACAATAGTGTTGCACGTTGCACATAATAAGTTCCATCATATAGAACTAACCCACTGAAATCACCAACATATTTGTACAAATATGTGCAATCTGCGCAGTGAAGCAGTCTGTAATGTTTACTGGGTCGATCTTGTTTAACCATACTAGTGGCATTTTGTTTAAAGTGATAGTTCGGCAGGAATCATCAAATGTACACACCGTGAAGACTTGGCAAAGAAGGAGAAGCTCTCCTTCACAGCACAAACCGCTCAATCAACCCCACAGACCAGCACAGTATAACACATCCAACACTTCAGCCCCTATAATATCCAAACAGCAACAACTGTTTACATGTTCTTAAGTCTCTCTCACTGTGGCTGCAGTGCTTCCCAAGAGTCTATGCACGTGGCCACGCATCCCATGCGTCCGCAGCTTTGTGCTAGCAAGTACACTGCTTCACTGCTCTTCGTTTTTAAAAGAGGAGCCCCTGCAACCCCACTGTCGTCGTGTGTTGGGTTGGTGTGAGTAGATCAGGCACAGCAGTGCTTTTAAACACCTCAGTGTCGCTGCTGGACTGAGAATAGTCCACCAACCAGAACTATCCAGCCTACAGCATCCTGTGACCACTGATGAAGGACTAGAGAATGACCAACACAAACTCTCTGACTTGACATCTACAAGCGAAAGGTGGGAGTGTCTAATAGAGTGGACAGTGAGTGGATCACTTGTACCAGCACAACACGCACTAACAGGCTTCCACCATGTCAGTATCCCTACAGTGCTGAGAATGATCCGCCACCTAAAAAGTCCCTGCTCAGTACAAGCTACAGAAGCAAAGTTTGAACACCAAACATGTCTTAGGTAATGTCTTGGCTAATGTAAGTTTATATCCCAGTAGTCCTTTAGTATTCCTTCCTTTTGTGTATCCTTTCTGTGGCTTTGAACAAGACACGTGAGCTGAGGTTTCTGCTGGAACTACCGATAAACTATAGGCCGACTGTGGATTGGCTTCAATCTTAATTTAAATTGCCAAAAATAACACGTGAAACAAAAGACTTTAGGTTGCCATCTTATCCTCAATGTCAGAACAAATGAACGACCTTCCGTGACAGATTCCATGGCGCCAAACGCGGAATGATGACGTGTAGAACAGCTACACTTTCCACTGTGAAGTTAAACGCACTAGACCAAGAGTCACGTTGATTTCTTTCCATGTGCAAGGGCCTTGGCAGCAGCATAAATAGAACAGATCTGATCTCATACAGCTCAGATTGTCCGCTCTAGCTGTAACCTTGCAACACGCGCAGATAAAAATATCTGATTTTATCAGTGGGCTAAAAGTTGCCATAGAGATATGAATGAATCAGCCTTCATTTCTCAACTAAAACATTGCTGTGGTTTGGATTCACATGAGTAAACTGAAGCTAACCACAGAAGAAGATGAACTCGGATAATCCGTGAGGAAGCAAGAACTGTACATTTAAGCCTACACTATCGGTGATTATTAATAAATCAGTATGGGAGCATGACTTACTAGCACCCAAGATCCCTAATCTTACTTGGACCATCGCTGGCTAATAGGGGAACAATGGAAGTGTGTTCTAATCAGCGTTTCACCTGATGCCACAAACCTGAAGCCCTGCGAACATTCCTCTATATAAAAAGGCAAATATTGCCGCAAATAGGCTCCAACATTATTATCAGCTTTCACACAATGCCAAGATCTAGTGCTGGGGTTGCGTGTGAGGCATCCAACCAAGAGTGTCCTTATTTGAATACGCCTCAGGGAAATAGTGCCTTTATCTATTGTCAGGAATGTTTGGTTATGAAGCTAGAGGGCTTTATTTGCGATGGTTCAGCTTCAGTTATTAAGCATTGCATGCATTGGTAGATGGGGTATAACTCTATCACTCTGCCACTTTAGGAGCTCCCTTTGTGTTTTGGGTTACCTCAATTTCAGCCACTTTAATCAGCCAGCTGCAGGACACTGCCGATCATCTATAGTATACAATGCTACAGCCAAGCTTCTTCAGTTTGGCTCATGTCAGTTATCAGCACTAGAATCGTTTTCAGCCTGCTCAGATTGTTTCCAGGTCTTCATTAAGGTTAGTGGAGATCTGTCAGTGTGGTTTAGGACACTATGGCTTCACGAAACTTCCCTGCGTGCAGCCTGTTTAGGCAAGTGTTATGCCAAATTCTTACTCCCCCACAGAATCCGACTTCCCTTCGGACATGCACGTTCTGACTCCCACACAGAATCCAACTCCTCTTCACGGTCATGGACGTCATGCAGGCATAAGGAGGCCCGTTTTTTTTTTCACAATTTTGGTTGTTTCTATTTACGAACATATGCACTCATCATCAAAAGAATAGTTGCACCCAGAAGGAAGTGTCAGACTGCACTGCTATTGGGAAGGAAGATAAAGGTTACCAGGAACAGTAAACGATAATAAATTTAGACTGATATGGACAATATTTATTGAGCTACACATACAGAAGTAGCGTCTCTCAGTATGGCATCGCACCACCATGTTTGCTAAAACAACATCTATATGTCTCGGCATGGAGTTGTAGAGGCTCCTAATGGAGTCCTGCAATGATGACTCCATGGCAGCCTGGCACGACACCATTGCAGTCTTTGGTGACATTGACGTGGTGTTAAGGGCTTGAATATTCTCACACAGTTCCTGCAGATTTTGTGGTAGGGGTAGAGATGGAGTGACACCAGGCCATCTGGACGTGTGACACGTGACAACAAACCATTCATCTTGGTGCTGATCACAGTGACTCCACACACAGATTCATTGGTCGTCTCTACCAAGACAAAAGCAAAGATGACCCGCTGCCATTCGGAGTTACTCCATGGCAGCCTGGCACAACACCATTGCAGTCTTTGGTGACATTGACGTGGCGTTAAGTGCCTTTTTCTATCCACTGCTGCCTACAGCGTGCTATGGTAGTGTCCGCACTACCGGTATGCCACGCAATATGTCGAGAAGACCATCCCGGAGCCCTACGATGCGACCCCTCTTCAGCTCTTCCAACTGCTCAGATTGCTTTTGAACTCTTCTCAGAGGCTTATTTAGCTTGCAAAAGACAACAGCACACGTCAGAATGGAAAGCAACAAGAGAACCTTATATACCCAGTGAGGTACAGAGATAAGGTTTGTCCTTGCTTATGTCACATGTACGGCCAAGTGTGAAACTTGTGAAACATCTCATGA
Organism: Semaprochilodus insignis; assembly: GCA_034552555.1. Taxonomy (NCBI): domain Eukaryota; kingdom Metazoa; phylum Chordata; class Actinopteri; order Characiformes; family Prochilodontidae; genus Semaprochilodus; species Semaprochilodus insignis. Next base: position 16,428,109 of record CM067484.1, on the reverse strand, counting down.
TGTCAAACCTACCCATCATGTTTCATTCCCGTTGGTTGATTCCTTCTGGGTGCTACTATGTTTGATGAGTGTCAGTTAAAAATTCAGTTAAAAATTCAAGATTCTATCCTTCCTTTTAAGGATACTCAACAACTACATGATATACTTTCAAGCCTATAAGCACGAGATATATCATCAACTGGGACCAGAATTACACCACTAGTGGTCTGGTGGCATTGGGCCTGTCTGCGCACCGACCTTTCACATCTTTACTCAAGATTAATAAACTTACCATGGTCCAAGTGTGATTTAGCTAACCAGTCCACATATGAGTCATTAGCTTTTTGGGGCAAAGGATTTGTTTAAGGCATGCTCTGTGTTATATGTGTGTCGTGTGTGTGTTGCCAGGATTTTAGGAGAGATCAGCAAGTATGAGTTGAGTCCCCAGTTTAAAACAGGTGCTCTGTAGTGCTCTGCAGAGGGTTCAGTGCTTTGAATAAAGCGACAAAAATCCACTAGTCTGCATGTCTGTAAGTGGCCCTCTGCGAACCAACTAAAATGACTAAACCTTAGACAACCTACTGCACTAATAACAGCAGTTAGGTATAATCAGTAGGGGATTATGCATAGTCTTCTATCAAGATAAGCCGATAAGAGCCTAATCAAAACCAGGTAGCTGGATTAGGGGTTAATACTGGACCAATCTGTTACCATGTTGTACCACCAACACTGATTGTCTGTTTAGAGAAACAGAACCTAATTCCTTATGATCTGAAATAACCTAGAGTCCAGTACCACTGAAGTGGACATCTGACATCGCTAAACACCCACCAATTATAATACTCCTGGGGAGGCAAGAGTTTGGTGACATTCCAGCTAATGTGGTAGCTCAACAGATTGTAATGTTGTCCAAATATGACCATAGATCTGCAAAATTCTGTTTAAGGTAGCCCAGTAACATTCTGTCTGGACTTGACTGCTGAGCCCAGTCAGATGTTTTGGAGCAGAACAATCTGGACAAAGACTGCGCAAGAGTAAGGTCTTTTAGGGCTGTAGCTGGACACTGCTGATCCTTCTCTTTGAAAGTCCCATATTCTACATTTTTCTTGCATTTATTTTTTTTACCTTGAGGTCGACATATAACATTTCCCATTTTTTTGGCTGTTTTCAGTCTCTGTTTATTCCTTAAGATCAAACGAGCTGATTTTGTTGATGTGCCGTTAAGACACATCACATCTGTTTTGATTGGCTGTCCAGTATTAAGCCTCAGAATGTCACTATGAGTGGGTGGAGCTAAACTGCTACTGGCTGAATAGACCATTTCTGTGTTTATAAGCCAAATGATGTGTTTCGTGGGCAGAGCTTAATTGGTGGCAGTAAGTGACAGTTATCATAGCTGTCTGGTGTAGGAATATGGGAATATGGATTATTCAGACGGCTTCTATATTTCTATATTTGTTTTAATGGTTTATCAGCTGATGATTATACACTAATAAGCTAGTAGATCAGTGGATTCAGGACCCAGCTAAATGGCCAAAGTTACAGTAGCTGGAAATCTTGTAAAAAAGCCTGTATGAAAGAAATAAACCAGATCTCTTGGCCACGCCCAGGACCTTGAATAGTGAGGTTTTTGTGCATTACAGACTGATATATACCACCAAGCCAACAAGGACAGAGTCCACATCTTTATAGCTGCATTCTATTATAAGTCACACAGTTATATACTTACAGCAAACACTTCTATGACTGGATACATATTAACTCTCATTGTTTAATATATGTTAGAACAACATAAATCATTAGAGCCACTCGTACTTAGGTGTATGTAAACACATTATTTCGTTATTTGTTATAAACACATTATTTCGCTGTAAGGCTAATGCGGGTAGCTGTAAGGCGATTACAATATACCCTTTACATATGTGAATATTATCTACATCTATTATTTAGATCAAAATCATGCTGTACTCTCAGCTAATCATTGCAGGTGGTATCACACTGTAGACTGAACCATCACTGACTCTCTGACTAAATCATACCCTCTAGAAGTACACTTATTGCACTGATGCAGTACTATAGCGTCTTCCCATTTACTGTAAACAACCCCTTCCCCCCCAACCGCAGCCCCATTTTTCAATAACCACACTCATCTTCTGGAATTACCGATTAAACTAGGACAAACTTGAAGCAAACCTTCCGATATCTGATTTGTGAATGAAGACCAAAAGAGACAAAATTCAACATTTAAAAAAATATTTATTGAAACTGTGTAAAAAAATAACTTCCTAAACATAATTTACAATTGCTAAATCATAAAATAAACAATCCAAGCTGCAGTCATGCAACTAGAGGTGAAACTCAGGATCATGTACACATTTGTTGGTAATGACATTCCTCTAACAATGCACAGCAGACAGTTTAACTTGGGTAATTTATTTAAAAAAAAAAAATTTCAGTAGACTTTTCAGTACTCCATGCGTTGGAAAATGGAAGTGCTTTATAAAGGTTATTTACATATGTACACATCTGCTCAAAATGGCCTTAAATATGGTAAAAATATATTTAAATAGGTTGTGGGCCCTTCAGTGTGGAATGAGAATGTTGAACAAAATTGTTTCTCTATAAATAAATAAATAATTCCACTTAGATCTTGTTTCAAGACATTCAAATAAATATTATTTACATAGGCCTCGTCTTGGAATT
>CM067484.1:16408974-16425334 GCA_034552555.1 Semaprochilodus insignis | reverse complement strand
GTCTTGGAATTTAGAGTCGTAAGACATATTTACAATATTCACAAACCGAGGAGAAAAAGAAAAACGTAGTCATTTCATGTTGTAATTGCATTGCTGTGTGCATCTGTGACAATGAGTGGTAGCTGTGAGGGTTACTGAGTCAGTACGAGAGAGAAAGAAAGAGGTAAGACCGTCATTCTGCACAGGTTTTCTGAGGTCGTTTTGGTTACTCCCTGCAGTGCTGGTCAAAAAAAAAATTTTAAAAAATAAAAAAAAAAGTCACAGCATGCAGGTGAGATGGAAGCAATAGAAATGACATCTGGTTAAGGAGCAGAGTGGTACAGTGGCTATTACTCTTCAAGTATTATTTCCAAAACTCACACAGAAGGCACTAAACAATGGCTTCTCCCTGACCACCTCCACAGCAGCCAGAGGACAGAAGCTACTTTCTTTCAGTCTGTTCACAGGCATGCCTTTTCTCTTCATCAAACGAACCGCTTCAAGTTTGCAGAGGTCACCCACGGCCAGGGCACGCGTTTCTGCGCCCGACTCGGAGACCAGCAGAGCCATTCAGTTCCTGCATGGTCAGACTGGGGTGCCGAACCTGACCTTCACCAGGAGGAGAGGCAAAGACTCTAGAGTGGGGCTTCCCTTCTCTGAGATATGGGCTCATGTCCCATTCTTGCCCATACCACCCATTAGCAGCTGCCTTTGCTTAAAAACAAAACATTTCACTATTTAAAAACAAAAACAAAAATGTTTGTTTCCTGCACTGCTCAGTCCAGAGGGCAGCTGCCAGGTTGGCTGATGTAGTGTGTTGTCTGGTGGCGTGTATTTAGGGCAGCAAGAGTCATTTGCACACTGCGACAGTGGTGAAAGCAGCGGACTCGTGGCTCAGACTATGCAGCCGGATCTCTGCGCCATCCGTTTGGGGCGCAGCGCTCTGCATCCAAGCGTGATTGATTATGTCTTCGAAAGACGGCCGGTCGGCAGGCCGCAGGGAGAGACACCATTTGATAAGCTGCTGGCATTCTGCAAATAAGAGGGAAAATCAAAACTGTAAGTGACTGCAGAAACTACTGTAATATACTTTTAGATTGCAGTTGGTTCGTTCATGGACCTCACCTGTTGAGATTCTACGCCTGAAGAGCACTTGCCCACGGACGATCTCCTCGTCCTGTTCAAAGGGGATGTCTCCGCAAACCATGTCGTACAGCAGGATTCCCAGAGACCACACAGTGGCTGACCTCCCATGGTACCGGTGGTATTTGATCCATTCTGGTGGACTGTACACACGTGTACCTACAAGAGGAAAGAAAGAAACATCAATATTTAAAATGTCTAGTGAGGACCATTTCAGCACAGCTGCAAGACACCAGACATCACAGCAGAAACAGGAACAAGGTGCTTACAGTAGTTTGAAAAAGGATAAACACTAATAATAGTAAGGAGGTGGGGCAGGAAGGGCTGTGTGGCTGTGTTTACAAAATATCACTATAGCACAGTTCAGGTTAATCTGTGCGGTCACGTGCTTGGCTGCGTGACGGTAGGTAGGGGTGTAGACCGGTTGCCATGTGACTTGTGTTTACAAACTTTGAGTTGTAACACTTCCTCGTGTGGCCACAAGGGGCGCCAAGAAACAACAACAAAAGCTCCCGCACCCACTACAGCGCGCCAAGGCACCATAACCCACCACAAATACAGGCATGTTGTCTGTCAACGCATTTCTAAAAGGCTACGGCTATTTCCACGAAAACAAAATGGTCAGTTTGACCCCCAGAAAAACAACTTGCACTCACAATCACGAGTCTAATAGAAGTGATGTTATTCGTTTTCTACCATGACTCCAGCACCATTGAGGTCCTATTCAGATCTGCTCATTTCAAGGTCAAACCCGCAGAACCAACAGATCCACCCTCAAACCAAATTGTACCTTCATTTTAAACAGGCAAGTATAAATTGATAAACGGATTTATTTAAAAGCAAGCTGGTCGAATAGGGGAATAGATAACACTGACGCTGCCCTGCCTCGCCCCGGTACTACGCACATACACAACTACAGTATATGCCAGACGCACGGCTCTTACCGTCGAAGTCGGTGTACACGGTGTCCTTGAGCAGCGCGCCGGAGCCGAAGTCGATCAGCTTGAGCTCTCCGCTGCGCAGGTCAATCAGGATGTTTTCGTCCTTGATGTCTCGGTGCACGACGCCGCTGTTGTGGCAGTGCCGCACCGCCTCCAGCACCTGGCGGAAAAAGCTCCGAGCAAGCTCCTCGGGCAGCGCGCCTTTCTCCGTGATGAAGTCGAAAAGGTCTTTAGCGTTCTCCGGTCTCTCCATCACGATGATGAAGCTGTCCGGCCGCTCGTACCAGTCCAGCATCTTTATCACGCCGCGGAAGCCGGTGCCCACCTTTTTCAGGAGGACGATCTCCATGGGGACGCGGGCTCCACTGGGCTAAAACATTTAAGAAAATGGCCGTTTTAAGCACCAAACTTAATTTAACATAATCTTCTTTCACCTGATGCTTAAATGTGAGCGAAATCTTACCAGTTCTCCCCATTCGGTCACACGGTCCCTCGCCACATGCTTGATAGCAACCTGAAATAGTAAACAAAAACAGTAAACCTCAGTAGAGCTCAATTACCAACTCATACTTAGAAAGTGTAGCTTATTTGTATAGAAGCAAATATGATTTTGCGATAGCGAATACTTTCAGCCCACGCATAGCACACAAGACAAAACCAGTATTTGAAAAGAGGCCAAAGGAATGGAAACCTACCGGCGCGCCGTCAGCTATCCGTAAGCCAGCGTACACAGTGCCGAAGCCTCCGCTTCCCAACACAGAGCCGAGCTGGTAAACCTTCTCAAACGGCTCCTTCTCCTTCACTGTAAACCACAAGAACAGAAATTAATAAACAAAACTCCTTATGCGTTACACAGGAATCTTTTCAAATTAGTTAGCCGGTTTTCCAACCGCTCTCATCCATTAGCTTGCTAGCTAGCATAGCTATCATGTCCGACGCCACGCCGACTGGAAAGCACAACAAAAAAAAAGCGTCCTCTAACCTTGATGAACCTGAAGCTGGATTTTCGCGGGCATGTCCACGGCTGAAATGTGGGCGAACGTGTTGAATTTGGAGAGGAGCATTTCTTTCTTTCGTCTTCTTCTCTTTTTAATCCGTGAGTCGAAGAAATCCCTTCGCAATTAGTTCCAAATCCGAACGTGGAGGGGGTTTTATGGAAGCCGCTGGGAATCCACGTTGTCGAGCGGGGAGAGGAGAAGACGAGGGAGGCAGCAGCACGAAAATAACCTCATCTAGGTCCCAGCTCCTGTTCAGATAGAGCTCCGAACGGCGGTTCGAAACCCACAAACGAATCAGATCAGTACAAAAAATAAACAGAAGCGACGAAGAGCGAGAAATCTTTGTCCTCTACGCGCTGCTGACAACACAGAAACCGGCTTTCTGAGTCGTAAAGGAGGGGCACTCAGAGTTTTATAGCTGTAGTAACGAGAGTAGCTATCGCGTCACTGTTCTCCCCGCCCACTGCCGGCCACTGCCCAATGAGCGGAGAGCCTAACTCTGCGCAGACACGTCAATCAAATATGAAAATAAAGCTTGGCTGGACGACGTGGCGGGAAACAAAACGCGCCAAATGCTCACAAACCCTCATGGAGGAGGGGGCAATAAGTTCATACTAGCTTTTGTTTTGTTGCTGTTGCTTTTGTTTTGTCTTATGCCGCCAAAAGTGAGAACCAGTTTCTTCCAATGTAAAAGTTTTCCTCCTACTACAACAACAACAACAACAGCAGCAGCAAAAGCAACAAAACAACAACAACAACAACAACAACAACAACAATAATAATAATAATAATAATGCATTATGTTTTATTTGCATATTGAAAAGATTTTTCTGCCACAAGAGGCTAATAATAAGAAGAAACCTAGATATTGTTATAATTGCACTCTCAGATATTAAAAAGAGTCATTTTCTAGTGACTATTGTTTTTAGATTTTGAACAATGTTTTCTTTTTTTAAGGGGGGGGGGTCAATGAAGATCTGCGCCAAACAAAACCTCATTAATCTCAAATTAGTGCTCTGAAGGTCTATTCCCCCTTGGCGGGCCACAGGCTTTATTTAGACAGGGAACAATGGCGGTCACAGCAGCAAGGCAGTGAGGAAAATGGGCGCATACCAGGCATTCTTGGAGATTGGGTGGCCGCGTTCAGACTCTGGAGCAGGATGTGGGAAACTGGAGATAAAAAGACATCCATTTACCCCCCCACTATACCCCCATCCCCCACCCTCCTCTTGTGTTTTCCCGCGCTTATTATTGTTTGAATGGTAAATGCACTCTCTGCCCTCTCCCTCATGCCCCCTTCCCCCACCTCAGCCTTGGGTGTCCTCCCTCAAAGTGAAGGAGGCTCCGCTTTTTCTTAAAATAGCCCCAAACTACTTCACTGAAAGTTGCTTTGTGTATTTAGCCCGGCGCATACTCCGTTTCCGGAGCCCAGATGCAGCTTCTTCTTCCTCTTTTCTTCCTTTTTTTCCTTCTCTTGAATTCACCCACCTCAAAAAATGCCAACAATCTGCGCAAGTCAGATCAAACGGTGGATCTGAATGATTCATAACAAGGTTGGGCTGAGCTGCGATGCTGAGTAATGATCTGTTTTTGGAACTCACTCAGCATCCTGTTTTTGTTCAGTTCGGCTGCACTGACTCACTCTTTGCGGTGATGATTGAGGACTGAGCTTCACGGCAGACTGACACACACACTCTTTCTCCACATGGGGACAATCAAAGTGCAAAATTCATATGGGGCATCTGACTAATCTTGCTATTTTCTATTGTGCAGCGAAAACAATAGGGGTCAATGCTTTGGTAGAGATCTTCAAAATGATTACTTTACAGGTGAGGTAGAAAACATACTTTTAATGTAAGTCAGTGGAAGCAGTCATGTTTTGTTTGACATCGTGAGACATGCGTATGATTCAAGTTTCACACACTGCTGTGCATGTGAGGTAAGTGAAGATGGGTCTTGTCGCTGTACCTGACTGACCCAACTGCCACCACTGCAGACATTCAGAGCAGTGATGCCCTCCATGGGTCACCCTTACCTCTAGTGCCAGCACCATTGGCAGACAGCTGCACAATGCAGGACTACATGCACACAGACCGTTACAATGACTGCCCTTAACACCAGGTCAACGCCACCATAGACTGCAGTGGTGTCGTACCAATACGGCAGCGGGTCATCTTCAGTGTCTCGTCCCGTTGTTGTCTTGGTGGAGACGACCAACGAATCTGTGTGTGGAGGCACCGTGGTCAGCGCCAAGATGAATTCTTTGTTGTCACGTGTCAAGAAGGCCTGGTGTCACTCCACCTCCACCCCTAACCCTACTGCAAAATCTGCACCCTAACCCTACTGCAAAATCTGCAGGAACTGAGTGAAAATATTTCATCTGCATGGGATGGATTATCGCAGGACACCATTAGGAACCACCACACCTCCATGCTGAGACATCTGCGTTAGCGAACATGGTGACCCGATGCCATACTGAGAGCCACTACTTCTGTATGTGTAGCTCAATAAACATTGCTTATATGAAACTAAATTAATTTATTGTTCCTGGTAACCTTTATCTCTGTTCTGAATAGCATTGCATCGGTACTTCCTTCTGGGTGCAGTGTTTTTTTGATGATGAGTACATATATATATATATATATATATATATATATACACATACATACATACATACATACATGTGATGAACTAATTAATTAATACATATTATGAACTAATTAATTAAATTAAGTAATAATTATTTATTTTGACATAGTACATCTTTATTTTGAGACAGTATATCACCATTTGACTGTTGGACATGGATAGGTTAATTTATAGTATTGTAACTTTTCTGCAAACATGCAAACAAGCTAGTAATACATACAAACTAGGTCTATGCATTCTAAACATATACAATATCTATTATTGTATCAGTTATTGTCACTTTCCAGTGAATAAATAAACAAAAATAAATAGGCTGGTTTATACATGTCTATTTGTGCTTTCTGTGTAAGCTATGTAATCTGAATGATCACACTGATTTTGCAAATAAATCAGTAATACAAGTGTAATGGTGGTAGGACTATACTCTAAAGACTATGCATGCTGGTCTAGGCAGCTTTGCCTCCGCTCTCTGCTTCACTCCTGATTGCCTGGGAGGAGTAATCCTGAGACCCCTTGCAATGGAGAAGCAGTGGGGGGGGGTGGAAGGGTGACACCACCATCACGCCTGAAAAACCTGGGGGTGCTTCTTCAGCAGAGTACCAGAGTGAGAGAGTGAGTGATAGCCACACATTGCTTTGGCTCATCTGACAGGTAGCGTTATCTCTAGGCCATGCTTCTCCGCGGATAACGACACTACAGCTGCCTGTTAGAAACTCTGACCACACACACGGTTCACTGCCAGGAAAGTCTCAGTGACACTCATGAGGTCAGAGTAAACCACTCACAGCCATGCTGCTCTCCACTGTCACCTTTGCTCTAGAACGCACTATTCCCACTGATTAGGAATAGATGTCTCATTAGCACATGTACAGTCCTATGAGCCTGCACTGCGTTTTCAGGATGCAATATGGCACTGATTACATAGTGCATTGTAGTCAGTGTTGCGCAAGTGCTAAAATCCTAATAACTCAGTCTTGTTCTGTTCGATCATTCCTCAAAAGAGCTTAGTTATGCTTAGATTAATAATTGACCATCACATTGATTTATCAGTCTACTCAGGCTTCAGCAGAGCTCAGTAACACTGAGTTTAATAACTGATCATCACACTGATTTATCAGTCTACTCAGGCTTTAGCAGAGCACAGTAACACTGAGATCAATAACTGATCATCACACAGATTTATCAGTCTACTCAGGCTTTAGCAGAGCTCAGTAACACTGAGATCAATAACTGATCATCACACAGATTTATCAGTCTTCTCAGACTATAGCAGAGCTCAGTAACACTGATTCTTAGTTCATATGTTTTTGCCTGCTAGCTTGTTCCACAGCTTGTGAGATATTGACACCACTCCAGCTCTGGAATGTTTGGTCTAATCGGGGCTGGTGATCTTGTGCACAACTTTTTGATCTGACATATGGTTTTCATACAATGTTAAATGGTGTGTGAAAAAGATACATCCAATCACTTGTGTTCAAGCACAGCATTCCTGATAAGACGGAATATGGGAATGAATGTGGTGCAAAGGTTTGTGCATCCAGGTTATGCACATCTACAAGAAACAACTTATTAAACTTGAGGGATCATAGTGGCGACCTAGCATATCTTATCATAACTTGATCGAACACCACAGTCAGTAGGAAAAGTGATGCTATAAAAGAACCATTTGTGGAGAACCATAAAGAGCCGTTCAACAGAGCGTTATTTTGGTTAAAGAGACCTCTGACTTTGAAACTTTTGGCATGCTAAAGAAACTCCACACAGTCTAATTGTTGGATTTAAAGGTTTGTCCAAGTCAATGGATATCCAAAGCCAGATCCAGTTAGGAACCTTTATTTTAAGCAGAGTATGTCCCCTGAGTATGTTCTGGAGATAATTACAAAGTCAAAGCTAATACTGGCTGTCATATGGTGGTCATGTGAGTAAGCATTTCAGTTCCGTTCATAGCTGTCTCCCCCTTTTTACCGGTCACCCTTACCAGTGAGTTAAATGCTAAACCTTTGACATTTTCCTCAGAAGGGACAAAGGTCTGTTACAACAGTCTCCTCTGGCACACCGCCAATAAACACACCTCTTTTAACACACTAACCCCGATACTACCACCTGAGGATGACACTCAGGTGTGACCCTGCTGGATTTACAGTGGATTGCTTCACCACCCGCTGCGGAGGAACACTTGCCCACCTGTCACTCAAGAGTTACGGCCAATTGCCCCCGCAGCTGTTTCTAACAGGGTGCTGCTTTTTAACAGGTGGACGGCAGGAGGGGAGGAGAGAACGAGGGCAGGGAGACGTCCCCAGGCTGTACATACATGCGATTGTCCAAAATGTTCTCCTCCATTCACACCTTGGCTTCACAAAGCGTTTTCCATGCTCTACACTCTTAACAGTAAAGGTGTCAAATATGGCCGAATGAAGGCTTTTAAAACAACTGAGGTCCAAAAACTGAGCTTGCTATGACTAAGACCCCCAAAATGCAAGGGGCCGTACCACAAATGATCTGTTAAGAGGAAAGTTAAGAGAAGCAGGTCATGTTGCACTTAAATTTAGAAGAGGCTAAAGGCAAAACAACTGAAAATGAAGACGGTGGGAGTGCAAAATGGTGAGTGTGCAAAATGGAGAACAAGCTGTCTGATGTCCATTTTAGAGATCTAATTGCATTTTGCAACAAATGTTAGAAAAATCAGACTTCCAGATTATAGCACTGTAAGCTCCCCGGAGCCACCAAAATTAGCCTTTAAGCTGGTAGTAACTTGATTCAGGATTCATAGACTGAGACAAGGTGGTCCAGTGCAGTGAATGTCTCATTCAATGTGTGGAAAATGGGCCACAAAGCAGTAAGATTGCATTTGGGCGTGTCAAAGGCCATAATAGGAATGAAGTTTCTGAATTTGCAGGTGTAGGAAAGCGTATGGTCATATGGGTCTACCTGCAGTGGCAAAAATCCCGGTCTACAGGAAATTCTCCTCAGAATTGTACCAGGGAAGGCACTGAGCAATTGTTTGCCGCATGAGTGGCTGAATATGTGGTCTACATCCAGAAACTTGCCAAACAGAATTACAGCTGTTATTCGTGCTTATGGAGATATTACATGCTATTAGGTATGTTTCAGTCACAGGTGACTAACTTTTTTTCCGGTGAGCTTATCATAATATTAGATAATATTAGTAAACTACTGGAACAAGCTCCTAAAACGGAAGTCACGTAGCCATCAGCTATGAGTTGGCATTGTCATATCTGCAGACGTGGTGGAGAAACCTCTTATGTGTCTTATTGTGCACCATGTCTTTAAAGTACACTTTAAAGTACAATCCAGACGGGACTGAACTACGCTAGTAAAATTCTTGTTACATGGATCACACCTTGGCGGATTCAGCTGCCTGTCCTGTTGACATAATCAAAGAACCACTGTGTTGAGTAAAGGTTTTGTAGTAGATCTTTGACTGCACCAGTGGTTAAGCAATGTCCCTGGTGAGAAAGCCAGCCATCTTGGCGTTGTACAGTATATTTGCAGTACCAAAGTAGAGTTATTTCTTTGGCAATTATTTCAGGTCATGGTGCCAGAAATGGTTCTTTGGTGGGAATCAAAAGAAGAACCACTTTTAGTGCCCTAAAAACTCATTAAAACTGATTAAACTGATTCTCAGGGCTCAAACTCATTATTTTAAAGCGTGACTCAAAGAGCAAAATTGTGGTCTTGGGGGTCCGTAAGGACCTGTCTGAAAAGCAATGATTTTTGCAGGACAGAACATTGCGTCAACGTGAATCAACATGACCTGGAATAAATGATCACTTTGTACGTACTGCTAATCTAGTTTGTGCTACCTTCTTGGTGTAAAGCCCCAAACACCCCCATCCCCCCTGCAATCTCCACCCCCACACACAAGGAATCCCCTGTTTGATGTCACTTGTCTTCTATTTTATCAGAAGTCAAGAAACAAGTCAAGAAACATCTGATCGCTTGCACCAGTGAATGTATAAAACTAGCTCTGCATGGTCACACTGGCAAAAATACACTGGCTTTCACAGTCACAGACTGAGCCATTTATACCTCCTGGCGCGTGAGTCTAGAGTGCTTTAAAATACGAAGGGAAAGGCCAATGGTAACGATGTTGTCAGGCTCTATAAATAGGGCCTGGAATCACTGTCTCAGCCGCTCTGACCTTTTGTTTTGTATTGGTTCTCATGCTGGGAATGACAGGAGTGTGTGTGCGTGTGTGTGTGTGTGTATGTATGTGTATGTGGGGGTGGGCTTTCTCAAGCCCTTGAATGACGTAAAAGCCAGTAGGAATGGTGAGAACACAGGTGCCAGAAATGGCTCGAGTAGCCAGCGTCAGCGCTAAAGATTACCCTGCAATTAGAGTGCAGGGAAAACACTCCCCACACTGCTGCTTTGGGTAGGCAAAGCTTTCAGAGCAAACACAATCGATATCAGAGTGCACTAACAAGGAACTCTCTGTATTTGCACTGCCGGGCCTGAACGAGCTGCAGAATCCTGGAAGGTTCAAAGTAGGAAAGTCAATTTGCCATTATTTGTTTTTTTACTGCATCAATTGGTTAAATCCGCAGCAGTTAATTCTGCTGTGCAAAAGTCAGGGACCATCCTTCACTTGTCTAACTTCCTGTAAAAACACAGCCAATACATACAAGTCATTCGTTTTTCAGCAGTGGTCTTTGAGCAAAAGTATGGTGTGCCTGCTCAGGCAGGGAATCGGGCCTCAGCCAGCCACATGGAGGCTAGCGGTGTTTCTTGGTTGCCCATTCGCTACGCTACTTCTCTGCGTATGTTCAAATGCCACTATTTTTACTTCTCCTTAGGTGTAGAAAGCCAGTTCCAATATAGCAGTTCATAGTGAGCAGGTTTTTGGACCTGGTACTTTTCGCTAAGCTACTTTTACTTATACTGAAGTAAAAGCTCATCAATGAATGTTACTTTTAAAGATCCCACACTGACTGTTTTGCCTAGCGTTTTACATCAATGTACATGGCTTTCATTCCTTCTGACAATCCAGTAGCATCCAGCCAGGACTGACCCCAGTCGCCCTTTAGCTGACTTCACTGACCCAGGGCTAAATTGAGGGGAACAAGCTCCAAATTACCACCCAAATAGGAAGAGGGGTTGGGGGTTCTTTCAGCACTGAGGCCCCCACATATTGGCTCCGTTCAGGTAGCCGGACAGGGGCCCATCCAGCCCCCCACTGCTTCAGTCCTGAAAGGTCCTGCCCGAAGAAGGGGGGCCTATGGGAACCCCTCAGAATGGACATCAAAGTCTGGGGTTTTGTGGGAAAGGCCACTGGAGAGCTCCGGTTCATGTGGGGTCGACTTTCATGTCACCGAAGGCTTGGCCAGGGGTCAAAGGTCCCCAACATACCTGTCCAACATTCTGAGGCACTCCTGGAGGAAATGACCGTCACTTGTCTCAATTAGGCCAGCGCTCCTGAAAGCATGCCTTTGTTTTACAGAGCTCAAGGCAAATTAAGGGATTAAATCTTCCGTTCTGGCAGGTCAGGGCAGTGCATGAGGGTCTGTGTGTGAGGCCTCAGTGCCCTGTCATGTTTATTTGGGTCTGAATTTGAGCCTAAATAAACAGTGGCAACCGACAGCAGCGGATAACGAACGTGATTAATTGCATGGCATAGAAACTAACATGCTAAAATGGGATAATTGATATAATTATAATAAAAACTATGGAAAGAAATATTAAAAACAACATATGAATTAGTTGATGTTGTTTTTGGTCATGCACTGTGCAATTCCCTGGAAAAACATCATGTAACTTATACAAGGCCATTAGCATTTGCTCGTAATAGCTACCGGACTAATATAAATCACTTGCTGCCTGTAATGTTTCTGAGACGCCCATCAAACAGGAGCAGACATGCCTGAGAAGGCGTACTGAGGCGTTACGCATTGTAAACTAACATACCGCACAAAACAGAATCCGCCCAGTTTCAAGCCTACACTCCAGAATCATTTCTACTAAACATGAAGGTAATGGCAGCCTGAAATAAAGTCATTTGTCCAGTTGGGGGTTAACAGTAAAGGCCTCAGAAACACTGTCAATGATGACAGTGCACACCAGCCAACTCAAAATGTCATGGGTTTGACCCCAAGCACCAATAACTGTAATAATCTGTAGAAGAAGGACCACAATGGAATATATTAGAAACATGTAATTTATTTTTTGTAATTCAGTGTTGTGCAAAACTCAGAGATCACCCAGCTTCCAGTCAAGTCAGCATTGCTTTCTGAGTTTTTTCAAAGGAACCAGCAGGGACATTTTTCCTTGCTTTTAAAGTTTAGTCTTAGAAGTTGGTCACATTTTTTGCTTCTGATGATCCAATAAATCCTAAAAACATTCAGTGATGTTGAGATCTGGACTCTGGGGTGGCCAGTCCAATGTTCTGATAACACCAGCAGTTTCTGTGTTTGATGTGTCTATGTCATGATCTCAGTGAAGACCTTCTTCACAACTATACATCCTTTCAGACCATTAATGTTTGAGGTATCTTCTCACAGTGGAAGGATGGGCAGAAACACCTGTGAATGTTTTCAGGCCTGAAGCAAACATGGAGCTTGATTTTCTCCTCTCTTTCAAAGATGGAAGTGCTGTTTATTTGATGAGGACAGTGTTGGTGCTGTAACAGGGCTTGTGGTGTGATTGTTTCTT
Source organism: Semaprochilodus insignis (assembly GCA_034552555.1). Taxonomy (NCBI): domain Eukaryota; kingdom Metazoa; phylum Chordata; class Actinopteri; order Characiformes; family Prochilodontidae; genus Semaprochilodus; species Semaprochilodus insignis. The sequence goes on along the minus strand of CM067484.1, from coordinate 16,412,955 downwards.
GTCTCGTTTTCTCTGTAGCTTTTTGTCATTTTTTGAACTCCATTTTGGAAACTCCTGTTTTGTGTGCCTCTTTTCCTTTGATGTTTCTCTTCCTTATTATTATGGAATTGGCGGCCTGTCCAGTGTGTTTCCTGCCTCCTACACAGTGAGCGCTGGCATAGGCTCCAGCACCCCCTGCGACACCCGGAAGGATAAATGGCTTGGAGAATAAAAGAATGAATGAATAATCTTCTCAGAAATGTCTCATGGAAGAATGAATATCTTTGGATGGGACATGGATTTTCAGTGGACAAAACAAAACAATTACTGCAGAGGAAAGCAAAAAAAACAAAAAAAAAAAACCAAAAACAGTGGCATGACTAGGATGTCATGGGCCCCAAAGACTGCCATTGGCGAATCAAAAAAATACAATGGATCTCATTCACCAACCATTCTTAAGACAGCCTTCCTAAAACCCAGTTTTCAGGAAGATTCTGACTTTCAACAATGTTTTCTTATGTGGAATTTGTGCTTAGGTAAGAACAGAATCTACGCACAATTCTGACGTAGACGTTTTCTTTGGGCTTTTTACAGGAATATACGTAGGAAAGAAAACTTAGAAAGAAACTGGTGAATGAGGCTCATTGTTATTTGCTTCTTTACTTGCTGTTCCAATTTTCAGTCAAGTTGGTGATGTAATGGAGTCTGACAGTTAAAATTGGCCATATTATGAAGTTATTGTAGCTACCCATGAGTCATAGGTATAAAACTGAAAGAATAGTGAAATAAGGGGTCCAATAGAGATGTTAGAGGGCCTGATCAATGGGCCTACTCATACTCTAAGGCAACTCACTACATTAGTATTCACTGTTAACTGTATTCGTATACACTGACACATTTATGGCCAAAAAGTATGTAAACAGAGAGTTCAGGTTTTACTGATGTGGAAATGATGTACACATTTAATTCCAGTAAAGTCTGTGCATTTCTTATGTCACCAACCCATGTAAAAGTAACTGCAGAGGAAGGCCCCAAACCCCAAGTAGCTGTGGAGGGGCTGTCCCAGCAGGTGGGTAAGGCGAGGCAACATGAGTAAAAGTGTCAGTTAATTGGATGTATGCAAACCTGAGACACTGCCGGATTTTCCCCACAAGCATGGGGGTAACGTTATCCTTCCGCTCTCTCGTGTCCAGTCTCTCTCTACAGTCCAGTTTGGACACTGTAGAGTTTTGTGAAGGCAGAGTGGCAATAATGTGCAAAAACCAACCTAACCAAGGCGCAAGACTGTGTGTTTTTTTTTTCTTTCTTTGGAAAACAGAAGCAAAGCACCGAGGTCATGTTTAACTTACGTCACAGACTCAGTCCCTCATGCCTTCCTTTCATAACTGCTAGCTGTTATCTCACGAGGAAACTGTCAGTGGAGACTTCACTCACTGCAACCATTTCCTCTTCATAGTAAACACAGGCTTTACATATAAAGCTTATTCAAATTTGGGGCCTTTTTTATCCATCTGTTTTCATGTTGGTTCTCACTTCATCTTTTTTTTCTCTCTCTCTTGTATCCCAATATTGTTTTTTCCTCCTCCCCACTCCCCTTTCAGCCAGTGGGATTTTCCCGGCTCACTTCCTCCTGATGCATTCTGAATCAAAACACAGTGACTGTGAGTAATGTCTGGTGGCTGATACCAAACAGCACCGTCCGGGGTAAAGCCCCTCATGAGCACGACGGTCAGCGCACTTCCCCCTCATTTGCAACATGAATGAATCCAACTGTCTTAGCGCCTCTCCGAGCAACAGCCAATCGGGGACAGTGTTTACAGGAAGTCCCGTGACCTCACTGTGGAGAACGGCCATGGGCATCCAACTGTGATCTCAGCTTGGAAAGGAGAAGGGAAACAATTCTGAACTACATTTCTTCTGCCTGTTTCCATCCACTGCCCTGATTAAGAGGTTTAAATTTAGACAGCTCTGGAGTCTCTGAGTGTATCAGACAGAGCGAAGCAGACGCATTGCAGGCACCATGTGGATATAGTAGTATTGAGTCTGAATATGCTACATATGCTGTAATATATTCAGAGGATATTTTTAGGGTCTTCTAAACCTTCAGAGAAATCTTTTAGGAACTAAACATCTCAACAGAAAATTGTCCAATCAGTATTATTCCCCAGAGGTGGTGGAAGTGATAGACGAACCCAAATACACTTTGATTTCAAACAAATATTAAGAAAAAAGCCACAACACTAGACCAAGCACGTAAAGCCAACTCCCCTCCTCAGGCCACTGCTCTATCTCTTTTCTTCATGCAATGCTCTGAATTCAGCTCACGAAGGCCGTGCCAATTAATTGATCAGTTGAATCAGGCTCAGGGGCCCTAGAACTTCTGGAGGTTCTAGATTCATCATCTACTTTAAATACATGTGGGTGTCTAACCAGGTTTTAGTCAGCTGACAGCTGAGCTAGTATTGACATTGGTGTCCTGAACTGAAGGTCTTGCTCTAAATGGCACAGAAAGTACTGCATGAATTGTGATCTGTGCAAAGGTTATGTTACATTTTTTTTGTATCAGCAAATAAATAGAAACTGTGGACTTCCATTAGCAGATTTTGTATGAACAGAACTTATTTTCGCTTTTTGAACAGAGATGTTAAAACTTCTGTTTGCACATGTGGAATTAACTTAGATATGAATTCCTGTTGAATTTCTAGTGTTTTGTTTTGACACTCTGTCCTTGGCAATTCAGTTGTCAATACCGCAACCATATGAAAGTCATTAAAAGTGCTGATGTAGGAGATAGGGCCCAGAGTCAGTCACTCTGATTCAAGTCGCATGTCGATTGTCTCACAGGTTGACTCAGACTTGCCCTGAAATTATTCAAATTGGACTCGAAACCCAAAACTGATGGCATGTGGTATGAATAAGTATTCTAGCTAGCTAGTACACCAGATGAAGTTGTCAGCTAATCCACCTGAGGTTTATAGTTGGGGTTATTCTTGTAAAATGCACTGCCTATAGCTGAAAACAAGACTTCAAACTCAACCTCGTATGAATCCTGATGTACCCTGCCATGTCTGAAGAGACTCTTCCAGTTTTTAAACCCTTTTGTCCCTCACTGCAGTGGGAGTAGGAGTTCTGACTCCGATAGTGATCAGCGTGCTTAGTGACTCATGTCGAATCTGAGGAGACAGACCGTGTGTATGAATGCAAATGTGAGTAAGTTGAAAAAATGAATCCGCCATGGCCTTATGTGGCCGAAGTGTGTGAATCAGCGAGCCACCCACAACACACATGGAGACACGCATGCCTGCGAGACCCACTCATCGCTCCATATAGCAGCTCTTTCTTAGCAGAGGCTGTGAGAAAAGCCTGACGAGGTGTTTATATTCAGCCACACGGAGGAAAGCTCTCTATATGGTCAAGGTGCGATTTGTCTGTGAGTGAGTAAACACGTAGGCTTTGGGAAAACATCAGCGAGACAGTTTAACGGTCATGTGTTTTGGATTATGTGACTGTTCTATATCAGTTTCTGGATTACCTCATCTACCTTCCCTTACATAGGTAAAACAGTGATGGAAGTTGCTACATTTTAAGCAGGCAATGCATTAAGGAGGGCATGCACCTTCCATGAGCCTCTGCTTTAAACAGGCTTAAGGAGATCATTTGATATTGTGTCCATCAAGACATTTGCAGAAAAATACCTTGTAGACTTTGCTTCCAAAACATGGAGGAGCAGTAGGAGCAGAAATGATACATCTAAACACACATGACCTTGTATTGCATTACATACAATGTGTTTATTTATTTATTTATTTATTACATATAAAGTTAAGTTGCACAGTTTATAAGTTTTACAGTTGCACTTTTTATTAATAATTTATTAATAAATTGTTACTTTATTTTGAGTATAATTAATTAATTAATCCATCATTTATTTTCTTTAATTATTGCATGCAAAGTGAAATTTAGGTGACTATATAAGTGTGTGAGTGTGTGTGTGTGTGTGTG
>CM067484.1:16360097-16408896 GCA_034552555.1 Semaprochilodus insignis | reverse complement strand
GTGTGTGTGTGTGGGGGGGGGGGGGGGGGGTGCTGTGTTAGATGTCCCAAATGCTGTTTAACTTAACAGTTGATTCTACCAATTGCCTACAGGCTCTGGTATTGAGAGTGCGGTTGAAAGGCGGACGCTATGCCCCTGATATGCTTCTGAGGAAGTAGCAGCGGTGAAGGTGTGGTTTACTAAAGAATTAATCAGAAGACTCCTGATACGTGGAAAGTGTGTTGAAACTGTAGAACATTGTGCACATCATTTCTTAGCATTGTTACTGGTGACCGACTTCATTTTCCATCAGCAGAAAGACATACGGTGGGCACGCGACAGATTAATAAAAAACAATTGCTTAAAAATACCTTTACATAATTTTCTCCTCGTGCCATAAGTACAGCTGATCAGCTAAGAGGGGTCTGCAGTTTGCTGCTTTAGTTGTACACAGGGCTACTAATCTAATGTAAGCAGCTTGCCTGTAGCTCAGCCAGCACGTGCCATACTGTTATCTATAACCTTTTCTGTGTTTATATATGGTATCTACTTTTGTCCATTTTTGCAATTAGTCATACAGCAGGGCTGTAGAAGTTAGCCAGAGAGGATGTCTGATTGGGCCCATCAGAAAGCTACCCTGTCCCTAAACTCAATGAAAGAATGTGCTTAGTTCTATACTATATAACTTAATCATTCATTCACCATCTAAGTTACTTGTCCTCCAGCCCGTATCAGTGCTCACTGGGTGGAAGGCAGGAAACACCATGGACAGGCCACCAGTCCAATGATGATTTTGACAAGCCCTTGTACAATGCTAACTGATGTACAATGCTAACTGGTAGGCTAAAGGCTTGTCCGTTACTTGTAAGCTTCAATGGGAGCCTGGTAGCTCCGCTGCAAAGCACACTATGGACACCAAGCATGGGCTAAGCATAAAACTCTCTGTATCTAAAATAATTTCATTTTTTAAGCAAGTAAGATATTTTTAGGCTTGCTGAGTTGAGTGGCAGCTGAGGCCTTGCACGCTTCGCTATTCTTTGGAAAGTTCATTGTGAAAGCTGTGGTGGCCTTGAGGCCTCCTATGTCTCTACTGCGCTCTGTTCTACTGTGCATCCTCAAAATATCTTTCTGTATCCGCCAGTGTAGATGAATGGGGAGTGCAACAGGCACATTAGCTGCTATAAGTCATGTATAGTAAGTCTACATTGTGGGGTATACAGGGAGGTTTCTGTACTGATCTAGTGCGTAGTGTATATAGCTGTGTTGTTTGACTGCAGCCCCAGAGGGCTAGCACCAAGCATAGTTTAGTGATGGCCTGCTCAAACACAACAGCTTCTATTCATCGGCTAATTGGCAGGTTTAGAGGCTGTGTTTGAGCAATGACATCATGAAACTATGACGGACTGGATCATCCCTAAACATCCCTGTGATCAAGGGTTTTTCAGAAAGTCAAAATCTCAGTGTAAAATGTTATATGTATAATATAATAAATATAAATAGAATAAATATAATAAGTATAAAAGGTATGCTGAATCAGTGTGGCTTACTAGTGCACTTTGTAGTTCTACAATAACAGACTGTAGTCTGTATCTCTTTCTCTGCATACTTTTACCCTGTTCTTAAATGGTCAGGACCCCCACAGGACCACCACAGAGCAGGTGTTATTTGAGTGTGAATCAATAGTAATAATACTATGTACTGTATACACACTTTATATAGGGGTCAATATAATATTATAGAATTAATAGAAATAAAACACTTAACCAGGACAGGGCTCTGTGTGTAGTGTGGCCTGAGAGGGCTGCTGTGTCTGTATGAGTGCGTGAGTGAGTGAGAAGAGAGAGTGCAGCACATGGCTGCTTTCCTAAACACTACAACACTCACGTGCATCTCTGAAGAGCCTCACATCCTCCTCTACACTACACACACACACACACGCAGATTCATGACCACCACTCATAAAGAGTGAGCACACACACTCTCACACACACACACATATCCACATTCTCATCCTCCTTAACCCTGTTCTATTTTTATCTTTCCCTCTGTTTAGTTATTTCTCTGGCTGTCTCTCTCTCTCATTTTCTATCCTCAAAGTCTTCCTGCACGTATTGAGTGAAGTAATACACTGAATTCAAATATGATATGTAATATGTAAAAGGCAATAAAATAGGCAATGAGTGTAGATACAAGTACCTAATAAAAGAGACAAAGTGTATGTATGTATGTATGTATCAATGACACATTGGAGCCATACTTAGCATGACCCCCCCACTACTTCCCTGTTACCCTACGCTATCTGTGTCTTGCATGAACTGGGAAAAAGTGACCATTCACTTGCAGACTGAGAAGAGGAAGGTTGATTCTCAGTTGGTCAGTGCTCCAAACTGGATTCTGGCTCTGGTGCCTCAAACATGTCTGGCTGTACTAGATGATGTTTATATTTTTTATATTGTATGTATGACTCTTGATAGAGGCTGCGCTGGAATTTGGACTGGTTTCAGGGCCTTCAGCAGACAGTCTAGTTTTCAAAGCAGAGAATACTACTTATTTTCCTAATTTTCTATACTCATAAAATTCTTTACAAAACTGTTAATTATAACTATTATACTAATTATTATTAACACATTTATTAATTATAACATTTATGATTAATCATTAATAACATATTTATTACTGCTTTACACAGACTTTAATTGGCTTGTTAGGACTGGTTAGACAGGTCAAAAAGTGTCATTTGGAATTGTCAGCTGATTAATTATTCCAGAGCATAATTAATTATCTGACTCTTCTGCTAACACTTAACAACCATGGGCTCCTCTAAGCACTTGGCTGAGGATCTGAAATTATAGCTAACTGATGCCTACAAAGGTATATAAAAAGATATCAAAGCTTTCCAGCTTGCAATGTCCAGTGTCCAAAATATCATTAAGAAATCTCGGATGACTGTGGAATCTCGGATGAGTGTGTGACTAAGGAATCTCGGAACTGTGGAAGTCAAGGCAAAAAAAAAATCTGACAGATCTGATCCTATGCTGGCCAGAAATGCAAAGCAAAACCCTCATATGACAACAAACAACCTGCAGGAAACTGACTCAGGAGCAATGGTGCATCATTCTACCCTACAGTGTCGCTTGCACAAACATGATCTGCATGGAAGAGTCATAAGAATGAAATCTTATCTGGGACCTCATCAGAAAAAGTCAACATCTGACCTGATGAAGTTAAAATAGGACTGAAATTTATCACCAAATATGTGTTTGGAGAAATAAAAAAGTGGAGCATTTGATTAACAGACATATTATGATTTGGGCTTTTGTTGCCAGTCAGTGGTACAGAAAAGACTGTACTGCACAGGTTGACTGAATAATGTTCTACTTGACACATTCAGTCAAGAAACTTAAGTTGAGCTTCCACGACAGGGCAATGACCCCAAACATACCTGAAAAAACTACCAACAAATACGTCATTTAGGTTTACCTGTTTACCTCTTTTCACTCCAGACACCAACAAATGTCATCTGAACAAAGGTGCCCAAAATAGCAGTGATAGCAGCAGTATGCAGGCTAAGCACGGGCAGCTCTCCTCCCTTTCTATCAATAGCATGCCTAATTACACACGGACATAGCCGGTTTCCTCTCCTGTTATCTGCGGATCTGTTCGTTGGCCCCTTCCTTCAGCCACGTAACAGAAAACACAACAAAAGCACTCCGAACGGAACAAAGCATCAGGAGCTGGAGAAAGTGAGCCCTTCCCATGTTTACATTCATAAGCATGTACGTCAGCACCCGGGCCTCCTGAACGCGCTTACACACATCATAAAGAGGCACTGTTTACACATGAGCTCTATGGAAAATAAAAGTTATTAGTGTTATAAAGGTGCAGATTAAGTAAAGACGGAGAGGAGGGGCCTTACTCAACTGGAAACACACTGTTGACCATCACCGGGCCTCGAGCTGCATAGAGATCGAGAAATCTGATCTGCAAGCTGACGTCATGGCTCATCTCCATGCGTCCCCTCATCTAATCCATCCCACACCTTTATAATCTTCCCACACCTTTACTTGCGGTCATCCCTCTTTGCTGACCTCACTGCAAAACACCAACAAATCACAGCCCAGAAGGAAAGCCTCATAAATCTTTGATTTCCCTGTTTTTTATGTAGTTATTCAAACTATTTAAAAGCACCATCTGCCCTTTACATCAAGGGAGCGCTGCATGATGAACAGATGACTAGATAGGGTCCAAAAAGACTTAAAATAATTACTTAAAATTGCTGTTGACTTACAGTTTATACAATTCCTATTTCTTATGAATGCTAACTTATTCATTTTAAAATATGCCATTTCATGTCAAATATGACATCATATTGGTGTGATATGTCTATGATATGTATATAATATAATATTTATTTAATATGAAGTTATCCAATAAATGGTCATTGCTGAATGCTGAATGCTAATATAATTAATGATTAAGAAGCCCTGGTTTCCTGAGTGCTGCTGCTGTACACTAAAGGATTGCCTTACAAACCTGGGATAGCTTCTTTTGACTGGACTATTTTGTTCTGTTTTCTTTTCTCACTATTCCTCCGTAATTATATGGTTGAGAGGTCAACTAAGTCACTCTGAATGGTTTGCCCTGAAACGCTCTATTGTAGGGAAATCTGACCCATCTGAAATCTGTTCACAGTGCTGATGATGGGAACCAGAAGTCTTAAGCATTTAATGCCTCTAAAATCTTCCTCACTACCGAGCGTCATTACATTAAATGCTTATGAAAACACTGCCTAATGCCTAAGACGTGTTTTACAAATAGTTTTATGACAGGCTTTCGGCCTGAAATGTTTTGTTTTACCCACTATTAATGGTGGGGTGGAACATTCAGGATGTTGTATGGAAAAAAAGCCACTATCAGGTTCTGGGTATCATGCATAAAATGTACTACATAGAATTACTAACCGAAATCATTACAGCATTATTAACTATTCACTCTCACTCGCTCATTTTCTAAACCGCCCAATCATTCTAAATTACTAACTAAAAAAACCCTAAAAATGGGAGGACTGCCCCAAAAGCCATTTTTTGAGATTCGGAGGTTCAGCAGTAATCAACAAGAAAAAATTTCATAGTGTGGCTTCTAGGCTCTGCCAAGGCCGCTAGCCTCTCTTAGCAACAGACTGCTAGGGGGTAAAAGCCCAGTTTAAAAATGTTTGTCAGGATGTTTCAGGTTCGTTCTTACACAAACTTCTATGTTAAAGTGCCTGAATATGGGAGGAGTGGTAGGTTTTCCGCAGTAGAGCAGAGGGCTGTGTCATTAGCTGTTAGCAATGGAGAGAGAGGGTGGCTCCTAGCTGTGTTTGGTGCTGTTTTCAACAAGTCCAAAATAAAGCTGCATTAATGGATCGAAACCTTGAGTCATCTCCTGAAGTTTCTCCCAAAAACTGAGAACGTTGCATTATTTTGCAGTTCACCTTTGTTGAAAGCCTACATTTGACCAAAAAAGCAATATTCTAAACCAAAATTAAAATATTCCAACATATTTGGGCCCAACCGTGAAAAATATAACCTTTTTTACACAGGAACACTGCTGTTTTATGAACCAAGGCTATAAAGTTCAAGGTCTACCAAATATAATGTTAAAACTAAAAGGCAATAACCCAGTATGTCAGTGTCACAGTTTCACCGGAAAAGACAACGTATCGTCCAGCGCTGCATACGTAAAGGAGGCTTGTTGTGGAACAGTCTTTACAAAAGGCCTGACACATAAACATGCAGCAGTGCAGAACATATTCAGAGCAGCACCAGGTAACGTAACCCATACGTAGCACATACATAAGAAAAGCAGCTTGACTGTAGCTGTAGATGTGTGTGGCATTTAAACTACTCTCATTCTCCCATCTATAAGCAAGTTTGTTCAGATTCCACATTCCAAAACAGTGGCTTCAAGGCAAAGAGAGAGAGAGAGAGAGACAGAAAGAGAGAGAGAGAGTGAGATAGAGAGAGAGAAAGAGAGAGAGTGACCCATTTTGTTTTAACCTCTTAAGCTCTACACTTTAATTCCTCACTCCCTCATAGTTAAATTAATTATGTAATAATTATCAAATGTTTCATTAGATTACAAGTCTTAAAACTGAACATTGAGCCTGCAGTTGATGAAGCTCCTCACACCCTAACCCTCCATTACAAATCAAAAGTTTGTGCTATGAAATTTTAATGAAATGCAAATTACGTGAATAATTACATAGTTAGCATAGGTATGCAAGGAACTACATTTACATCCGATTTACATTCTGTAGACGGATCAACAGGTTTTGAGGCCACACTTCCGATTTGTTTCCGTTTGGCTCAGTGTCAACGAATGACAAAATGTCAAGGATGTTTTTTCTTCCTGCTAAACGAGACTATGCACACAATCATTATTCATCAAATTCAAATCATATTAAAATATCTCCTCTTCTACTTTACAAACATGATTAATTACAAATGTAGTGCGTGTCAGCAGCTGCATAACATGATGAACAATATCCACCTTTTACAACACTCCCTCTGTAACTGTGTGGTGTACATTTCACTCTAATTAAGAGCTTCATTTGAGGTAATGTCATCAGCTTGTTTCGGTCATTTCAGTCATCTCTTACCTAAGGGGCAGTGCTGGCCAGGTTGTTTTGTGCTCTTAATTTCACCTGGTCAGGCCTCTGTGGCACAGCCTTCAGACACCGAAGCTTAGTCATCATCGTGTCGTGCCACTGGTTGGTCCTTGTGGCTACATATAATCTAAGAGTAAGACACAGAAAAGACATGCTTCTTCTTCAAGTATGTCCTCTTTTATTGACATTAGCAGACAGGCACATATAAAGCACCTGCTGAACTCACACGGAAGGTCACCACTAACCACAAGACTTCATACTACCTGTGACAAAACCCCCTAACCACACAAAACACACGGACAACCCACATCCACTGAGATAAAAAATGACTTTAACCAACAAACAACAACATTAATACCAACAGTACATCTCTTATGACCTCTGGGCTTGACCATAAGCTTGGCCTCGCTTCACAAGCTTCTAGAAGCCAGTAACCATCCAGCTGTGGGTCACTACAATATATGTATCTATTGAGTTCGGGTCACTTTTGGAAAGAAACTTGTTTATACAGTTCGGGTCAAGTTCGGGACAAAATGCTGGGTCAATTTTGGTTTCAAAACTTGGTGATGTGTCAGGCCAGGCTCCAACAGCCAAATGTGTTCAATTTCAGACACATTTAAATATCTGTTTTAAGTTTGCTTCTTTAGTTGCAAGACAATAAGGCTAATGTAGCTGCCAAGAAAGCTGCTCAACACCATGAATGTTGCTAAAAAGAAAGCTTATAACTGTCAAGTTAGCATTGAGCACACTGCATGCTCATACCATCTTATGCTTAAGCTATGTCTGAATTCTTGTCCATTTTTAAAGGTCACAGTATGTCCTACAATGTCAGAAGCCACATAAGCAAGAGTCTAGTGGAGATTACTTAACAACGCAACACAGTTTGAGGCAAGTGAGTGATATTTTAGGTATGTGGTTTGTACAGTGCTAACTGCTAGGGGTGTGAGCTTCCATTACGTATTAGCTATGTTAGCCTTGTAGTTCCAGTGCAAATCGAAAGAAGCTAATTTCAGACACCAAACATGTTCACAGCTTGTTGCTTTAAAAGCTTTATAATGCAGCTTATTTTCTTTGTATTGTAGTGACCTGCTACTGACCCTGAATGCGTGGGGTCTCATGATGCTGGGTGGCTATTGCTGCTGTTTCTCCACTGTGGCCGTGTTCAATAAACTATATGTTCTTCTTTGCCGAGATGTCAGATTGGTACTCAGAAGAGGGATCTTGCCATTGAGATAGAAGAGGTTGAGTGCAACATTAAAGACCTCAGTGATGGTTAATGGTGAACAGCACTGTGGAAGAGGCAGCATGGCGCAGATGGATGACAAAGGCGATGGCAGTGCAGCGAGAACTGGCAATAGAGGCTGGCAGAGCACAGCGAAAAGGGCCATAGCAAGGATATTTGGACAGTGGTCGATGAGGAGCAGCGTTTCAGCCTGGTACCATTAGCCATGGTCTTCTAACGACACTTCGAGCTGATGGTGAAGCTGAGCATGCATGTTTAGTGTTCAAGAAGGCAGCTGACAAAGGGCTGCCTCCTGGGTGTGTTGAGGCCAGAGGAGCTGGGTTGGCACGTGCAGCTTGCCACACCAGCCAAACTTGTCACAACCGAGGCAAGGAATACTGTCACGTGGGGGGAGGAGTGCTCAATCTGGCACATTGTGGTATCTCGGCCGTTCAGATAGCGCTGGGTGGTGGTTCCTCCACTGGTGCTGTATTCAATAAAGAACATTCTTTATGTTTTCAGCATCTTCTTCTTAGACAAGATGCACATGCTTTTCAAGCTGAAAGTGAACTGAACAATGGTCATATCCGTAATGAATGTCAATAAACACCCACACATACACACACATTTGTTAAATACCAGAAAGGAACACCATAGAGCATTCTCACCCTCTATTGTCAACACACCTACCGTAACACCCCATGTATTGTTTTCAGAGCACTCACAAATTTCACAAACCAGTTTTATCTATGTGTATAAGTGTGTGTAAGGAAGGAAGATAAAGGTTACCTGGAACAATAAATGATGATAAAGTAGTGTCTCAGTATGGTGTCAGGCTACCATGTTTGCTAACGCAACATGCCAGATGTCTGGGCATGGTAGAGGCTCCTAATGGTGCCCTGTGATAATCCATCCCATGCGGCTTAATTATTTCCACATAGCTCCTGCAGATTTTGTGGTAGGGATGAATTTGGAGTCACACCTTGCTTTTTGGACGTGTGAAGCATGACAGCAAGTTGTTCATCTTGGTGCTGACCACGGTACCTCCACACACAGATTTGTTGGTTGTCTCCACTAAGACAAAAGTGGCACTCATCACTGAAGATGACCTGCTGCCATTCTAACTCACTCCATGACAGTCAGGCACAACACCATTGCCCCATTGCATTGCACCATTTAGTGACGCTGACATGGTGTTATGGGCAGTCATCATAACAGTCTGCATGCATGTACTTGTGTGCTGTGCAGCCATCTGCCAATGGTGCTGGCACTAACAGGATAACGCATGGAGAGCATCACCGGTCGCTGAATTTCTGCAATTCATGGCCGTTGGGTCATTCAAGTACAGTTATAAGGCTTGTACTTGCTTACATCACATGCACGACCGAGTGTGAAACTTGAATCATGTGCATGTCTCATGATGTCAAACCTACCCACCAAGTTTCATACCTGTTGATTCCTTCGGGGTGCAACTATTTGTGTTATGTTTTTAAGAATGACTGTATATAGCATATACTGTATATATACTTATATGTACGTACCTTTCAATTAACATTTTTCAGCCTAACCCTAAAGTAACCTTGAACTTAATTTCTTTCCCTTTCAATTAAACATGGAGAACGATATAATCAGGATCTTTTTGCTGGACTGGTAGATTAGCTTTGTCTATCAGATCAGAACAGTTTGTCATGGAAATGTACAGAAACAAACACTCATTCACTCACACACACACATACTACAGGTTTCTAGGCCATGAACGCTGGCCACCACATGCACCATACGTCAAAGCTGGCATGATGTTTAAGTTCATGGTGACATGTACGCTATTTAAACCTGCAGCTGAACAGCTGTTTCACACACAACATCATAATTCAGTACGTGGGGGGTGTCAGCAGGCTGGGGGGACAAGCAGGGCTCCAGAGAACAGGGGCACACTTGAACAGACTGTGCTATTGTCTTATAAGGTGTGCTCTGAAGCTGAGGGCACATATATGGCTGCTTTTTCAACTGGACGCTCCTGGGACGCTGGGAGGGGGGAGTGTGAGCTGAAGGGAACAGTCAGTGCTGTTAGATGAATGTGTGCTCTGGTAGGAGAAATCCTCAATAGATATGCATTGTGTTCTTTTCAGGAATTCAGATGCAGATTATGCATGTGTGTGTATGTATGAGTAACTGGTGGGGCATGGTAAGAATTCCCTATAGATGGATTTGATGTTCTGCTCAGGCATGTAGCAAAGTTGCCAGGGCTGTACATCTTGGACCTCAGAATGATTCAATTGATTCGTTGATTCAACACACCATTACAAAATGATTCAGTTGATTAGTTTTTGTTTTTCACTTTTGGAAATGATTCAGCACACCATTACACCTGAAATTTCACTGTGATTCCATTCAGTCTCTGTCAGTTATTTTCATCAGTACTGGAGAGGCCTATGGCTTAGATTAAAATAGATTCAGTGCCTCACATAATCTCAGACTTTACTGCAAGTCCAAATTGATTAAGATGTAATTCAACAATTCAGTTCATCTCAAAATCTTAGACCAGCGTTTCTCACAAATGAAAAAGAAAAAAAAGAGTTGCAGTTGGTGTGTTAAAGCAGGGGATTCACTAAAATGTACAGGGCAGGTTACCTTCAGGACCAGGTTTTAGAAGCACTGTCTTAGACTGATGCATGATTAAATTTGATTAAGTTCACTCCAGTACTTTTCATCAGTTCCAGTCTTGGGGAACCTCCTGACTCTTTCAAAAGTCATTCAGTTTCTTGCAAAATCTCAAACCAAACTATGAATTAATTCATTTTAGTCATTTTCTATCTATCCAAGTCCTTGGAAACCTTCTGATTCTTTAGGAACTGATTAAAGACACCACAAAATATTACATTTCCACATGATTCAATTCAAATTGATTTGATTCAGCCTTCTTCGTCAATCCCAGTCCTCTCAAATTCAGCCACAATTGGATTCAGTTTCACCGGTCCTGCTTGTGGATGGCTGTATGACCCATGATTAAAACATTTGATACAATTCAGTTCAGCGCTTTTCATCAGCCTTCAATCAGAGCCTTCTGATTCTTTAAGAAATCATTGAATTCAGTCATGTTTAATCTATCACAGTCCTTGGGATCCTTCTGATTCTTTAGGAAATCATTCAGTTCATAACAACCTCTCAAATGTAGCCTCACTACAATTTGATCTTATGTGGTTCAGTTGTTTTCATCAGTCCCAGTCCTGTGGAGCCTTCTTATTCTTTAGGAATAGAAGGCATCATGAAATCTCTCGTTTCCACATGATTTAATTTGAATTGATCCGATTTAGTCTTCTTCACTGCAATGTAAAGTCGTTCATAACTTTGAGAGCTTAAAACTAGCAACACACACATTTTGGTTGAAGCATAAAAACATACAATACATCGTAACTAGTCGTGTGCGATTGTTGATCAAAACATTGTCACGCAAAACACTGGTTTCACTTTCTGTAGCCAATCAGGAATGCTAAAAACCAAAATAAACAGGAAGCATTACACGCATGATATCACACACAATGAAATAGCCTTTATTTCCCTGCTACGTTTACCTCACTTAAGGTTTTCAGTGTTCAATTTTAATTGAGTTTTCTCAGTGAATGGTTGGTAACATTAGTAAACCTGTGGCTAATGTAATCGCTATTTGAATTTTAAAATACTTCTACATTTTAAAATACTATCTATGTGTGTATCTCTGTATCCACGTGGGTTTCCTCCAGGTGCTCCGGGTCCTGAGAGCAGGCTAATTTAATTTTGTAATGTTAGTTTAGCATGTCCCTATAGGTTTATAGATGGCATCACAAATTGTGTATTTCAGGAAACATTTTCAGGAAACACAAGCAGGTGATCGAAGACTTAAATAAATAAATAAATAAATAAATAAATAAAGTCACATACGAAGAAATTATACTTGTTAAGTGCAATTAGAGTCCAGGTTCAACAGCTTTCCCACAAACAAAAGAACCTAGCAAATATGAGAGGATATCTTTTAGGGCAGAAATGACACCCACTATAGTTAAGAACTTAAAGCTATATTATAACTTTGCTGCTTTGGTTAAATTCTAGTAGCTCACAAATTTAAAATTCGACAGCTTATGTTCAAACTAGGCTACAATCGAATTTATGTTCAGCCAGTGTAACTGGCTTCTGAGGACCCTCCCGAAATCTTTAGGAAAGCATTCAGTACTTCATTAAATTTCAAGTTTCTGGATGACTTGATTTGAATTGATTTGATTCAGTTGATCCAGTCCTGGAGAGCCTTCTGATTGTACAGGAAATGATTCAATGCATTATGAAATCTTATATTACACCATGACTCAATTCTGATTGTTTAGGTTCCCATCAATATAAGAACCCTGAAAATAATATTTTTGGCCAAAAGCCCATTACTGAATATTACTCAGTAATGATCCAACTGAATCAACACTTTCAGATTCAATTATCAGAGTGCCGTCAGTGGTGTATGTTTATGAACACGTATATATCTGTATATGTGTGTGTATGTGTTTGTGAAGGCTGCTTTGAGTTCGGGTGTGTGGATTGATTGCTGGAAGCACACTTTGTGTCTGATTAACTAGAAGTGTAATCACAGTGCGATGAGGTGTGTGTGCTGAAAGTGGAATGGAATGGTCTGTGATGTTCTGATCAGGCATTTAGAGATGCACGCTGGGTACATGCCTCTATGTGTCTCTGTGTATTTCAGGATGATGGAAGATTCGGAGCAGTCCTTGCTGTCCTGACCAGGTATTTGATAGATGTTGAATGTATGTGTGTGTTTTTGTGTGTTTGTGTGTGTGTTTGTGTTTGTGTGTGTGTGTGTGTGTGTGTGTGTGTGTGTGTGTGTGTGTGTGTGTGTGTGTGTGTAGGTGGGGTGGGGCTAATTTCTAGATTAAAGCACAACAATTAGTAGTAAACGCTTTGTGTCAGACAAAAAAAGGTTACAAAAGAGTGTTTACTGATATGAGGTGAATAGAGTGGCTGTGAATGAGCATGGTGTTCTTTTCAAGCATTTATGAACAGAGTAATATAATTTTATGTATGTGTGTGTGTGTGTGTGTTTATGAGTGTATTTAGCTCTTTGTGGGGACTGTATGTCCCCAGGATTTGGAGCAAAATTATATGCTTGCCTAACAAAGGTTTGCAAAGAAATGGGTGTACTTTGTTTCATGTGAGACTGTGTTGAAAAGTGCACACCCCTACATACAGTATATTCTGTCAAAGTCGCTGGTTCTTGGTCATGTTGATCGATGAAACACACCAGAATCTGTGACTATAGCCAAAGTTTGGATCTGAGATTCAGGTTGAGGTAAGTGTAGCACATAATTAATGTAGCAATGCCGTCACAAATGCTATCATATGTCCTCAAAACACAGCAATACAAACTTTTGTGTATTTATGTGTGTGTGTGTGTGTGTGTGTACAGCAGGTTTATACCTAGTTATGCTGTGAGGGCCCTTCTTCTTTGTGGGAACTACCATGCATAGTTCTCAAGAGGTGGCTAGGTTGGCCCATGCATCCCCTGAAAACTGACAGGCCACTCCAAATGTCTACCATGATATTAGCTTTTAACTCATTGTAGGGCAGTTGTTTGCACCATTAAACCCCCCATTGCCCGAGCCTCTAGGCGCACATTTTTCTGTGAGCATGTCCATTCTGTCCAGGTTTGTCTTTAAGGGGAAAGTGAATTGGAATCAGTGAAACAACCCTTCGACATTCCATTCTCTGGTTGCACTTTCTCCTCACCTGTAGTATTGGTAATCAGCAGTACACACACACCCTCCTCTTGGATATTTGCCCTGCCATCACTTTGCCACCCATGGTCATTTTTTCTAGAGCCGACACTGGGAACCACAAGCTGGTCCACACAATGTAAACCATTACGCTGTGAAGGCATGCTTTAAGGCTATGATAAGGTTAGGGTTATTGTTACCGTTAGGGTTAGGCTAGTAGTACCTAAGGTTAAGGTTTGGGTATGCCTCCAGGAAATAAATAGAAGTCTATATAATGTCCCCACAATTCAGAGAAACAAACAATTTTGTGTGTGTGCGTGTAGTTGGAAATGCAGCTGCACCCCAATTCCTTTATGATCCTGCACAACACTTTAAACTGAAAACTCATAATAGGTCAAGCCGATCTGTAAAGGAGGCTAAACAAACACTGGGCTTGTTTAAGGATTTTGCTCTTTAGAAATTCATTATACTGAAGAACACCCACACAGATATGACTAACTATTAACTCATCTAATGCAAACTATTATCTGATTTAAGTGCCAGCCATTCAGCGTCACGCTGTCGCCTCCCTCTGAGTGAGCAGGGAGGGATTGCTTCACTTTGATACACCCTCCACTGGGCCTCTTCAATTAATAAAGACATCAAATTGAAGTGGAGTTTTCCTCTTTCCACCAATGCAGTAAATCAGCTACGCTATCTGAATTTTGCTTCCAAAGTTGCTAATAAGTGGTGGAAGCTTTCACCCATAGCAATAAGCATTTTGCAAACTGCATACCTACATCATCACTCACTTGCCTCAAACTGTGTTGAGTTGTTAAGTAATCTTAAATAGACTTGTTTATTTGGTTTCTGGCACTGTCACAAACTGTTGTCTACAAAACTAGGCCTGAAGATTGCTCCTACCTTTGTTTTCAGCTATGCTAAATGGGGTTGTACATTTTAATGGATAACGCATACGTCACACAGAGTCCGAAACCACATAAACAAGTGATGCAGTTTGAGGCCTGCATGTGATGGGTTTAGGCATGCAGGTTGCACCATGTTAGCTCCACTTGCCTCGCAGCTTCAGCGCAAGCAAACTTCATACAATAAATATACCTTGACTGATCAACTCCATTTGGGAGAAATAAGCACTTCAAAACCATGTAGACGCAGACTGCCTCCAGCTGTAGAGTGAGTGAGTGAGCTCATCCCAAAAATTCCGCCTGCCTATCTTATCTGTTAAAATGCGGCATGCCCTCGCCTCCCTCGGGGGCTTCGTCAAACAAAGACTGGCATTTACTCTGGATTCCTCAGATTGAGTGGCTGCAGAGCTTGTGTGAGCAGGTACAGCTCGTCCTACATAAGCTCGTCCAAAGATAGTCCCAGTGATGGGAAACCACTTGGGCCCATGAGGGAGGAGCATCCAGGACCACTCGAAAGTGACACACCCCATAGAGTGTTTTATACATATGTGAAGTTGATTTATATGTGGATTTATTTCTAAAACAAACATTTTCAGTCTGAACATTATGAGGTCCACTCTTGATGCTTGTGTGCTGTCATCTACCACACAATCTCTCTTTATCCCTGTCAAATTCGTACTTTAAATAAATAGGGGCACCAGTGGTGTTATGGTGTCCACCCATATCAAAAGATGCACTGAAATGCACAGTCCCTTCTCCTCCTTCTTCACTCCGTACCAGTTTAGAAGATATGTTACTCTTCAAGAGCATCTCCAATGTTGGAAAGCAGCATCAATGCTAATTATTGTTTTTCATCGATTTTTGTTTGCTGCAGAATGCGTTTTCTTTCCAAGAGTGGGCAGGAAGCAACAACACTTTTAACATGATTGATAGGAGGTTAGAATATGCGGTTGGGGCAGCAGTGCTACTTCTTTATCCTCTCATGTTGGACTGATTCGAAACGACACTACAGTGACTCACCGTCACCTCCTGAGTGGTATTACGAGACAAGCCAGGCTGGGTCTAGCTGGTTAGCATGCTAACTTCAGTAGATATCTCTGCAATACAATACATTGATGTCCCTCACATACCGTCAAAACTGTTATTTCTTCACATTCTGTTAATACATTTTATTGATAATATGTTGAGGTAAAACATCCCTTATTTTTACCTGAGGCTGAGTAGACTAACATATATGTAAGGATGTATGTAAGATACAGTATATGCAAGATATAGAAAAATATTAATTAATTAATTAATTAATTAAGATTTTTCACAAAACAATTTATAAAGGGATGTTTTTCTGGCTACCTGGACTGTATGAACTGGGACACGAATGGTACATTTTGAAATGTTTACATACTAATTCAGACTTTTTGTTTTCAAAAATGGGAAGAAATGTCCATGATATAAACCCTTTAAGACTATTTTGGTCCCTGCATATTTCTGTACAAGCTATTTCTAGATTTGATCCCTTCACTGTTACCCTAAAATGGGGAAAAATAGTAAGACAGCGAAAAACCTTTCTATTTAGTAGGTGTCCCCCTGGCCCAGCAAGCCTGGAATGCAGCTATTGTTGGGCTGTCATTCCATCGCAGCCACAGCAGTGTGGGAAAGCGTTCGGTGCGCAATGCGGCCGGGCTGATTAATGACACAACTGCGGGGCAGAGCCCTAGGGACAAGCTGGTGCTGTACGGTGGGAATCAGGTCACGTCAGTAGCGTTGTAATGTAAAGACACTTATGACAGACCCAATCACAATGAATGACACAACTAGACTGGGCACAGGTGGAGTCCTGCAGCAACAAGGGCAGTCAAGTGCAGCACAACTATACTGAATTAAACCATTAGTACCGGCAAAGATCAGGCATACATAGTTTCCCCCATGTTGTCAATCAACCTTTTAAGTTTGTATCATTAGTTTCCACAACCTCCTCAATATCTTGAAATATTCTCTTTTACAGATTTCTTAACAATCCAACAGATATTGATACAAGTGTTGAAATAGGCACAAATTGTAAGCCTACAATGCAAACTGATGGGCTATAAACTTCCATAGCTTGTAAGCTACATTTATTTTTAGCTATGGCTAGCCCTTTAACACCCTCACCAAGGTTCGGGGCAAAAGTAACAAAGCAAGTAGTCAGTTTTAATTATGTTAGCTTAGCATAGACACCTTTAGCATAAAGAAACAATTAGACTATTTGGTAACGCATTCATTAGACTTTGCTTTGTTACATATTTCTGTTCATCAAAATTTCTGAAACTATAATATGCTGAAAAACATGTGTGGAGCTATTTACTTGTTGCTTGCAACCTCTATTAATGAGAACAGTAAAGGCGAATCTATTGATAGACTCAGTGACCTCTAGAGGATTATTTTAAGCCTAACATAACTCGATTGGTAGAGATGACACAATCAAGCTGAGTTAAATTCAACACCTTCTTCATTAAGATGTAGTAACTCAAAATGTGCTCTGTGAAAAAGCTGATTAGAACAATAAAAGGTTAAAGATAATGCTACATCAGTGTCAGAAACCACATAATCAAATCCATTTGAGACCATTTAACAGCTTAACATAGTGTGAGGCAAGGTGCGTGATGATTTGGGTATGCGGTTTGCACGATCCTATTTGTTGATATAGGCACAAATTGTAGGCCTGCAATGCAACTAGATGGGATATAGACCTTCACCATGTGCTAGCTACATTTATTTTTAGCTATGCAACTAACTTTTTCTTTTTCTTAATTTTAAAGGTAATGTTCCATCTTTCAGTGTTAGAAACCATGTAACCAAGTCAGTTTGGGATTATTTAATAGCTTGTCAAGATTTGGGGCAAGGTGATTTAGGCATGCAGTTTGCATAACTTACTAAATCTAAAACCTTTTCAGTATCCACTGAGGCACACACAGGTGGTTTTAATGGGTGAGATTTGAGCCCAAGTTTTAGGAAGCTTGTGGAGGTTTTACAGTAAGGTAGCAGGAACAAAAATCTGAGCAAGAATAGGAAGTAAGCAGTTCCCTTTTCACCACAGAGAGGTGGTGAGAGGTGCCCTGGGATGCCAGACGCTGTGTCACTGTGACTTGCTGCTCAGGTTTGTCCTTGATATTGAACAGAGATACAGCTACAGGAAGTCTCACTGGAGCAAGGAGATGATTTTCAAGTGATAGTCTAGTGATAAAATCACAAAAGCAGGGACAAAAAAGTCTGGTTGCTACAATGCAGAAACGTGACAGTGTGCATCATGGATATAACATCAAAATGTCTGCATAATAAAATGGCTAGGATATAAGCAAAGTAATTGGCAGTGGTCTGATGCTCTTTTCCAGAGGAACTAGCAAATAGGAGTTAACAGGTACAGTCAAATCACTCATGGTGGAGTGATACATGCAGGGCATTATAAGGCCAAACAGTCCCCAAAGAAAACTCTATACCTTTATCAACATTGCCATTTAAGCCTACCAAAAAAAAAAAACATCTTACCATCTTAGCAGGTGGTGCAATGATGCTTTACTATACAAGGGCCCTCTAAGAAAGGCCTAGTCCAAAAAAGCCTTAATCCTTAATAAGCAAGCAAGAGGTTCACCACTTAATCCAACTGTTTAGATAGCAAGGAATTTAGGTGTTTACCCCTCTACAGTGCATAATTTCATCAAAAGATTCAGTAAAATCCAGAGACATATCTGTGCATAAAGGGAAAAGCTGAAAACTACATTAGTGCCATGATATTTTATCCCTCAGGCAGCATTGCATTAAAATGCAGCATGTTTCTGTGATGGATATTACCACATGGTTAAAACTGTACTATGCACAATGGAAGTCAACAGCATCCAGAAATCCTGTTGATTTGTCTGATTCTCTGAGCTTAAGCTCATCTGAAATTGACTGGTGCTCAGTGGAAGCATGTATTGTGGCCTGACAAGTCAACGTTTTAGATTATTCATGGAAATAATTGTTACCAGTATAAAGTTTAAAAGTCAGCGTCTGTCATGGCATGGCGGGATTATTAGTGGGTAACTTGCACATCTACGAGAGCATCATTAATGCGGAACACTTAGTTGAAAAACATATGCTGCCTTCTAGATGCCGTCTTCTTCAGGGACAATATGACAACACCAAGAAACATTCTGCACGTGTTAGAGCATAACTGCATCATCAGAGAGTGCAGGTGCTCAGTACTGTTATTGAGTCTTAATATGGTCAAAATACAACAGCGAAGGCTCTAGAGTTGCTCACCTGAAGGCTTGTATAACAGAACAATAGCAAGAAACATTGGGATCAGTTTGTCTTCTGTCCCCAAATGATTACTAAGAGTTGTTAAAGTGAAAGATGATGTAACACAGTGGTAAACATGCTGCCGTCACAACCTTTTTGGAACATATTGCAGGCATCAAATTTGGAAAGAGCATATATTTACCAAACACAAAGAAGCAGGGTATTCAAGATTTTGCTTTATTACAAGTCAAACAGAATTTACTAATCACTGCTTTTCGTTTTCAGTAGCATGTTATGTCCTACCCCAACATTTTTGGAAATGGAGTTGTAAATGAAATGGCAATATTTGCATTATAGATACTGTGACCCCTAGTTCCCATCACTACCACTGCAAAGAATTTGGAGTTGTTAAGTTTCTCTACACTGAACACTTTACATCAAACCACAGATTGATTCATACAAAAATGCACTTTCTTTTGTAGATAGTGCCACAATAGAATAACAGTCATCAGTTTTATTTATTCAATTTTAGCTTAAAAATATCATGAGAGATTTAAATCATGAACCCAGTATCACATCGATCAAATCGTGGGCTGAGAGTATTGTTACAATCCTAGCTGTCACTGCTATTATAGATCATAAACTCTCAGCTGCTACTATTGTTAGTTATGTTATGCAATTTATATTGCCATTATATGTCAAAAAAAGTAATATGTCAAACAGTGTTAAAAGCACATAAGCAGGTCTGATTGAGGTTGTGTAATGATATAGCATGGTTTGAGGGAAGACCTGCTTGGTGTGGTGTAAGCTACATTGGCCTTGTAGCTCCAGTCCAAATTAAAGACAGTGCAAACTTCAGAAAACAAACATGTCTTAGCAGACCAACTACATTTCAGTAACAGGGAAATCGTGTGAATTAATTTCTTTTATTTTTTTTTGCTTTCATCATTGCTTTTCGTTTCCTCCTACATTGGCATGACTAACTGGGCAAATGCACAGTTGCCGGTCCTTTGCAAAGTGCACTTAGCAAACGAAACAAATGTTCTATCCTGGTTTGTCCCGGTTAGAGCTCCATTTAAAGGTCATTATGGCATTGATGTTATGGTGAGTCACTTGAGTCAACATGGATAGTAAACGTACACACGGACGCTATGCGAGCCTCACGCCCGTTCATTGACTCACGCCTCCCTGCCGTAGATACGCCAAAACAAACAGAGCTAGATACTCCTCTCTTTCCATCCCACTCATATTATTTTACAAGGGCTTAAGTCTGCATAATTCATGACGTAAAACAGTAGTATCTAACATGAGGGTGCACATCAGGTCAGAATTGACAACATTTTTGTATTTATGCAAACAATACACAAAATACATACAAACCTACATATTCACTCAGTGGCCACTTTATTAGGAGCCTTGTATCTACACTCATTGCTAAGTCTCTCAGTTCCACTTACCATATGCGTGATAGGTACACTTTGAAGTTCAGATTGTAGCCCATCTGTACTATGTGTTAGCTTTCCTTTATCACATTCGTTAGTGCTCTGTACCACCACAGGGCCACCACAGTGGATCATTCTCAGCACTGCACTGACAATGACATGGTAGTGACAGTGCTATTAGCTGCATTAAAACAGCTCAGTGTGACTGCTGGACTGAAAATAGCCTACTAACAAATATTGTCCAGCCAACGGTGTCTCACAAACTTTATTAAAACAAAGCGTAACAGCTGCATGTGTAATATCCCCACCCAGTTGTTGCACGACACCTCCCATGTTTTGCACATCTCAGGCTTCTGTCAAATGCATATGCACAAGGAAGAGAAGCACATTTTGCAACTTACAGTGCTCACAGCCCATAAACTACACGTTTAGGCTTGTGCACCACATGCAGGCAGAATGCGTCTGAAAGGCTTGCATTCTACTTACATACGCTGAATGTGACAGATAAAGACATTCCAAGGACATAACTGAGATAGCAACATGCTAAATACATGCTATGTGATATAGTAATTTATAGACTACTTTATATTGGTAGGTGTCTGTCCATAACCCTAAATCTACACTTTGGAACATATTACTTACTTGAAGTTGAAATGTTGAAATTTCTATTTAAAATGAATGAAGTTAAATCAAAACATCCATGTCCCACATATATATATAGGGTATATTCTCTACACACATATGGGCGGTTAAGGGAACTGCAATTAAATACCTTCATTTGGAACGTCCTTCACTGTCATAATCAAAGCTCTTCCTGCGAAGTGATAAACCGTTGTTCACTACACCCTGTGCAGTTTAAAGGCCCCTCCCAACGGTACTATGGTACAACTCCCTATGCCTTGGAATCACCCTTAAAACGTCTGCATACCCTGTGCAGTCCATTTGCAGGGAACTGTGAGCACCACAAAAGAGTTTTAGTCTATATTTTAGAGCCTTGTTTTAGCCACGTGCTAGCATTTCAGAGCAGGAAGTGAATCTGCATCCCTGTCCGTCTTGACCATATGGTCTAAAAATCACTGTGAAACATGAAGGATTTCCTTGGAATTAGCTATATTGTTTTGTGTTTAATGTAAAATATGTTGTTGCTAGTCCTATACTGGCTAGGGTTTTTAAGTTCTGCTCAAAATAAGCTAAATCGGTCACTACCGAAACAATCACTACTGAAACATTTGGTCATGAGCTAAGAGCTAAAGAACTTTGTGTTTTTGAATTGTGAACAAATTTGGTAGGAAGATCCAAGTACAGAAGTACAGATACATTAGACAAGTACAAACAAATGTATGAACATACAAATATATGACAAATTTTGCTGATTTTCTAAGTTAAAATACTGTTGCTCAAACTTCCAAAACAATAACTTTACAGGGCACTAGAAAAATGTGAACTAGACTTTTGGATAATTTCTTTTGGAATTCATCATCCATTCATCATGAAATGTACACAATATAATGGATAACAGACATTATAAAATTATTACAGAAAATTTCTTTGAGTTACAGTATTTATTAGATGCAACTGATCCCAGAACAAAGTAAAGGACATATTTAAGAGGTCCAGGGGCCTGGAGAAACATACTGGTGCAAGTGCACTGAGAAAATGAGTGCACTGAATGTATCTGATAAAATCACATATAATTTCCATAAAATTAAAATATATTACATTAACACAAACTGTAAGTTTGCTTATAGTAATAATTAAAAAAAAAAAGTAAAGTAAATTAATTGCATCATCTTCTTTATGAGAAACTATGTCTGTACATTTTGCCTATTTGTGAAATCTTGGTAGATACTATATATGTGGGAGAGAGAGAGAGAGAGAGAAGAAGAGAGAAGAAGAAGAGAGAACATGGGTGTGTACAAAATGAAGAGAGAGGGTTGGTGTAAAAGCTTTTCCCAGCAAACTTATGGAAAGCTGCTGATCCTGCCCGGTGTCCTGTCCCCACCCAATTCCAGAAGAGCAGGAGTACACCCCCGGGGCCCGTCCCGCCCAGCGCAACTATTCAACTACCTCTCCTTTCATAAGAGCCAGCAGAGGGGAAAAAATGAGTGACAGATAGAGAGATAAGCCTGCAGAGGTGAACAATTTTACTGCAAAACTATAAAGATTAATGGCCCCTTATCGAGATACCATCTCACTGTCAAGTTTGCCTGGTCATGCAGTAGAGCTGCATCTCCCATTGAGAAATCTTTGCATACACCTACAAGGTGGGCATGTCTTTGCAAGCACCTACGCTTGTAAGTCTTTGTGCTTGAGTAACATTTCTTTCATCACCCTTGTCTTTACTGTGTGAGGCAGTTTTTTTTTTCATACACCTTCAACAGTGTCAAGAGTTTCTGTTTCTTTTCTAATGTATGAACTGAAGGAGAGGAAGAAAACATGCACCGGTTGGACTAGAGAAGCTCCCAGAGGGATAGGGTGGAATCAACACATAAAGGCCAAGATATACTTTCGCTTTGATATTTAATATTCAGTTGTAATTGCACTGTTACATAATTGTGGGGCTGTCAAACGATTATATTCAATCGAAACTAAACCATCTTACACGCCCCTTTGCAAACATTTTATTCATGTAAAAAGCAAAACATTCTTAATAGCCTAGCCAGGATATAATGGGCTCCAACGTGATGGCAGAAGACAAAAGAAAGAAAAAAAAGAAAGAAAGTTTGGTAAATACTACATAACAATACTTGATTACAATATGATTCTGGTTGCTTAAATACAAGTATAAGAGGGTAACATGGTAGCTAGCCTGTTAGCATATGTGTTTCGGGTGGAAAAGCAACTACAGGTCATGAAACCATCAGGTTCAAAAAAGGCTGATGGTATTAAGACTAAAGATCGCTGAAATGGAGAGCTTGGGAAATAGTACATCAGACTTCAGACACTGAGACAATTTTGGTTGTTATGGTAACCTGGTAGCTAGTGTTAGCATATGTGTTTAGTGTGAAAAAGTGGGTTCTTGGTCTCGATTATTTTCTCTGACCAATCGGTAGTCTGCAGTGGTTTTAAACCTTTAGGTTTTGGCTCAGCTCACTTGAAACCTCAAAAGAGAACATTTCCACAGAGGAGGCGCTCCAGTGATCCCAAACCAACCCATGAGGGCTATTCCCAGCATGAATCACAGAAAAAAAACACAATTACTATAATGGTAAAGTTGGGCAGGCCCTGCCCGGGGTCCATTTGTACATGTGCCTGCAGATTTGGTATAGATTCATGATCTCTTCATGAAAAATTCATGATCTCTTTTTGCAACACAAATTCTCTGCTCGCTTCAATGGGCTACAAGTGAGCTATAATTCATATGGAACTTGTTTTTGTTTTGGCAGCCTGTAACTGCAACTTCTAGAGGTTAATTCTTGTTTGGGATGGCCCATGTGGTATGCCAGGCACATGTTGGCACAAGCTCCGGCATCCTCGAAGGAGTGTTGGGAACTGGCACAGGTAAAGGCCTGCAGGGCAGGAACAACATGCGGAGCTGTAAACATTGTCCAATAACATGCTGCCTACGCTGAACCCGGAGAGCCTGGCGCCGGGAGAGACACACACACTGGCTTTATAATAACACTGCAGACAAATTCACAGGCTGTGACAATGCCACGTCAGAATAAGTGAGGTGCTCAACATCTGAAGCCTCCTATCTGCTGGTTTTCTTATCCAGACCTGGAGTCTTTCACTTGAAGCTGTGTAGGACTGGAACAAACACTTTTGAATCTATCCAGAAAGAGCTCTTTGCACAATGCCATAGACATGTGAGCGTGGAGAACCTTTTCAAAGTTGCTGTCTACAAAAACAAGCATCTCCAGAATTACGACTTTACAGAAGAGGATGAAAATGTTCTTTCATTTGAACCTTTGCTTTATTACTTTAGATTTTTTAGACATGGTTCTTTAGGGAACCAAAAGTGGTTCTTCTATGGCATTGCTCAAAGAACAATATGGAGATTTCAACATTTTAACTAGCATTAATCTCTGACCTCTCTGATCCAATTTGGTTACATTTCTTTAGGAAACAATTCAATGTATGATTATTTTGATACAAACTGTACTGAATGTTTATACAGTTATATAAATCATGCACCACAAGTCTTTCACCGGGAGGAATCGCCTGTCTGTCTGTTCTCCACACTACGGTTTGTCATGAAAACACACATAAGAATGACACAGGGGATGGCATGATACCACTCGCAAGACTTTGTTTCTTCAAAGAAAGAAAACCAGCAAGAAGTGAGAAGCCAAGTTGATTGTGCACAGATTTGCAGTAAAACAGGAGGGAAAAGAAAGGAATAGGGGTGAATCGATGTTGTACAGCTCCTCCCCTGGATTCTCCTTGTGCTCTGATTGGCTGTAGCTTGTCACTGTACTCACTGCCAGCCACAACACTTCTTACGCTACAGGATTTGGACTTGTTGACAGGTCCAGATATGCATCTCGCTACATATCTTTTAGCAATCTATGAGGAATCGACGTGTCTTTCAGATGGCGTCTGTGGACAATTCACACATAGCGATCGAGAGCCCTGAGAATGTGCCGATATGAATCTTCAAAAACTGTTGAAAATGTAAATTCATATCTAAAATTGTGCAGTGTGCATTAGTTGGATCACGTGCGTTAGAACAAGTACAACACCAAAATATGCAAGCCAGACGAAATCAGTCGCCAACCGGCTCCCTCAACCTTAAACAACTTTTTCATTCTCTTCCCAACAACTAGGCCAAATCTGCTTTAGATTGGCAGACTTAGTTATTCTAGGCTCTGGAATGCAACACACAGACCTGCAGGCTGGATCCTTGGAAGCCTTACAGGTAAGGCTGGAATGACCCCACCCACAGCGCCTGGCATTTCGTGCTAGCTCATCTAGGGAGGGTGGAGGCGTCGCTGAAGCATTTGCATAGATTCCTGCAGTAACATCCTGTTCGCACAAGCACTGAGCTTGGCAGCCTTTGAGCGACTAACAGCTGAAACATCACTATCAAAACATCTGACGCACACAAAGAAGCTGAGCGACTGCCAGGAACAGGAGAGAAGAAATATGTGCGGGTGTAATTTACACACCTCCACTGATAATTACAACAACCCCCAGCCTATCAGACCATGAACTTCAGTAATTAAGAAGACGGACGTCATCTGCACCTGTCTCGCTGTGTTTAATTGAACTGTCTGCAAGGTTTTGGGTGACTAGCCTTAAATAGTGCGTAATAGATTAGCAAAATGTGGACAAAACAGAAAGGTATTCTGTTCTTTTCTGATCATTCTCAGAGCCAAAGAACCTCAAGGCCAGTCGGTGCTACTGTATACTTCAGTCATCTGTCAGTTTCTACCTAACCAGGCTGGAGGTCTACAAGGTCATGCAACTGAACCCCAAATTCAACCTGTACTAGTGACTTTGAGAGCCGCCCTTGCCAGGTCTGACTTGTATACTGTATGTTAGTCTCTGAAATAACAACGTGCCAGTCCTCCTCTTATCAATACAGTTCCAAACTCTCCTCTGTCTTTCATCAGGCTGCAATGAAGACCCTCATTTCATTGGAATTTGTTCTAACAGTTCCTCTATGTCCCCTGTTTCATTTCTCATGGCAAAACGAATATGACTAGCTTGTGTAGTTTGCATGTAGGCATATTCAGTCAAATGAAAACAAATAATTTCACTAAAATCAATCAATAGAAAACAGACCTGAGCCTCAACCAGTCCAAACTCAAAACAGACCCCAAAGGCCTGGTGGGGCTTGGATTGGGTGACAGCAACCCAGACCCCTTCTGGGTGTTGAACAAAGACTGTTTGAGTAATAAGAAGCCTAAAACAATGAGTAATAGATACTTCAACCACCGAATGCCTTAATACAGCTGTGCAAAATGATTCAAAATGATTCATCAGTGACATCAATGATGACGTAATTACTCATCATTTCACTTTTCTCACCATGTCAAGCTACAGACATCAAGGCTGCTTACTTACTCTGCAGGCACCTTTAGAATGCCCCAAATCTTTATCTGTAACACCCTAAAGGTGAAGGAACCGTGAGAAATGTCAAACGTCTACTAGAACATTTTAGTTTCATAGTAGATACAAGCTTAATAATAAGCACCCTCAGACATCTGCATACCTTGTTAGTCTACAATTTCTTCATGTTGCCAAAAGTTGCTTTTCCACCGTATAGTACTAGCTCGACATAACTCGACTCCTCTTACCTGTTTTCCATTAAGTAAGCCTGGCACCTGGTGCAATTCTTGTTATCACCTCGGTCAAGGTTGCTTGACCTGAGCCAAATTGTCACTATCTCTCTAAACACATATGCTAATGCTAGCACCCAGGTTAGCGCACCCTCTTGTGTTGCCATTGAGTAACCAGAATCCTGTTGTTATCTGAACTCTGAGGTAGTATTTCCCAAACTCTCACGTTTTTTCAGCAACAAAATTCATCTCTTTTACATTATGGCAGTTTCATGCAGCGTTGCTATGAAGACCAGCTATACTGTGGAGGCACTATATCCACAGTGGAAAATTAAGAAGCTCCTACCAAACGCGGGAAAAGTCGAGCTGGACCAAAAGTGTGGTGCAGGCCAAATACTGGGACAGTGCCAGTCAGACGTTATGATAGACAGCCATGCAGGGGATGCTGATCGCATTTGAAATGTTTGTCACGCTGGCCCGTGAGACAGGGAGGCTCCAAGTTCCATCCTAAAGCCAGGAGTCCAACAGAGATGGACTCCTGAGAGCTCTAGCTAGTGGCTGCAGATAAAACTGGGGAGATAATCTGGTAATTGGTCTTTCACCAAACGATAATATGAGGGAGGCATTTGTAGTCAAACAGCTCTGAATATCTGCAGGTGTCAGGTGTGTGCCTGAGCACCAGTAATGGCTAATAATACATTAGACCTGGCAGCTGTGTGGAAGCCTTGTTGAGCATTGCAGTGACACTGTTCCCACTCTGAAATGTTGGGGCTGATCAGGAATGGTATGCTTGAACACAGCTGTTCGATAGGATATACGGAATCGTTGTCACGTTATGATTTTTCCCCATAGAAATTAACAGGGGGCAAAGATTTGAGCACACGGCTTATATTCATGCATTAATACATATTCATTACTACCACACTATTAACCACCTGGGATAGCATAGCAACCACAGCGACCACCTAGAAACCCATTAGCAACTACCTGGAAATCATCAAACAACACCTTAGCAACTACCTGGGATGCCATAGCAACAACTTATAGCAACAGATGGGCAACCACCATGTAGACACCATGTAAAATGGCACTCTCTCTCGCTTTTTCTCTCTCTCTCTTTATCTCCCTCTCTCTTTATCTCTCTCTCTCTCTCTCTCTCTGTCTCACACACACACACACACACACACACACACACACACACACACACACATTAATGAATGGTTTTTGTTTGGTTGTTTGTTTGTTATGGGGCGGCTGAAGGCCGGAGCGACAGGACACAGGTCACGGCCGGGTCACTGTGACCTTTTCCCTGCTTCTGGAGAAAACTGTAAGCTCGGATTCGGAGTGGAGGGGCCGATGTGTAAACAGAAACTGTGTCCATGGCAACAAAGGGAAGAGGCGTGTGCGGCGTACGTGTAAACAAAGCTTGTGGCCCACATGTTTTGTTTACTCCCACTCTTTCTCAGTCGGCGCTCAGGCCAGTCTTTCAAGGAAATTCTCTGGAAGTTAGGCAGTGTGGCTTATCTCTCCCTTCTGACACTTTCTGTCCTTCTCCCTCTCTCTTTCTCTCTCTCTCCCTCTCTCTCTCTCTCTCACACACACACACCAGTTCCATAGAAGCCAAAGAATGTTTGGAACAAAGACAAGGGAAGCTGGAAAGAGAGATAACGGCAGGTTTCTGGTGCATGAGTGTGTGTGTGTCTGTGCGTGTGCGTGTGTGCTTTGCTCCAGGCGCTACCTACCTGTTTCTGAGGAAGAGGAGGCAGTTGCTGTATATCTAGAGGATTAGAGAGACCCAGTAACCGTCCTGAATTCCTAACCTGCCTCGATACTTCTGAACCACACTTCTTTTTCCTAAACCATAAAAATGTAAACGTCTT
The DNA here is from genome assembly GCA_034552555.1 of Semaprochilodus insignis. Classification (NCBI taxonomy): domain Eukaryota; kingdom Metazoa; phylum Chordata; class Actinopteri; order Characiformes; family Prochilodontidae; genus Semaprochilodus; species Semaprochilodus insignis. The sequence continues at coordinate 16,380,588 of CM067484.1, read as the reverse complement.
TGCTGTTGTTACAATTCTACCCACTCTAAGAATCAACATGATGTCAGTCTGTTGCACATGAATATCATACAGTACAGCTCAAAAGTCTGGGGTTGTCATAATAATAACTGTAGCCTAACTCAGTAGTGACTCATACAGTGTAGGTTGAAATGCTACGAACTAGTTTACAGTGTTTGGGAACAACTTAAAGTTAGGACATGGTAAAATGTGGACGTGTTAACTGTTGACAACACAATTTCACTGTTTGCAAAATTTGATTGTACCATGCCGGGCACACACCATCCTGATCATCTGGTTTTGTTTCTGTTTCATTGCCTTTGGATGAAATTACGCGGAAGACCACGGTTTGATAGCAGCAGCAACATTAACAAAGAGAGGCGAGAATTGGTCAACTGCTGTCTTTCTGAGAATATTGGATTCCAGAAAGTAAAGTTTATTCCGATTCTGATTCCAAGTCGATTCCAGGAATCAGTTCCACACAATAATTTTCTCGATTCTTGATTGTTGAGACATAGGCCCTTTTCTCACATGCACTTTTCTTTGTTAGTTTAGTGGTGATTGGAAAGGAATGGCTTATGTGTAAACACAACCAGAGTCAGAATTGCAGTAGGTTTAATAGATTTGATTTTACCTGCACAAGACCTGGTACAATGTGTGAAGAGCAGCTGACGTTACCAGGAAATTATCAGTGCTTGCTTACAGCCTGCAAAGCTGACTGCTTCTCCTACACTTTAGTTATTAGAGTGTTGAGTTTTCTGGCTTTGCAAGTGAAAACACCACAGTTGTATATTTTGCACATGATTCCGGTGGCATAGCACTCAAGAGAAGTGGCAAATCTGCCTCTGAGCATGCATACTGCGTAAAAGTGTTGAATCTTGATCAGTAAAGGGGAATGTTTCTGTGAGGCTGTTGTTTTGTACCACATATACACAGTCATGTTAACTGTAATTTACCTCTTGTAAAACTTACACCAATTATTCATGTATTATTATAAATGATAACCACATGATAAATATTCTAATAATTATAATAATATCATATTATAAATTAGATTGTTATAAACCAATTATCCAATTATCATTCAAAATTGTACATTTTGTCAAAAGCAAAGGACCAATATGGCCACGGTATTTATCTACTGATGTGTGTACTGAGGAATGCATCTAGACTTTGACAGCAGAATACCTCCAACTTTGTGAGAACTTCTCTTGATTCTTTAATGCCTGGAATCTGGGAATGTAGTCTTTATGGCAATGACACCCAACTCAATGTCTTGAACTTCAATTATGTAGCACGCCACATTCATATGCTACTAATTATCACATTTCAATCATGAATAAACACAGTGGAAGCACTGTGTGTCACGAAGTGTAAGTAAGTAAACGATCAAACTGCTGTAAAAAGTAAAGTAAAACATATAAAACACAAAACAAAATGAAACATGCACACAAAATGAAAAAGCCATAGTAAAAAGATGTTTTATGTCTTGACTTAAAGACTGAAAGAGACAGAGTAGACCTGATATTCAAGGGAAGACCGTTTTTGGCATTGCCACTGAAAAGATATGATCATCTCTCAGCTTCAGTCAAGACAGAGGAACAGCTACTACTCCTAACAACCAAATTCATTTGGTGATCAAATCTGTGTAGAGAACAGATTTTTGACACTGGGTTTGACATGTTTAAACAAGGCAGATTTTCAACTAATTTAGAGTTATATTATTACATAAATGAAATGTTATATTATATCATGTATTACAGTATATTGTGTTATATTGCTGCTATTAAGTACATTCATCTATGAATGGACATCTCACTCCAGCCTCATGACCAACAAATTTCGGGAAATTATGAGAATCCACCCATGCACCCCCCCCACCCCACTCCCAAATATTAGTCGGAAAGAGGAGCTGGAGCTACTCACATTCCTTGTGAAGCAGATCACGTTTCCAAAGAAGATCTCCCTCCATCCTTCTGTCCATCCCTCCCTTCACAGTTAATCTTGACTTCCTTGTGACCTGTACACCCACAAAGAACAGGTATATACTGAGATGACATGACAATGCATCTGACATGACATTGATAATTAAGATTTTGGCAAATAACATATTTAGGAATGACACCTAACATATTTTTCATTTGCATGGCAGCAGCCTTTTCCATGATCTGCTCCTGACACTTTTTTGGCCTGCTTCTTTCCTTCCAGTGAAGTGCGCAACGCTCTCCATTCCCGCACATGACGGTGGGATGAGGTAATGTAAGACTGCTTGATGTCGAAATGCATCGCTGTGTGGGCCCCATCGCTGACTGCGCTTTCATTCATTTGGAAAAAACAGATCTACTGTCAGTGTGTTTTTAATGAAAGTTCAGAATGTGCTCAAAGTGGTGGGAACCCCCTACATCTGCCTGCCCTTTGACTCGCCCATCTCTTAGACATAAACACACAGTAATTCTGAGAGAAAAACAGTGCTATGGTGACCAGTAAGAGGGAAAGTGTTTCACAGTGACTGACCAGCTGCCAGGATGTTTTTTGAAATGCCAGCTATCCAGAGACAAACTGGACGTTTACCTGCACAGCATGTTTCTGTGTGTGTACTTTATATCATTAGCTATTTATAAAGTCCTTCTCCAGATGAATCAGGTGTTAGATCAGGGAAAACTGTACTATATGGTTGGTGCTGGGACTACATTACTGGATCTGGGACTACAGGACTGAATCTGGGACTACAGGACCATATCTGAGACTACATGACTGGATCTGGGACTACAGGACTAAATATGGGACTACAGGACTGGACCTGGGATTACAGGGGATGGGACCACAGTGGACTGGACGAGGACAGGGCAGAGGATGAGACTAGGGGATGGGACTAGAGGACAGGTTAGGGAATAGGGCCAGAGGACAGGGAATGGAACTAGAGGACAGGATAGGGGATGGTACTAGAGAACAGGCGATGGGACTAGAGGACAGGATAGGGGATGGGACTAGGGCAGAATAGGGAATGGGTTTAGAGGACAGGGGATGCCACTGGGGAGAGGATATGGGACTGCAGAACTGTATCTGGGACTACAGGACAGGATTAGGGACTGCAAGACTGGAGCTGGGACTATAGCACTGGAGGTTGGACTAAAGTACTATGTCTGGTTGTATAAAACCTTAAAATGATTAAGATTATCTTTATACGTTTCCAAAGACTAAGTGTGCTGTAAAAACCCCTGAGGGTAATACTTAAGGGTTTCCTAAAGTGTACCCCTTCCGACTTTACCTCCAATAAACCCTCAAGCTTTGCATAAGCTTTGCTCCTTATCTCTGATTTTCCTTATGATCGTTTAATGGAAGGAAAACACTTCTTAGCCAGTTATTAGCCAGTGTGAGAAGCTGAAGAAATGGCTGTATTTTGGATGTTACTGAGGAGGAGAATGTATCTGAGTACTTTCATTGAAGAAAAGAAAATCCTACACCAATAAAAATATTGAGAGTGCAGATTTGACTGTTGTTTCAAGGTATATGGTGCTGGAAGACAACTTCGACTGCTGTGTTACCCAGTGAATATTGGCCTATTCCAGCATTCAAAGGGCGTAAAGGCAGTAAACACCCTGGACAGGCTGCCAGTCCATTGCAGGGTAGACACACGTGCACACACTCACACCTAGGGGCAATTTAGCATCTCCAATTCACCTGAGTGTATGTCTTTGGACTGTGGAAGGAAACCAGAGCACACAGAGGAAGCCCATGCAGACATGAGGAGAGCAAGCAAATTCCACACAGAAAGGGCCCAGATGTCCCAGCTGGGGATCGAACCCAGGCCCTTCTTGCTGTGAGGCAACATCACTACATGAAAACTGATTCACATGTGTGAATTAAAACAGTTATTTACGTTGAGTGTATTAAAAATTTTCATGACACGTTTTAGGTAGAGGTTTTCACCTTACGTGGGAAATGTTCTGCAGGTTCATGTCTTGTGTAGGTGTGTAGGTGTCCAGCAAGTGAAACAAGCTTTTTGTCAATAGTCAAACTAAGCAGTTTAATCTTGGCAGGAGTAACAAGTTATCAGAACTGTTCTAGAGACTGATTTAGTTAGTTTCAGTATTTGTTTTTTAGCTATGTTATTTTAGCTGCTAATGGTATGCTCCATTAATTTTACCTCAGTCAATCCTGTAAGTACTCTAGTAAACCCCTCAGTGTTTTCCTGTAGCAAAGAGAAACATCTGAAGGACTTGCAACACGCTTGTCAAATTCTCTTTGGTAAGGGAAAACTTACCATCAAGGTTCAAGGGAAAATCTTAACATGTTGTTACTCAGCCAGGCACTGTAGCTGAGGAAATTAGTTGGGACTACAGGACTGGAGCTTGGACTACAGTACTAGACCTATGACTACAGTGTTGCAGCTGGAACTACAGGACTGGAGCTGACACCAAAAGACTGGAACTGGGGACTGAACTAAAGGACTGAAGCTGGGACTACACACCTGGAACTGGGACTACAGGATTGGGGATGAGACTACAGGACTGAAGCTTTGACTATAGGAATGGAGGTGGAACTACAGGACTGGAGGAGAGACTACAGTACTAGAAGTGGTACAGTATTGCAGCTGAGACTGAAGGACTGAAGCTGGGACTACATACCTGGAACTGGGACTACAAGACTGGGGATGACACTACAGGACTGAACCTTTGACTACAGGAATGTAGGTGGGACTACAGGACTGGAAGTGGGACTACATGACTGGAGGTGAGACTAAAGGAATAGTCCTGGGACTCTAGAACTGGAGCTGGGACTACAGAGATAAAGCTATGACTACTGGAATGGAGGTGAGACAACATGACTGGAGGTGAGACCAAAGCAATAGTGCTAGGACTACAGCACAGGAGTTGGGACTACAGTGCTAGTGATATGATTACAGGACTGGAGCTGGTACTACACAACTGGAAACAGAACTACAGGGCTGGTGATGGAACTAAAATACTGAAGCAGGTACTACAGGACCGGAAGTAGCACTATAGGAATGGATCTGGGACTGCAGAAATGGAAAAAGACCTTAATACTAGAATTGGGAAACAAGACTGGAACTGGGCAACAGAGTAGTATCTCTTAAACTGTGGGTTGTTACCTAATTTAGATTTCAGGCTGATCTCACATCTAAAATTTTAAGACCAACTTTGAGATGCAGAAACATGTTAATTAAATTTGCTTTTCACTGTTAATCATGATTTCTCAACACTGTTGTGGCAATGATTTGGCATGTAAAGAACAGAATCTTACCAAACTGCAAATTTGTCAACTTTTAATGAGTTTGTGTCACAAACTACCTTTTTTAAGTCACACCATAATAATTCCCACTATTGCACTTTCCACCAATCAAAACAAGTGAAACAATGGAGCTTATATGGTTCACAGGACAGATGTAAAGTATGAAAGGGAGAAATTGCTGCCAGGTAGTCAGTATTAAGGCAATCAGCTGTGACCTATTTCTTTTCATATATACACAAATATCACGCCATTTAGTATATGCTATAACAAATGAAACAACTATGTATATAATTGATATGTGTTGAATATATACTAATACATAATGTGCTCAGCCAAGTTACATTTTTGTTACATTTTTCTAAAATGAAAATAAGTTTAAAAAAAACAAAACAAAACAAAACAACAGCAATTCTAAATCTTTCTTTCTTGATACATATACTTGAGATATAAATTATATATATGTGTGTTAAGAGATATGAAGGAAGTAAAATAAATACTTCGCTTTTAATTTACATCAGTGGAACCAGACAATGTGGACTATTTCCTTTCATCCAGTCATTATACTGTGTACATAACAGTTGATATGTATTGAATATATACTGATAACTAATGCGCTTGGTCAAGTTACGTGTTAATATGGCCACATTGCTTACAAGTAAAGACGCCCAAATTCACTTCAGCTTCAGCATCAGCCCATTAATCTCTACTATAAACGTGTTACATTTTTGTATGTTCTTTTCTAAGTTAAAGGAGACATGGTGGACTTGCTTGTCCGTATTCAGTAGATGAAGATCCTTTTAATGCATTTCTTGAACACTCGACTTTCAAACATGCATTTGAGCCTTTGAGCTCTAAATATTTGGCAGTAGAACCAAAGTTACATTTCTCACTCCTGTTACTACATAACTCACATTTGAGTTTCACAGTGAGTGATTCATAATATCAATGGAATAATAAACCTAACAGATGAATATTCAATGAGATTAGAGTTTAAGGGGTTACCGTTAAAGGCCTGCAGGATTTGCTACCTGCTACAAGGGGCTGTAAAACCACTTGCTTTTCCATTACTAATAGTGAAAAGCCCGGCAGCCGTAGTAGTATTAGTGTTTTGAGTATGTTTGGGCCCCTCTTGGTGTTTTCTCAGTCATGTTTTTACACAACGGCACAGGAAGTGGGTCAGCCTGCAGAAGCCTCCACATCCACATCAGCTTTCTTCACCTGGATTGGCCTATGAGTTGCCTTTTTTTCTGTCTGTTTCTCTCTCTCTCTCACACACACACACACACACAAGCGTTTCTAAGATGTCTCGGTGGATATATATTTGAAAGCTTCTGCTCAAGGCCTGTCCTCAGCGATCGCTTATCATGTCACTCCAAACCACTTAGCAGCCGAAACCTGTTCCTGTTTCTCGAAATGAGTGAGAAAAATGCACCGCAGTCTTCGCCACCACAAACCTCAATGCACCAATGCAACAGCAACAACAACTGAAGCATAGTGCAAGCCTGACTATCGAGGGTAAAGTAACTCAGTTCATCAGACTGTTCACCTCAATGCACTGTGATGGAGCAGCAAGCAAGACAACACCATGGCTACACAATACTAGTATTATGAATATATGTCTACTTATTGCACTTGCAATATATTAAAAAATGTTTCTGTGATGTCCACATAGATCTCGGAGGTTGTAAAATCATGTTGAAGTTCACCATGAACTTCCAGACATGTCCTGGGCCATTTTTACAATGGCAAAAATAAATCAGATTTTTTGTTTTCAGAAAGGACCACTCCTGCACTGTAATAAACCAGTGAGTTTCAAAGCCTATATCCTACATATTTCCCTCAAATATCATTGTTTGATTTCAATTATGAGGGACTTAATTAGTCATTAAGTATGTAATAAGTTATGTAATAATCCACATGCATAATGAAAAAAATGAAAAGCTATAGAGAAAAGGACACTTCTAACAACTGTGCATGACTCGGTACATCACCAAAACTGTCCCCATCAGATAAACAGCACTTAAAGCTTTCATGTTTGAGAGAGAGGAGATACTCAAGCTCCGCTCTTGCATCAGACCTGAAAACATCCACAACTGTTTCTGTCCATCCTTCCACTTGCAGAAGAACTCAACAGTATGGGTTCAAAAGAATGTGTAGCTAATTTAGATCTCAGGCTGGTCTCAGATCTAAGAGTTTAAGACCAACTTTGAGATGAAGAAACATGTCAATTTAATCTGTTCTTCTCTGTTAATCATGATTTCTCAACACTGTTGTGGCAATGATTCGGCATGTAAAGAATGGAATCTAACCAAACTGTTAGTTTGTGTGCTTGCAGAAGAACTCAGCACTATGGGTTCAAAAGGATGTGTAGCTGCAAGAACATAGGTTTGCTTGCAACATGTACTACGGACACCCCTATACACCTATTAACCCTCTCAAAAACACCCCCGCCCACCCCCACCCTGGTATACGCTGGAAATTGTCATACGCAAAAACAGTGAGTAGCGTGTGAATCAAAAACTGCAGTGATGAACGATATATAATACATATAAGCATATGAATCAGTTTGGGGTCCCATTTATTTTAAATATCCAAATGTAAATAGGAATAGTGAATAGGATAGTGAATAGTGAATAAATATCATGAAAGCTTGTTGTATAAGATTCTTTGAGCCATAAGACTCATGACCAAATATTTCTCCTATATTCATTTAGACTTTTTTATTTGCTGAAAATCCTAGCAGTAACATTAATGCCAATGTCTCTTTAATGCCATTATTCTCGAACTATAATTCAAAATTAGAACCTCAACTTGAACCCTGAAGGTGCACACAGTCATCAGCTGACATTATTTTTCACAGTGGAAAGCCTGGTTACATTAGCTAGGTAGCAGGTTTTCATCTTAAACACATTAGGTTTTTGTCTTTACCCATTAACAACTTGCACTTAAGTTAGATGGCTAAGATTAAGTGGCTTCTGTACAGTATTATTCTGTACAGCTAAATGCAAGCTAACGTTCCTGAGCCTTTAACTGACGTCATAAGGCTGGTAACTTAATGAACACCAACTTACCACTTAAAGGTGTGAAGGCAGATATTTCGAAAACTGTGTGATCACAATGTTGATTTGATCAAATAACAATGTTTTCTATACTGTGCAGCTCTAGCAGCGATCAAATCACAGTTGGTTTTCATATCCAGTCTTTTTTTTAATTAACCCAGCCAGACTCATGTGCCAGGAGCACATTTGAATGTGATAAAGCAGCACACAAATGTGGCCCTGGCTTTGCTCATCCTTGTCAGTCCATTATGCAAAAAAAGAAATGACAGTGAGCTGGTACCCAGTTGACTATAAGAGATGGATCCAGGATTGTCTGGGGTTTAGGCCAAAACATGACAGATTGAGCACTGTTCTACATCCCTCATCTCATGGGTCTAATCGACGTCATTATGTCACAAGGCATGGGGAACACTCTTCATCATGCAGCGCTGTAACATCGCAGCTCATTTCTGCAGGTTCTAAATCCCTACTGAAGCTTCTGACCTGGCATGACCCCAGGGCCAGGCGAGGACAATCGAGCAGCGGATCTGTGTATGGTCTTCCTGTGCAGCGAGAGTGTGCACAGGGCACGCAGCCAAACGTGCACTGAAAAACAAACACACGCGCTTGTATTTGGATCCATGCAGAGAGGATGGATTAGGAGCGATGGGAGGGTTTCTATTACTCATTGTCCCTGGATACTGTCTGGGTGTGGCTCCTCAATATTTGCAGCTTTGCTATAACAGGACATAGAGAGAACAGCTATTCTCAGAGATTTCACACAAGTGCTATTATCTCCCCCTTTAAAGCATTAGAGCTGCTGGGTTAATGGTTAGAGAGCTCAGTAGGCAGCTAATAAAAGAGCTAATATTGCTGTGGAGAGAGTCTCTGCAGCAGCAGTGGGTAAGCTGTGATGGTAAATTATGTTGGGAGTTACAGTGGGGCAGGTATAATGTCATGGGGACATTATGTTAGCAGGACAGGTACAATGCGGTACTTATAGTATTGTGGCCTCAGCATAGAGTGAAAAGACATGGGGAACATAGCGCTTTAAGATCATGGTTTAAGATCAAGTCAAGGCAAGGTTTATTTATATAGTGCCTCTTACAACAGATGTTTTTACAAAGCAGCTCTGCAGAGAATCCGGGTGCAAGCCCCCAGTAGGCAAGCTAAGGGTGACAGTGGCAAAGAAAAACTTCCTTAGTGCGAGAGGAAGAAACATTGGGAGAAAGCAAACCACCTCTGGTCAACACTGGATAACAAAAGCAATATACGAAGGATAATAATTTACAATTAAATGCAAGATTGAATAGAAAATAATTAATGACTATTAGAATCCTATCAGAGTAGCAAGGAGAAATAAACCTGAAAGTCTGAATAAAAGTCAGTAATACGCTTCCAGTGAAACCAGTGACTACTGTAAGTAATTATTCACAGTGAAAAACCTTAAACATCAATAACTGCTGCTAAAAGCCTAAAGTAATGATCTATTATTAAGAATATAATAAGCTAGTAATAAGGGTCAACAGCATGCAGGCGAAGCTTCCACATAGCATAGGACAGCATGAAGCTCCATGGTAGGCAAACTGGCCAGAAATGCAGGCATGCAGTGGGCACCCAGTCAAGGCACAAGAAGCAACAACATCAGACCACACAGGATGGACAGCAGTTCTGCATCAGACCACACAGGATGGGCAGAAGGTAATAAAGACATGGCATCCTTGAGAAGCATTATGACAACAGCACCAAGTTTACCATAATACTCCCAGATCTGCATCTTTTATCAGGAACAGGAAAACTAATTACCAAAGGATCAACTGAACAGGTAGATCTGAAGCCTAGGCTGAGGCTGTCTCTGAGTCCCAAACACTGACTGGGATGTTATTTCAAAGCTGGCAGGTTTTGAAAAAAAATTACTAATAGTGAGCCTGCACCCTGCGATCTAAGTACGCACGTCGGTTCATAGTACAAGATAAGTTAAGGCCATTGATAAGCGAGGCCATTGAGAGCTTTATATGTCAGTAGAAGAATTTTGTACTCAGTGCAAAATTAAACTGGTAATCAATGTAAGGTAGATAAGACTGGGCTGATATTGTTAATTTTTTGTTGTAAGGTTAAGGGTATTGCTGGAACATCCAGAAAGTAGGGTACTACAGTAATCCAGCCCCAATGTAATAGATGCATGAACTAGCCTTTCTGCATCCTGTGGGGACAGTGCATTTCTTAGTTTAGCAAAATTGCGAAGATTGAAATTCTAGTAATATTAGTAATGTGTTCATCAAAGACCCGATCAGGATCAATTATGACACCAGATGTACTTGGTGAGAAGCTATTAAGATTCAGCATTAATGCAAACAGTTTGTTTATAGGAAAAGGGGGACTTCTGTGAAACACCATATGGGAGGTATAGTATATTAGTAATGGAGATGGGTGGTATAGTATATTAGTAATAGTGATGGGTGGTATAGTATATTACTAATAGTGTCGAGTGGTATAGTATATTAGTAAGAGTGATGGGTGGTATAGTATATTAGTACAGGTGATGTGTGGTATAGTATATTAGTAATAGTGTTGAGTGGTATAGTATATTAGTACAGGTGATGTGTGGTATAGTATATTAGTAACAGTGTTGAGTGGTACAGTATATTAGTAATGGAGATGAATGGTACAGTATATTAGTAATGGAGATGAATGGTATGGTATATTAGTAATAGTGATGGGTGGTTTAGTATATTAGTAATAGTGATGTGTGGTATAGTATATTAGTTATGGAGATGGGTGGTATAGTACTTTAGTAATAGTGATGTGTGGTATAGTATATTAGTTATGGAGATGGGTGGTATAGTATATTAGTAATGGAGATGGGTGATATAGTGTGTTAGTAATAGTGATGGGTGGTGTAGTATATTAGTAATGGAGATGGGTGGTATAGTGTGTTAGTAATAGTGATGGGTGGTGTAGTATATTAGTAATGGAGATGGGTGGTATAGTGTGTATGTAGCAGTGATGATGGATGTTGTAGTATATTAGTAATGGAGATGGGTGGTATAGTGTGTATGTAGCAGTGATGATGGATGTTATAGTATATTAGTAGTGAGTAGTGAGTGCAGGTGCTGGAAGTTGGGAGTTTAATGGTGTGTGTGGTACAGATATTCCCCTTCTCTCTGTTATTATCTCAGCCCTGAGGAGGAGGCCCAGGCTCTGTGGGAGAGAGTGTGTTCAAGCGGCTGTGCTGCACACACACATGCAGAAAGACACACAAACAGCTGCTCCTCACAGCACCACCTCACTGTGTGATTCAGAGAAAGAGTGAGACACTGTCTCGTGGTTTAGACATATACACACCACACACACACACTCAGCAGGAAAGATAGTGAGAAAAAGGGAAAAAGGCCTGAGGAGGCCCATGAGGAATGAAGGGCAGGATGACCCCAGTCAGGCAGACAGTCTGAGACAGTGTCTTAACCACACTGCTGAACGCACAGATGCGGGGAGTGTACAGACAGGTCACAAATGAGCAGTGCTGCAGTCCACATTCCAAACCAGGAGACAATAACAGCTATGTCGGATTTTTCCTCTCTCTCTGCTCTCGCTCTCTAATTAAAAGCATGTGGAGTGGCGGTAAAGAAAGGGCCAGCGGGTTTAAGTCTGGGCCGAGGAAGCATTCCAGTGCTGGAGCCGAGCCCACTGTAACAGGAACTCTAACAGGTCACATCAGGTAATAATGCTTTCATCTCTACATCACTTCTCTCCTGCAGGAACCCCAGAGCCCAGACTATAGCTCCCTCTCTCACCAGAGTTTCCATTATTCCATCCAGGAGAGAGGGGGGGTTGGGGTTGGGGGGTGGAAGGGGAGTGAGAAAGAGTGAGAAAGAAAGAAACAAAGAAAAAAGAAAGAAAGAAACAAAGAGACAAACAGAGTGTGAGAACAAGAACAAAACAAAGAAAATGAAATGGAGAGAGCCAAATGGAGAGTGAGAAAGAGAGAGAGAAAGAGAGAGAAAGAATAAAGAAAGAGAAAGAGTGAGAGAAAAGGAAAAAGACAGAGAAATATAGTGACAGACAAAAAGAAGAAAAAAGAGTGAAAGAAAGGGAGAAACAAAGAAACAATAGTGTGAGAACACAAAGAAAAAGAAAAACTAAAATAGAGAGTGAAAGAGAAAGAGAAAAGAGAGCCAAATTGAGAGAGAGAGAGAGAGAGAGAGAGAGAGAGAGAGAGAGAGAGAGAGAGAGAAACAGAGAGAGAGAGAGAGACGAAAAGAGAGTGGGAAATAAATAGAAAGGTAGGGAGACAGACAGACAGAGAGAGGAAGAGCAAATGAGAGAAAGCAAATAAGACGAAGAAAAGAAAGAGCGCAAGATTGAGGGGGGTTGTGGGAGGAATTGTCTGCATGTGCAAAATGGAATGAAAGCGCATTCCTTCATGTCTGCGGTCAGTTTCGGAGCAGTGCTGGGTGGACAGACACTTGTTTGGATGGTGAGATTTAACTGGCGGGCTGTAAATAGGGCGAGTACTGAACCATTGGGGCCGGGCGGCTTTTCTCCCAGACTGTGCTCACACCCCGCCTGTCTCACTCACACTGACATCACACAGACTCTCCCACGCGGCCAAATCCAGCTGGATGTCAAGAGCATGGATTACCCTCCTTCTCTCTCCCCCTCCTGTTTACAAACAAACATCTAAGCATCTTAACCCCTTAAACTACAGGGTTACTGTTCACTTATTAATCTGAAGGCCTGTTTTTATTCAGTTATACAGTAATTATTACTAAACAAATATGCAAGATATGTAAATATGAGAGTGTGATAATTTGGTTTTACACACAGATTCTCAGAGTTTAAAGAAATACTTTGTGGCATATGATTGATTAGTGCAGACAATCATTTCTTCTGACCAGCTTCTGTAGACCTCTGAAATGGTCTGAACACACACACACACACACAGGTAGGCAGCCCTATCCATGGTGCCTGGGGAGCAGTTAGGGGTTTGGTGCCTTTCTCAAGGGCACCCTAGTCATTACTGTAGGTTTAGGGAATCAAACCAGCAACCTTCCGGGCACAAGGCTGGTTCGCTAAACTCCAGCCTACGATGGCCCCAATAAGGGGAGGGCGTCACAAGTTTCTGATGATATGTTGCCCCTATTTGTTTGGAGTATGAATTCACCAGGTACAATCCCACCAACTACAACATGACACACACGCTCCGAAGTATTTTATAAGTTTACGAATGTTGCTACATGCAGACTAGCCCTGACATTGCAAGACTGGCAACCTCACCAACAGATGCCACACAAACCGGAAAGCTTAGTCAAATATAGTGGTTAAGTGGCTTTGGCAGTAGCAGCCTACATTTTGAATAGTTGGTGTTGTTGTAAAAGCATTAAACTTAATATCAATATTCAACGTGCAGGGGTAGTTTATGGTAGCTATGCTTGTTAAATGTAGCTCTATTCATATTTTGACTACTTTGTAACTTAGAGGAATCGTTTGAGTATCGTAGCATTGGTAGAGAGTAAGACACAGGAGACCATGATTCTGTGGCAAGACATGTCTTTTAATAAACATGCAACAGGAAATGGACATGCAGAGAACATAATTCAAGGGGGAGTTCACCACTAACCACAGGATTCACGTAACCGGTGACCCCTCACACACAAACAGCCACACAATAACACCACTTCTTGGCACAGAATAATACATAATACAAATATATATAATCTAAACTAACAGACAACAACACTAAACAACATAAACAGTCCCTTTGTCTGAGGGCATGTGCCTACCATCAGCCTCTGTGTGTGGCCGTCTGTATAGCCACATCTCCAAAGTCTCTCTGCCAGTAGAGTAGCATCAGCCAGTAGAGAGTTGCTACACAGCACCCCCTTCCAAGGTAGCTGGTCCTTGGTGACCTACCAGCTCCAGCATGCACAAAACTTTAGGGCATCTGATCCTCAACGGCAAGCACCCCCAGTCCTCCCCCAGGGGTGCCTTCAATGTGCCATGCAGCTGCAGCTCCTAGAGTATATGTTATGGCTCCCCACAGCCCCATAGCTGGGGGTGATGGCAACACCAGCCCTTTCACTCTCAGCACCAGCCTCCATGCCAACAAGACTGAGCCCCAAACACCACTTCTGGATGCTAGGGCTCCGCAACTGATGGCTGACCCAATGCCGGTGAATAAACAGACAACAGCATAAACAGACCCCTTGTTGAAAGGTGGGTGCCTACCATGAGCCTTTGTATGTAACTGCAAAGTCACACCTGTAGAATCTCGGTAGAAGATTGCTACCAGAATGGCATAATGTCAATCAGAGGTCTATTATAAATGTGTTTTTAGTCAATAAGCTTTCTGTTCTTGCACAAAGTACAGGAAACGTGTTTAAATGACACACGCTGGGTTGAAAAATCTTGGAGAATCTCAAGACGGGGTTCAATTGTGAAGTTTCCACAGATAATGAATGGGCTTTGACAGCATTATCTATTGGCAACAAAGGCCATCCATATGGAGCGCTTCATAATCTAATAAGATTAGCCTGTGTTATCGTTACCAAATCCTAACACATATCATAATTAGGCAATGAACTTGTGGTTCAAATGCAATTACCATTCATTGACAATGTTGTTATGACGTGAATACAAAATACAAAACACGCATGAGCTGCCAGTCTGCTTGCACTGGTGTGTATCTCAGCACGGTGAACTTCAGTTACCTTTTAGTAAGAGCCAGGCCGCAGCCCACACTACATCCCATCCCTGCTGAGGCAGCTACCGAAATAGCACTCATGCAAATGGGTATTACTTACAATGCCATTAACCCTTACTCTGGTAGGAACCGGATACAGGGCAGAATAGAGGGTGCTTTGTTGTCTCCTGTTTCCAATAATTCGTTGAATTGAATTGTGTATATTTCCATATAACTAGCATGGTAGAATGATAGTAAAGGAAGTCTTTATTCAAGATGCATTGCTGTGTGAAATTTAGCATATCACTACAATGAATACAGTAAAGAGTCTTTATCCGTTTGATCAGTTCCACTGAGCATGTAGGTGCACTTTCTACTTCTACAGTTACAAGTGTAGTTCATCTGCTGCTCTGCTGCTCTTCATGATCTCTGTTCTTTAATGGTCAGCACCCCACAGGACCCACAGAGCAGGTATTATTTGGGTGATGGATCATTCTCAGCACTGCAGTGACACTGGTTGTGTGTTTTACTGGTATGAGTGGATCAGACATAGCAGTGCTGCTGGAGTGTTTAAACACTGTGTCCACTCTATTAGATACTCCTACCTAGCTGGTTCACCTTGCAGATGTCAGGGCAGAGACAATAGCTCATCTACTGCTGCACAGGTTGTGTTGGTCATCCTCTAGTCCTTCATCATTAGTCACATGATGCTGCCTACAGAAGACTGTGCTGCTGTTGTCTAGACACTTTTGGTTTGGTGGACTAGCTCAACACACTGTGTTACTGCAGGGATGATAATGTTCCGCCACCCAAATAATACCAGCTCTGTGGTGGTCATGTGGGGTCCTGACCATTAAAGAACAGGGGTCATGAAGGGTGTGAATATATATATATATGTGTGTGTGTGAATGTGTTTAAGTGTGTCACTCAGATCAGAAGTACAACAGCACTGGTGAGGCATGTAGGTTGCTCAGAGTAAGGTAAAACTGAAACCATTTTCCGCTGTTTGTGTTTTTCTTTTTCTATGGATTCAAAGCAGCCAGTTTCCCTGAACCATTAGCACTTACTGAGCACACTAAGTGCTGCCCTCTTAATCTACACACATGCGCTCACGTGCTGTGGAAAACTCTTTTGCTTTTGTTTTCACCCCAGCTATGTTTTTGTAGACGCTCTAATTCCAGGCTGCTCATGAGTCCGTGTCGAGCATTAAGAGGAAATCGGTTCAACCTGGAATTAATGTGCCTATAATTAGACACCAAAACACTGGAAAAAAGAAGAGATAGCAATAACACTAGCAGTACCAGCAGATGATGACAGAAATAGCATTATAATTAAAATAGCAAACATTGCAAACATTTAGCAGAACTCACACAGTGAGTATATCATCGCTTGCATCTTAAGAGGGCAGAAAAACACATCCTGAATTTTGAATGGAAGTTATTTAACATTGGTTCATTGAAATTTTCTAAGAAACGTAAACAGCACATGCCATTTTTCAGTTATGCTAAACAATAAAATGACAAGCTTGGAAAGAAATACTGTACCAACAGGCACATTTTAGCCTAACATGTTTGACTCCTTCTTAATAAAAAGCTAAAGCAAACAAAAGAACTGCATCCTTGCATCTTCATTAAATCTCATTATTCACATCTATTATAACCATTAATATAACGATAGTACTGAAGTTACAGTACAACGTGCTAACAATGACAGTAATACTATACTTATACTCAATACTTATACTCATCATAACCTTTCTTCTCTCTAGGTATGAGCGCTGGGTTGGGTTGCCAGGTAGTGCACTTATGCTTATATATGTCTGCGTATTATACTCTCTAGGTATCAGCACTGGCCCTTGTTCGGGCAGTGTCTGAGCTCAGGGCGAGTTTTAGACTCCTAACCTACTTATACTAGCTGGGAAACATTATGTGACGGAACACTAGGCACAGTTGTAAGTTGCTCTGGATAAGATCGTCTGCTAAAGGCTGTAAATGTAAATGTAATACCAACTCTGGTTGTTTGTATGATAATACAGTAATAATGGTAACGATTCTTAACCATGAATAAAAATAGGCTATGATTAAAACAGCAAATGTTTAACTGCAACCCAAATGGAGCCTTGTAATGTTTATTCTATTTACAATTACAGTGAAGAGTGTAACCCTAAAAATTTGCATGAATTTCAGAATTTAATAGCAGGATATGCAGCATGCACTTCAGCTAGCATTTGTGCAAAGGCCTCTGATGATTACATTCAATCTCCCAAAAAGAGTCTGAACTTGTGCTTTTATATACCAAAGCCTTACCATGGCCAGTGTCACAAATTTACTTGATCATTTGAAAAATGATACACAAATAGTGCAGAATATTGAAGCATCTTGAATATTAACCCTGCAGGAAACCTGTGGGATGAGCTAAAGCTAATAGTGCACAAGCATGGGCTTTGGAATCTGAAGGATCTGGAGAAGTTCTTTATGGAGAAATGACCTTTAATCGATTGCCATGTGTTCTCCCGTCGAATTAAGCATTGTAGAAAATGTCTACTCAAGTATTAAAAGAAGAGGTGCCAGCAAGTGTTGCATAAACAGTTTTGGGAAGAAATTGCATCTGTCCTCGATTGGTTTCCACTATCTGCTCATCATGTTGAAAGTACTGGTTCCATAAACACGGATCCATATATCACATATATATGAGGACAGGTTATATAAACATACATAATTGGCATATTTAAACAGCAATTAATTAGTACATATCCCATTAATTACACTAGCTGCACACGTTATACTAGCTGTATACAATGAACAAATGCTAAACTGCACTGAAAATTAAGCACTGCATTCACATGATTGCATCAAGGAGCATTCAAAATGCAGCCTTTCAATGTTTAACTCTTCCCTAACCAAAGCAGAAACAAACAAAAGGGCCTTATGTGTGTTCCCCTGCAGTGCGTTTTTCCAAGAGTATCTCCATAAATTGTAGACCTCATTAGTGATACTTATACACTTATAATAATGTAAACTCCACAGAACTGAAAAAGGAGGCAATAAATATACCAGTACCAATAACACGTAATAGCATGTATGATAATAACGATGACTGGGAAAAGTGTATAGGACCATAATAATAAAAACCTTTAGTATAAAAATGTAACTTTCTAAATACAGAACTCTAAAAGCATAAACAAACACAAACCAAAAGCTTTCTATGTTTTTCTTTGCATTGTGCGTCTACGAAGAGCATCATTGTGAAGTCTAGACCCCATCAGTGGCACTTATCATTATCATTTGCACCTCCCCCATTTTACAATTAGCTACACAGTACCCTGCCCCCCATACCGCATAGAGTGCCAACATCCCAGCAGGAAACATACATGCATACTAAGAACGTTCTGCCAAGCTGTCCCCGTGGTGTCAGCGCCATCGTAAATCCTCTCTCTTTCTATATGTTCTTTTCACTCTGGGAAAAAAATCCTGCTTCAAAGACACATATTAAGCCTGGCTATATGTACCAACTGTATCTAATTAAGCTTGCCTTATAAGATTTAAGAACCTTCACTTTGTCCCCATTAACCCCTGCCAAATGTGTACAATCACACCAACCTCATGATACTGCTCAAGGTCTTTGGCCTACTTCTACTTTCTGATCCTATAGAGCGCCCTAGAACGCACACTGGAACCTCAGAGTATGCATGCCTTTTCACTAACCTAGAAACAGTCATGTTTCCAGCCACTTTCTGTGCAAATTACAAGCCATAAAATGAAAATTTCTGAAAAAGAAATGCAATTTTTCCAAACTCACTTTTACTGATAGAAATGCTTCACATTCATGTGGATGTACTAAGCTCGCGCTTATCCAGCAAAAAAAGCTGTTTACGTCTGTAATGTATGTCACAACTTGTGTGTCTTTGGCTTCCCTGACTTTCCTGTAAACTACCGAACAGGATAATTGGTTTATAATAATAATAATAATAATAATAATAATAATACTTCTTCTCCTTGTTCTTTTTGTTCGTCTTCTTCTTCTTCTTATTATTATTATTATTATTGTTTTTATTATTATTTCATTTAAAGAACTCAGCATCAGTAATAGTTTTTGGATAGTGAGAAGCAGAAACCCAGCTTCTAAGTCCTTACAGGTGGGAAAAGCAAGGTTCCTAAGGAAAATCATTTTACCAAATTGGTTCAGAGATGAAAACACATTTGGAATTTTTAACTGACTCGGACTTTAAAGAAAAGCTTTAATTGTTTATGAATTTAACTTTAATTATCTTTATTTTATTAAAACAAATGGTTAAACATCTCATTTTGTCTTCCAAACAATCAGAACACTACCAAAACTTTATCAAATGTTTCATTAGTGACTTTTACAGTACACTTTTACTGACAATTTTAGCCTTGCTTAAAAACGCTAGCAGAAAATATGTCTTTCAGTGGTGACATTACTTAATGTTATACCTCGATCTTCAGATTTTGGGACACATTTACCTTAAAACAATATCTAACTGCTCACCATGTGTCCATATGGGGCAGTGATGCAGTCTCACTTGCTCACCTGCTTTAAAATTTAGGTGTGTGGCTAAAATAAGAGTCTGCATACAGACTAAATCTCTGAGTTTTGGTAATGACATGAAAACATGAGACAATATTCTTTGAAGTAAGTTTTCTATTAAAAAATAAATTCAACTTCAATAAAAAAATAATTAAAAAGATAAAAAAGCAATGAAAAAATGATTAAATACCATTTATTTATTTATTTATTTATTTTCTTGTGAGACAGCAGTTAGAACTATTATTGTCACTGTAGGAGCTAAACCTCATAACTCAAACCTGTACCTCAAAACTGTAAAGAGATGGAAAAAAAATTTACATAATGGAATTTAATGTAGCGAGATATTTATTTTCATGTATTACCATTTCTGTAGGTCCTTTCATCATGAAACTGTAGCACATTCAAGCGGTAACCAGAGTATTCATGGTTCTTTTGGCGCTTGCTCACATCCCCCTCCAGCTCCCCTCCACCCCACTCTCCTCTCCAAACCCCCACCATCACCCTCCTCCTGCTCCCCTGAGCTCCATTTGGCAGTTTGAGTGTGCAGTTATGCTGCGCAGTGTGGTGTCTCTTGCAAAAGCCTACCTGCTGTTGAAGAATTATGTATGCCATTAAGAAATGTACATGTCCTTCTTATCACCATATGGCATTCTCATACGTATGCCTGGTAGGGCTTTTATTATACATCAAATTTAAACAAACGGAGATATATGACTTCTATGACATACAGTAGTTAATCCATATGTAAACATGTCCATGAAGACATTAAAAACCATATATTTTCTTCCTTGCTTTCTGACTTAATTTAAGGCAATGATATTATGAATTAATACATTTTTTTTTCTGTCTGAAGATTTGTAATCCCCTGATAACATTTGACCTTAAAACAAAGTATGGAGAGAAACAACAGTGCACCTATATGGTAGGTGTAGCTCCTATAATGGGCAGCACATGTGGATATCAGGTAGATGTA
>CM067484.1:16276960-16335855 GCA_034552555.1 Semaprochilodus insignis | reverse complement strand
ACAGTTTTGCTCAAAATATTGCAATGCACACAACATTATGGGTGACATACCAGAGTTCAAAAGAGGACAAATTGTTGGTGCACGTCTTGCTGGCGCATCTGTGACCAAGACAGCAAGTCTTTGTGATGTATCAAGAGCCACGGTATCCAGGGTAATGTCAGCGTACCACCAAGAAGGACGTTTTCCTCCACCAGCATCACGTAGTGACCTGGCCACTATCCTGCAAGAAGAATGGCTTAAAATCCTTCTGACCACTGTGCAGGACTTGTATATGTCATTCCCAAGACGAACTGACGCTGTATTGGCCGCAAAAGGAGGCCCTACACCATACTAATAAATGATTGTGGTCTAAAACCAGGTGTTTCAGTTTCATTGTCCAACCCCTGTATATATGTGGCCACTGTTGTTTTTATTGGATGTCAGTGGTAAAAATTCATTCAGTGGAAATCCTGGCAACCATGCATTCACCTAATTGGTCAAAGTTTCATTTTATGTTAGCTACTCTAACTTCTAGCTCCAGCTCAGTGCATAAAGAAGCAAAAAGCAAACTTCAGACATCACCAAACATGAGTTGGCTGATCAATAAAATTTTTATGGTAAAACAAAATTGTTTTACATAAAAACTATTGGTTTAATTCGTACAACACATTACCACAAACGAAGGACAAGATGAGATGGCTCCTTATTCAATTTGCTCTGTGACAGAAAGCATAAATGTATGATGAGGAAGGAGGTGTGGCATGGATGCTGTTGTAGAGGCCCTTTCGAGTAGGCACTAAGCCTAAAGGTTATGAGTGGGGCTGATATGTGATCCAGCAATGCTCCCTGCTCAAACTGCACATCTGCTCAATAATTCACCAGAGCCTGCACAGATCA
The DNA here is from genome assembly GCA_034552555.1 of Semaprochilodus insignis. Classification (NCBI taxonomy): domain Eukaryota; kingdom Metazoa; phylum Chordata; class Actinopteri; order Characiformes; family Prochilodontidae; genus Semaprochilodus; species Semaprochilodus insignis. Next base: position 16,334,979 of record CM067484.1, on the reverse strand, counting down.
CCACTCAGAACTGCCGGAGGGAAATAGAGTGGAGACATTAGACGCCTTACAGTAGATGCTCTAGCAACACAAACGTATCTAACAATACATGCTAATAATAGCTGACTTATAAACATTCCCTGTTGTCTCTCTTTCTGTACATCCTTTTTTCCAGGTAGACTGTAATGTAAGTGGCAGCAACATAGGAACAATGACACAGGATGTGCATCAGCCCCTGGATGGGGTCACAGGCCGTCAGTCACGGAATCTCCGTGACGTCCAGTTCCACTCGTGTATGCGTGTAGCTCTATATATAGCGCCAAGCTGGCCTCGATGACCCGGCAGGGTCTCTAAATATAGCATCCAGCTCACTTTCCTCTCTGGCTCCAAGCGGGATGGCCGATCGGCTTTCACAGCTGCAGGTGAAGGAGAGGAACACGCACTGGCAGGAAAGCGGGGGTTGATGGGTGGGAGTGATGGGGGATTGGCTGGGGTTGGGGGGTGGGGAAGGAGATGTGAACTGATATCCCTGCATTGTGTTACAGATGCTCATGCTTATTCCATACAGTGTATGAGCGGATAGCGAAGCAGCTTTTCACGAGGCTTAGACTAGTAAAAAATTTGAGCACACCTAGCTATTGGAAATGGTGCATGGTGTTTCCCCAAACAGGGATTAAACTCCAGACTGCCATGTGCCATCAGGGTCTTGGCTTTCTTCAAAGACGCCCAGTATTTACAGTCACCATCAGCTTTCTACAGTAGTTTCCTTCGTTAAACCAGGTGCTGGTGGAAGAGAAATATCCATGGTATAGCTAGAGTGCAACTAGAAGTCAGGATCCGAATCTCTGTTCTTCTGTATTCTGTAACTGTATTCTTCTAACCAACCTCCTGGAAACAGAAAAGCTTCAGTGATATCAGTAAACATTAAATGATGATACATTTCCCCCTGTGAATGAATGAGGTGCAAAATTTGTGAACCCAACTTATTTTATGATGACAGAAGTCCATTAGTAACAATCTATTAATCATGTAGAATATCATCAGCAACCACCTAACAACCACCTGGGATGCCATAGCAACCACCTAGCAACCACCTGGGATGCCACCGCAATCGCCTAGCAACACCCTAGCAAGAACCATACCAACTACATAGCAACCACCTAGCAACACCCTGCATCTTCTTCAGAAAATAGACTATTGTAGTTGTATTGATGTTTATTTGTGCAATAAATACATGATAGTGTAATATATCATTAATATGTAATATTAACTTTTGACTGACAAAAACACATTTACTGCTGAGATGCATAATGTTAAAGCGATACAATTGTTTTGCATACTACGTGGATTTTATTCCAAGTTATTCCAATTCATTTTGATCATTTCTATTGGTTCATTCATCATACATGATGCTGACCATATAAAGGTCAGTATTTTTTTCAAGGAGGGAAAAAATAATTGATACAGGAGTGGATGTATCGACAATAATAGCTGTGCAACCTAGAAAATAATAACAGCACACATTCAGGGCTGGTGGTACTCCACCTCCATCACTACTGCAAAATCTGCAGGAACTGTGTGAGAATATTCAAGCTGCATGGGATGGATTATCATACTGAGAGACACTACTTCTTTATGTGTAGCTCAATAAATTTCTTCATTCCGAATTGCATGGCAATCCAACACTTCCTTCTAGCTATTTTTTTGATGATGGATATATATATATATATATTAAACAACAGGCTGGATCTCTTCTCGAGTATTGCCTAAGTATTGATTAAGTCTCTTAGGGACAATCCTCTAGATTCACATGGACAGTCTTCAACTAAATTGCGCAGACAAAGGCAATGGTCTGTTGAAAATGATTCTTGGTCTATCGCCGTGCTTAATCGGTGTTTGGAAAATTGGACTTGGCTGTGCTCATGGAGAGTATTTCTGTGGATATCCTAAACAGGGCTAAACGTTGGTATCGATCACATTGTGTAGCATTGATTCTGTCATGAATTACTGGACATGAGCTGGAGGCCTTCTGTAATGAACTACAGGGAACAAAGGCTTACTGGCGACGTCCGTAAGGTCAGACAAGGATGACTTCCACAGAACGCCTGAGTCGCAAACGTGTTTCCTTGTTTAGCTGCTGTGTTTGTGTGTGTGTGTTACATAAGGGAGCGAGACAGGATAAGGGCCACAATCACAGAGCGCCGCCATCGTTCTTCCTGAACTCTGTGTTCTTTCCACTGATCACAAGCCGTAGTAGGAAGTGCAGAGACGCCCTGGGGTTCCATCCAAACAGGACACATTCCTCTCAGAGGTGGCCATAACACTTGGCATCAGATCCAAGAAAAAAACACCCTGAACAATTCCAAAAAAGCACAAGCAAAGCATGTAGACATACGGTAAGATATTACTCAGTATTGCACTGCCGGTAAATCCACAAGCATTCCCGGCTTTGTGCCAACGCCTTAGCTTTCCAAGTATCTCTCCTGGGTCTATACATAATGCATGTCAGAGTTAGAGTGCTAAACTCGGATCAGTTCCAACATGTTAACATTCATTAGGAGATGAACACCATTCTGATCCTACCGTTTGTCGTACCATGCAATACTCCATGCAAGTGACTAGCTCTCTGCTTCAACCCGCAGTTATCAGGACTGAAGCATGTTGTATTGTAATATTGTTGTATTCTTATGAAAGTTTTTAAGCTTTGAGTTGATGCCTCATTTGTCATTGTCTGAGATTATTTTTATTATGATTTGAATTTGATAAAAGTCATTGATTTGTGCAAAGTCTTCCTTTACAGAAAGAAATTACTTTACTTTTTTGCCATGTTTTTGTCATTGTATGAGGTTAAACAACTATAAAATAAAGGCAATGCATTGAATTCAAGCTTAATTACATATTAATTGCTTAGAAATTGAATAGAAAACAACAAAAATTACTAACTCGTTACACAAAATTTCTAGGGCTGTCCAGAATACCATTTTTTTGGACTCCAGAGCTTCAGCAGTAATCAACAGCAAGCATTCGAAGCACCTGAACAAAACTGTTCGGAAAAGCCGTGCCTGACACCTGTGTTGAAAGCACATCTGCCCATCCACTGTAAAATCTGAATTTCCAGGCAAGCTGCTTTCCGCTCAGAATACTGCAGTGCTGACGGCACAGCTTCACTCTGTCTACCAGAACTGCTAGCCTCTCTTATGGGTTGACTAGGGAGTAATAGTACAGTGCATGCAGGGATTAATCAGCTCTTCATAGAGATGTTTTCAGCAAATTTTAAATAAAGCTGTGTTATGGACTGTAACCTCGAGTTTCTCCTGAGAACTATAGATGTTACAGTTTTTTTTTCAGTTTGCCTTCACTGATAGCCTACACTTAGCAAAAAATGCTATATCTGAATCCCAAAATAAATAAAAACAATTACCTACCCCATGAACAAATATCCAAATAGTTGGATATAGTTGGAACTCAGGTCCAGCCCTAATATTTTTTGTGCAACTTGACATATACAGAGAGCAATTCAAAATCAGAAATCAAAAATTTGATTATTACCTCATTACTCATTTGATTTGATTGAATTTGTAGTTAAATTAGCAGCTCTTATTTTCAATACAGCCCTCATTCTGGCTACATAACACCATCTGTATTTACATTTTCATATTTGTGGATTTTTTGTCATCTTTCTGCAATTGTTCACAGTTGTTACTGCCGGTAATCACAACCATCTCTTTTTTAGCTGCGCAATGAACCAGCTTGTGTTTACTATTATTGTACATTAGTGCAGTGAAATCAGTTATTTGAAATGATGCTGTTTGATGTGATCACATCATGCAGTCTTGCATTTTCAGGAACTCATTTCAATGAATACTTCACTGTGTAAAGCCAGAAGGTTTCAGATCAAACAACTTACTGATTAGGAATTCAGTTATAAGCCAGCACTCACAGCAAACAAGCTCAAACTCTTGCATTTTTTTATCCCAAAAAAAGTTGTTTTTGCCTCAAAACATCATTTACCCGATGCAATTCATAAAATTATGATTGTTGGATTGTTGTGTTGGAGCTGGAAAAATTAACCAGGAAAGAGAAGCCCATCCCTTCTCTACACATGTAACCTGAACTGAAACAAAACACTGACTGCAGATCAGTTTAGAACTTTCAGAGTCTCATGCTCAGTGCAGAGAGCCATTGTAGGGCAGTGGGTTATGGCAAGAGAACAGAGCGGAAAGTGCCTGGCTTTCTCCCAGGGCACTGCCTGCTTCCTTCATCTGTCATGCAACTAGAGTCCACATGAAATGCACAATGCACACGGAGTGCCAGCACATTAAACCCTGCTCTTACAAAAGAATGCTTTTTAAAACCCACCAGTCAGCAATGCAGACCAAATGAATTATTTGACACTAATGGAAGTGTCGTCAGTCAAAAGCAGCTCTTTCCACACAGAAACTAGTCTACGGTCAGATTGGGAATGCCACTCTATATGACGCTGCTTACCAGACCCAGCCCTATACACAGTGCACCACATGTCCAATAAAGAGCCATTTAGGATTTAGCCTATGTAACGGATACGTTAAGCTGACAGACAGGAAGTGGTGCCTTATGGATCTGTTTGGGGGGGGGGGTGTCATATGAATAAAGGAGTAGTGGCAGGAAGTTACATTAAGATCTCTTCAGGAAAAACGCTGCTATTAATCTCCCACTAAAGCCAATAATCAATAAACCTGTGTTTCCGGGAGAGGGATCCTTGAAAATTTGCCGAACAGCAGGAAGGATCACATATGTCTATTGTGCTGCCCTTTCACTTATAGGACATCCCTACATTAACCTCAAATGGACTACAGGGGATGTTAGGAGTCAAATGGTGCTTTCGAAGACAGACTAACAGTCTAACAGTAAGTGTATCATGTTACTGTTCTTTACTGTGGAACTGCTAATAACATACAAACCCCTCATAGTTCCTCACTGAAAAACCAAACGTTTCCTTGTAAAACAAAACCGGTCTCCTCACAAATGATGAGATGTCTCCACATATATAGTTTTACAAGATTTTGTCTAGTTTTTTTTAACTAGAGGGATACCACTATTTTCCCTTCCAATACGAGACCTGCTCCTTAAGTATGGCCCAATACCAGGTATCGAAACCAATGCTAACTCTAAACAAACTAACCCATAAGTTCTGATATTTATTTAATTATATTTTTTAAATATTTTGTTTCGGTAAAATCTGTGTTCGGATGTAATAAAAACATACTCACACACATATATATATATATATATTACTGTTATGTAATTAGCCATATAATTAGTCATAAGAAGCATGTTTAACTCACTCACTCGTCTTCTAAACCATTTAATCCCTCTGGGTCTTTGGACTGTGGGAGGAAACCCACGCAGACATGGGGAGAACATGCAAACTCCACACAGAAAGGTCCATCCCATGCAGCTTGAATATTCTCACACAGTTCCTGCAGACTTTGTGGTAGGGGTGGACGTGGAGTGAAACCAGGCTGTCTGAACGTGTGACACATAACAACAAACCTTTTATCTTGCCGCTAACCATGGTGCCTCCATACACGGATTCGTTGGTTGTCTCCAACAAGACAAAAGTGGGCTTTGTCACTGAAGACCTGCTGCCATTCTGAGTCAGTCCATGACAGCCTGGCACGATGCCAGAATTTCCCACCGAAAATTGAATATCTGGTTTGTTGGATATCCTGAGGTTCTTTAGCAAACTAAATTAGGAGGAAAGCACCAAATGCAGACATTGTGCATTTTTATAGTATCTGGTGCTGACCTGATAGGATTGGGTGCTTATCACATAGTATCTGGTGCTCACCAAATGGTATCTAATAGTAATAGTATCTAAATGTGATTCCCTCATGACGCAAATGACCCTTTCTGGCACCTTTTATTTGTAAAAGTGTTGCATATGTTGGCAAGAGCAGTCAAAGTCTATTACAAGAGCAGCACACTGGAACAGTGCACCAGCCAAAATGTGAAAATACACAAACCGGCCACTTTATTCAGTACATTGACGAGGTGTTAAGGGGAGTCGTCATAACTGTCTGTGTGCATGTAGTCCTATGTTGTGCAGCTGTCTACCAATGGTGCTGGCACTAACAGGTTGACTCATGGAGGGCATCATTGCTGGCTGGATGTCATCAATCATGGCTGTTGGGTCAGTCAGGTACAACGTTAAGGCCCGTCTTTGCTAACGTCACATGCACGACTGAGTGCGAAACTTGAATCATTTGCATGTCTCACAATGTCAAACCCACCCACCAAGTTTCATTCCTGTCGGCTGATTCTTTCTGGGTGCAACTACATGTGCAACTATTTTTTTGGCGATGAGTGTACGTGTAACAAACTCTGACTCTGAAGAATGGGAATGTAATACATGTAAAACGTAGAACACTGGCTCTTTTAAACGTGAACTTAAATTTGTTGGCCTGTTAGATCTAGAACAGAGCCTGTACTGCTCACTGGTGCAAATAATGGCTACACAACATAATTTGTAACGTAAGGAGGAGTTAAAGATTATCTGTCTCACCTTACCATTCATGTCTGAAACCCAACCAACTACCTGTGTTCGCTAACTGCTGGAAATCCTTTGTCTATTGTGTAGCCAGGCTAATTTTGTTGCTCTTAGATGTCACACAGATACAAACTGCCTCACCAGCTGAGCCACCCAAACACACACACATACAAACACACAAACACAGTTTTTCTCCACATGTGTCACTTGTGTCAGCACCTACAGAGGAAGACTAAAGCCTGGCTTAGCCTGGAGCGCAGCCTCTCTCTGACTGTGTGATTCGTAATTTGAAGATACGGATCTCCAACCGTCCTGTCAACCGAAATATTAGTGAGGTTAAAAGACCCTCTATTAGTCTGTCTGGAGTCCCCCGTCCTGCCTAATCCACAGACCATCCCTGACTGGCATTCCTGCGGGCTTCAAAGCACAGTTGCAACATGACATCATCAGCCGCTTGTCTCACAGACTAGGAGTGTAACCACAATGCAGGTGATTCAACTGCTTTGATTTTGAAACAGTTGTATGCAAAGGTTTGAACACCCCCAGTCAAATGACATGCTTTGTTGAAACGGATTTGTAACTGAAAAAAACTTCCTGCTAATTTTATTGCGCAGTTTCATTAGGTACACCTCCTTGTGCCTACACCCACTGTCCATTTTATCAGCCTTACTTACCATACAGGATCACTTTGTAGTTGTACAGTTACAGACTGTAGTTTATCCGTTTCCCTGCATACTTTGTTAATCCCCTTTCACTCTGTTCTTCAGCAATCAGGACCACCACTGGACCCCCACAGAGCAGGTATTATGTGGGTAGTGAATCATTCTCAGGACTGCAGTGATACTGAGATGGTGGTGGTGTGTTAGTGTGTGTTGGTTTTGCATGAGTGGATCAGACACAGCTAACAAAGGGGGCTAACAAAATATACAGAGAATCAGATGCACTACAGTCTGTTATTGTAGAACTACAAAGTGCTCCTATATGGTAAGTGGAGCTGCTAAAAGGGAAAATGGGTGTAGATACCTAATAAAGTGTCCGGTTGTGTATTTTCACATTTTGGCTGATGCACTGTTCCAGTGTGCTGTTCATGTAACAGATTTTGACTGCTCTTGCCAACATATGCAATGCTTCTATAAATAAAAGGTGCCAGAAAGGGTCATTTGTATCATGCAAGAATCACATTTACTATTAGATACCATTTGGTGAGCACCAGATACTATCAGGTCAGCACCAGATTTTGCTTCTTCAGCGCAAATGTATGAACCAGCATAGAAAGAACACCTAACCTTTGACATTATGTGAAGGTTCTTTATCACTTTAAAAGGTTCTTCACACATACACGTTTACAAACATGGTTCTTTAGAGAACTAAAATAGTTCTTCAATGGCATTGCTCAAAGAATCCTTTTTTTAGGATGCACTGGTGAAAGAATGTTGGAAAAACAATAAGCTACCCGCAGCCATGTGATTTTGCTCTAATGGCCTTCCGTGGCTTATGGTTTTAAATAAGGAACATTCTCGCTTTTTTAAATGGGAAAATTTAAATATTTATTGGATTAGGCTTTTTAAAATATGGAACTTGTTAAATAAAGACTGAGAATGGAAAGCTAAGTGTATTGTTTTTACAATCTGTATTCCCCTGATTGATTCCCTCTGCTATATTTGTACCAAAATAACTGAATGAAAGCAAACATGAAGTTGATGTACTAAATCATTTGCTAAAGTAGAATAATCAAATTGAAACGTTGTGTGTTGACGGCTTTTTAGGAGGCCCTGTATTAGTCTCCCGTCCTTGGCTGGCATTCCATCAGGGTTCAAAGCGCAGATGCGTCATGACATCAGGCTTGGCCCGGCTGGGGGACAAGGTGCACTCTGGAGGGGAATGCGGACATTATTTCGAAGCAGCTGATAGAGGCTCTGAGTGTGTGACGGCTGGCACGGTGCTAGACTCAAACAGCTGTCGGCCGGGGGGGGTGACAGACGGGAACATAACGACCCCAGACAATGAGGCGCAAATGAGACGGTCACTATCGGGATCCGATAAAAGACCTTCACTTGCTTTTGAATGGTGTCACTGATAGTGATAGTTTTATAGGCCCGTTTTGCCTGTAATCGCTGCTATTTGGTGCAATTACAGTGTAATGATGCAAAGGATTCAATGGGGGATTCTGTGATAACTACAGCATCGACAGGTCTTGTGTAGAAATGAAGGGGTAAATGGGTGGTAGTTTCACAACACACACACACACACCCCACACACAATTTAATATAAGTAAGCACATATATATATATATATATAGATATAGATATCTAAATCAACAAACACAGACAGTAGTCCATCTGATTCGCTTCATACTTTGTTAGCCCCTTTTGCTCTGTTCTTCAAAGGTCAGGGCTCCCACATTGTGTCTACTCACTGTGTACTCTATTACATACCACTACTTTGCTGGTCTACCTAGTAGATGTAAGTGATCATAGCTCATTTGATGCTGCACAGTTTGTGTTGGCCATCCTCTGGTCCTTCATCAGTGGTCACAGGACACTGACTACAGGATGCTTTTGGCTGGATAGTTTTGGTTGGTGGACTATTCTCAGTCTATCAGTAACACGTAGGTGTTTAAAATTCTAGCAGCACTTCTGTGTCTGATCTACTCACCCCAGCACAACACACACTAACACACCACCACCACGTCAGTGTCACTGCAATGCTGAAAATGATCCACCACCTAAATAATGCCTGCTCTGTGGTGGTCCTGTGGGTGTCCTGATAAAATAAATGATAAATGTAGATACAAAGAGGTGTATTTAATTAAGTGGTAAGTGGTTATATACACACATCGTCAAAAGAATGGTTGCATAAATAGTTGCACCCAGAAGGAACGAAAGTTGGTGGGCAGGTTTGACACTGTGAGATGCGAATGATTCAAGTTTCACACTTAGCAGTGCATGTGACGTAAGCAAAGATGGTCCTTATCACTGTGTCTGACTGACCCAACAGCCATGATTGCGGACATTCAGTGAGCAGTGATGCCCTCTATACATCATCCTGTTAGTGCCAGCACCATTGGCACACGGCTGCATGATGCAGAACTACATGCACACAGGCCGTTATGATGACTGCCCTTAACACCATGTCAGCATCGCAAAGACTGCAATGGTGTCGTGCCAGACTGTCATGGAGTAATTCAGAATGGCATCAGGTCATCTTCAGTGACGAGTCCCACTTTTGTCTTGGTGGAGACAACCAATGACTCTGTCTGAGGAGGCACCGTGGTCAGCGGCAAGTACGATTAGACGATAGAACGGTTTGTTGTCACGCATCACATGTCCAGAAGGCCTGGTGTCACTCAACCTCCACCCCTACCGTTATATCTGCAGGAGCTGTGTAAGAATATTTAAGCTGCATGGGATGGATTATCACAGGATACCAATAGGAACATCTACAACTTCATGCCGAGACGTCTGGCATATTGTGTTAGTACATGGTGGCTGGATGCCATTCTGAGAGACACTACTTCTGTATATGTATCTTAATAAATATTGCCCATATCAGTCTAAATTTATCATCATTTATTTTTCCTGGTAACCTTTATCTTCCTTCCCAATAGCATTGCAATCCCACACTTCCTTCTGCATGCAACTATTCTTTTGATGATGAGTGTATGTAGACTCTTATATGTACTAATAATATTTCCCATATGTATTATATGTAAGTAAACACCTGTAAGCAATAGTAATTTGTCCTATATGGATTATATTAGGTATTATATATGTGTTATAAATATGTGACTATATATAATGATGACATATGTGTGACTGTGTGTGTGTGTGTATAGGTAAAACAGCACGCCCTAAATATATATTCTAAATGTAAGGACGAAACCCAAAACCTATTTTTTTTTATTCTAATATTGCAGGTCCTATCTGTGTCTTATATTTACTAGGAATCGGGAATTTGTTGTCCTGGAAGTGTTCAAAAACAAGTATCATTTCACACACATGAAAATGCACATGACAGCTGCAAATAGAAGCTTTCCGTGTCCCTCTCTCTCTCCCTCACCTCCTCTGGCCTACTGATGGCTTGATGGGTTATTGTTAATGGTCTGGAACACAAAGCCTGCCGGGAAAGTGGCCATAAAATTGATTTTTAATAGGTTTATGACACATTCGCTAGGCTGCAGAACCTCTGAGTGACACCAGTCATGGAATTTAAATACATTCCATGTCACACCTGATCCAAAGCCTGCTGAAGGGGAAAGCCAATGGATGGAAGAGGAACATGGGTTTGAAAGGCAAAGAGGAATGAAGGGCTGGTTTTTCAGACACTGCTGTCCTTGAAAGCCTTTCATCCATCGCATCCACTGGCTTTGGGAGTGATAATGTGGGAATGGGGGAAAAAAGAGAAATGGGGACAAAGTCAGTCAACGCTGATTTGATTTCGTAGCTCTAATTAAGTGCAACGTTGCTGCTGACTGCTTCCCATTTGCTGGCAATTAACTGAAAATTGGAAAACCTGGATATGGGAAAGTGCTAATGGGCTCACACATGATCAGGGTTGATGGTAATAGACTCATCATAAACCTTCACCCAGAGGATCCGGCGAATAAGTGCTAGCTTGAAATGAAACCGTCAGATTTGACATAAAGGCCAATAAACGCTGATAAACAGACAGATATGAGCTGGTATTGATTTTCCAATGAAAGCAAAAATTGCCAGACATAAAGGTTCCTTACTCATAGCCAAATAATGGCAAAGGCTGTCATTATCTAACCACCTGCTTATATATGATGGTATAAAATGAATCGCTGCTGTCGTATGATTACCTCGTTTTTTCCCTTCTTTTTCTTTTTTTTCCCTTTTACACTGTGTGAACATTTCATGATAAATGGACTGATTGAGGAGGTTCAAAATTACCTTATATATAAAAGGGAAATTCCACTGTTTTTTTTTTCCTGCAGAGATTAATTGTTGAGATGTTAACAAAGTCACTTTGATGTGAAATGTTTATTTTGTAGAGAAACATACTTGGATTTTTTAACAGTGGTGGTGATGAGAACCAGAGGTCAAGATGTCTACAACACAAATATAGCAATTTTATGTACTATCCAAAAACACCAGTGAACCTACATGTGTTTTCTGAGATGTAATGTTAATGATGGTAAATTAGGGGTCAGTTTTTCTTTGGGGACTTTTTGCGTGTGTTTTCCGCTGTGAATACAGAAAAAAGGAGTACATTTTAGACTAAAAGCTAACAGTAAAATGAGACTTTATAACTAATAGATATAACCAATAACTTTCTGTGAGAGGAAATTTAGAACCATTAACCCTTTAACATTGTGCTCAACTTTTTGGTAACACAAATATAGCAATTTTATTTACTATCCAAAAACACCAGTGAACCTACATGTGCTTTCTGAGATTTATATGTAATGTCAATGATGGTAAACACATTTTTACAGAGCACATTTTGAGTCACTATATCTTAATAAAGAAGGTGTTGAACTTAACTCAGCTTGATTATGCCATATCTACCAATCGGCAGAGGTATGTTAAAAATATTTTTTTTGAAAAAAACATGCTTACTAAGCAGTCTGATTGTTTATTTATGATAAAAATGTCTGTGCTAAGCTATTGTAACTAAAATTGACTGCTTGCTTTGTTATTATTGCCCCCCCAACAAATATTTTTGTTTCTTTTTTTTTTTGGTGAGCTAACGAGTTAAATCCTTTAGACGTCTGGTTCCTATCACCAGCACTGTGAATGGTTCTGACTCATTATACTTCTCTAGAGCGTTTCACACCAAACCACACTGAATGACTTTTGTTTCCTATCAAAATGTTAAAATATACAAAAGTTTTGCATATTCAGTCAAGGAATTCACCTTCATCTGACTTCAAAGAGCATTTTGTCCTTCTACTGTGATACAAGGTTTTGTTCTGTCCGCAATAAAATGTTGCATTGATGAGATGACCAAAAGGTTAAAGGTGAAAATGATAATCATAAGAGTGCAGGCCCACAGAGAAAGAGGTGAGCGTTGTTGCTGCAGTAACTGCGGGGTGCATCGACCTTCCTGGACATCAGGGAATCAGGGGATTGTGAGCATGACCTTCAGTGGAGTATGTAGGAGTCATTTCTGAGGACGAGAGGATACAGTGTTCACCCTCCCCCTTTCGTCTCATCCCATACTCATGGTGAAAAAGTGCCCACGTTAGCTGCAGTCACGAGGGAGCAAGGCCGTTGTCCTCACAGCAATCAGAGCGCTAATAATACATACACTTCTCTGCTTCTTTTGTGTAACATACTTGCATGCACTAACACACTAGAGAAAGCCACACACTCACAGGTTAAGTGTCAAGGGGCTGCTGGGAGAATGAGAACAGCCAGCTTCTCTCGAGCAAGCTAGCTGGCTACAGGCTAGAACAGATATGTCAAATGACTGAAGAATCTGATCTATTCATGCTCCGCCCACAAAGGTATTCTATTGTAATAATTGTTGCAGAGTACTGGCAATGTAATGACAAATTGTAGCACTTTTCTGAAAATACCTACATATAGACCAAAGTATTTATATTAATTAATGCAGAGATGAGATGCAAACAAAGCCATTCAGGTTTAGTGCAAAATTGTTCATTGTAGAGAAACTTAGATTATGTAGTTATTGGTAACACTTTATATTAAGAACTGACTAACTAACCTGAAGTAATACATTAACAATGTTCAAGTAATGCATTATTTCATGTTAGTTTGTCAGGATTAACAAACTTAGTTCAACATGTGCAGAGCTAAACGCTGAATGGGCTTTATTACACAGATTGGTAGTCAGACTCAACAACATAAGCCAGGCAAACATAACAAGGCAGAGTCATAAACAGGGAGACAGGCAGGGGTCGAGAACCAACGAGTGAGAGAAACCAGCAAACAAATCCAAGGGAGAATCCAAGAGAGTAAATCAACGAACAAAAGGGAAGTCAAAAAACCAGAGAGTCAAATAAACCAGCAAACAGATCCGAAGGAGAATACAAGAGCGAGAATCAGAAATCCAAAGAGAAGTCAAAACCAGCGATAGCAAACAAGGAAAACAGGAGAGAATGCTCAGTATGCAAACTAGGTTTGGCAATACTTCGCAATGTGAGCGAGAAACAGAGGGGTTTAAATACAGGCAATGGGAATGTGAAACAGGCGTGGGTAATCAGTATTCGGGCGATGAGGAATGGGAGAGTGAGGTGTGATTGGTGAATTCTGGGCATGTGGCTATGACGTGAACTCTGGGAGATGGAGTTCGGGAGACCGGATGCGGTAGGGAAACCCGGAGGAGTGTCATAGTTATTCGACACTTAATGTAAAATGTTGACTCACTAACATGAAATAATGCATTAGTTAACATGAAGTAACACATTAACAATGGTAACAATGTTTAATGTAATGTTAAGTAAACATGCAACAACTACATGTTTAACATGTCTACCTAACATTAGTTAACTGTTGTTAATGTATTACTTCATTCTAAGTAATGCTTTACTTCATGTTAGTGAGTCAACACTTAAATGAAAAAATAGTATAACTACCATAAAACACTATCTCAGTCACATGTTTCTGTGAGGGAGTTTTTAAGTCATTATACTTCTGAGACGTCTGGTTCCTTTCACCAGCACTGTGAGCAAAAGATTCTCTAGAACGGAGCGTTTCACACCAGGCCACTCTAAATGAGTTTGTTGCGGTATTTCCCTGTAATTACATCTAAAAGGTCACACAGTTATGCCAGATCAGGTTTCCACCCTGCCTAGATATGATTAATTAAAGCAATACCTTCCAATGGAGCATTTTAAACTAGAAACTAGGCGTTGCACAGATTAGTCAACTAGTTTACATTTAGGCATTTAGCTGACGCTCTTATCCAGAGCAACTTACAAGGTTATTCGTATTACAGGTAGGCCAGTGCAGTGTTAGGAGTCTTATTGGTGTAGCTCAGCATTTGCTACCTAGACTGGGATACGAACCCCTGTCTCTTACATGGGGTGATAGCTCTCTGGTGGGTAGTGGTGTTAGCCGCTGAGCCACACCAACCACTAGTTGACTTGTCGTCTTTACTGTTCAGCAAAGACACTTTAAAGATGCGACATTGTAAATTTTTTCAGCAATTTATGTCGTTCTTTGATGTCCACAAAGAATTTATGTGACTTTGGTGAGGGTGAAAAATGCCCAGATGTGGTTTTACACACCTGTTTACACCCTATGATTCAGCCCTGGAATTAAACGAGCCTTTTTGTTTTGCCTTTTATGGTGCACTCATGAATATTTTGATGAGCTCTGCTTTGACTGGTTGGTTTAGAAGCAACATGTCTAAACGGACACAGGCAGGAAAATAGAACTGCCTCAACAACAACACAAAGTACATTCCAGTTTTTATTCACTATGAAACAACCAACATAAAGAGTGATAAACTCTTGGCTGCTACATACAGCTTGTTGTTGGGTCGAGACAGTAGTTAAGGTAGAACTGTGGATCTCTTCCCCTCTCTGTGCTGCATAAAGCCTCAATGTCGTCCAAGGTTTAGAAACTGTCTGGAGTCAAATGTGCAGAGCAAACTAACAACTTTGGATCAAAGTTATCCAAGATCTTCTTGTGGGTGCTAAGGCTGCCCTAGATGGCAGCCGTGCATTTAAGGTGGAATGGAACATTCGATTAAGAAGCTGGTGAATAGGAAGCCAATTAAGCCTTGTTTAAAGATGAACATCATACATGCCCATTCGGAATTCCTTGAAAAGTGTTATGAAAGTGCCAACATCCCCTTCACAGCCTCGAAAGTTGGTTTCTGTACAGTCTGGCTGTACAAACGGGGAACAAACGTCATCCATATTCGCAGAGAGACAATTGGAAATGGCATGAAAAGTGCCGACATCCCCTTTACAGCCTGGTTCCACAGCCTGCAGCTTCACAGATCTCTTCCATTGCTGTTGCTCCATTTCACACAAGTCCTAAATTTACATAAGGGGAACCAAATTAAACAAATGAGACAAACATATTAGACATGGTCATTTATTTGTTGAGGAAAATGGTCCAATATTACAAATATGTGAGTGGCAAAAGTATGTGAACCTTTAGGATTAGCAGATAACTTGAAGGTGAAATTAGAGTCTGGGGTCTTCATCCAATGGAATTGTAAGATTTGTGGATTTAGAGACCTCTCTGGTGGAAATGTGTAATTGCATTCGTGCTTGGGAGCCCCCTTCCTGAGCAGATAAATCAGATGATTGTGCAAGCGTACTGAAAGTATTCAAAGATGTGTCAAAGGATGAGTCTTCTAAGGAGGTGAGTAAATTATCTGCCATCCTCATCATAGTTTTATCAGTGTAATATTGATTTTGAGATCCGAAAAACTCCGACCCTACACCTCAGACGTTTGAAATGATTAATTAAGACTTTATAAGGTGTCTTGCAGCAGCCCATGCATGCTGTATTTTAGTGTTTGTTTTTTCTGCTGACTCAATAATGGTACTTCTATCGATTGTAACAACAACAAAGGTCTAAGGGCTTTGGTAAAGGCAAGTGTGAGGGCTTAGCATCCCACCCCAGGTCTTCATGCCTATCAGATATGAGTACTTTACTTCAGTTGTCTCATAAAGTTCAATGCAATTTTGCCAGCAGTCTGTAAAGCTTGTCCAACCAGGTTACGTTTTCTACTGAAGAACTTGCTCGTGGGTGCAGCACATGTAGATCAATTAAACAAATTAAAGGTGTGAATGTCTTTACTCCCCCAGCTCATGTAGCTAGTTATTGGAAATAAGTGTATAGTTGCAGCACAGTAGTGCAGAAAGAGAAACTAAATTTCGCACCAGCACTATTGTATCAACCATATTTATTCTGGTTGTTTCAGTAGGCCTTGCTGAAATTCAAGTTCCAGCTTTGAATAATTACATGATATGGTGATGACACAAATGCATGACGATTCTAATAATAGATGACCATTTGTAAAAGGAAAATTCCCTCCAAAATCCAGCAAGTCATGAGGATGAGCTGTGTTTCTGGAGCTTTCTTTGTGTATGTGCGTCACACAAAGCAGATCACTAATGACTGACTCCCTGTCATGATTAGCTGCGCCCTACTGTAGTCCCGACATGTGTGAGAGAGAAAGCCAGTCTATGCGTATGCATGTCAGAGAGAAAGGAGGGGTGGCAGAAAGGCACAGCCTTGAGGCCATTATGATGATGATGATGCGGCTGTGAAGTGGGATACGACGTAAGAGCTGCTTCCGTCAGAGCGCGTGATGCTGCTGTAGAGCGGGGGGAGGTTGCCCGAAGCATGGAACAGCCCCACTGGTTACTTGTGTGCTAGAGTGGAGGGAGGCCAGGCAGTGCTGCAGAGGAGCCGGAGGAGCAGCAGTTATAAAACCTTAGTGTGCCAGAGAAAAACGAGGCACCGTCGAGCCGTGACGCAGATACAAAGAATTCTGGACCACGGAGGGACAGACACGCACACACACGCACTGCAGTCTGATTCATAACCGAGCGTGTGTGTGTGAGACTGAGGGAGAGAGGGAATCAGCCAATCAGGGCAGAGGTGACTCCCATCATCATCAGGACATAAAGCCCACTGCTGTTTGCCCATATTTGGGAATGTTTTGAGCTTATGTGTGCATCTGTGAATTTTAGCTCCAGCAAGGTAACAGCATGTACTCTATAATGGTTATGCAACATGCACCCACATGTCTGGACTGGTATTAACTTAGCTGTTGACCAGCTTTCAAGCTAAATCTCCCTCATTTGTTACCTCTACGTCCTACTAATGTCCTTCTGTGGATTTGACCATACTGTGAGCATGATAACAGCAAGGAGCATAGTAATTGTTCACCTTATAGTTGCTCAAAAGAGTTGACTGACATTAGTTCAGTATGGTCCTGGGGGGATTCTATGGGCACCCTCTGAAAAAAGCTCTTAGGTCCATAGATATCCATAGGTCTTCAGTTTGGGCCACACATGGTGAAACTCCTCCAAAATACACAGTAAAAACACCTCCATGATTATGCTGTTTTTTTGCCTCTATGGGTTGTCCAGTAATATGTTAGCACTATGCTACTGATGGTACAGGGGTATATTTGCTTGGAAAAGCTTGAAAAAGACATTACTTATGCCCATATGTCAGCTGTCAGAACATATATTTTGTCTTGCAGCAGAGAAGCGGCCTGGCACAGAGTAGGCATTAACAACTAACTGAAACCTGGTTACAGCATGTACAGCTTCCATTTCCATCTCAGATCTGCAAATATGGTGTATTAAAATACAGGAAACATGACGAGGCCTTTTTTGGTTATTATGCTTATAAAATTCTGCCTTTTATCAGGAAGCCAAGTTTAAAATCTTCTTCATTTGTCTGTAAACCTCTTACCTACTCTATAAGTAGATATAGTTCTCTTCTTCTTATTACACTCATTATCAAAGGAACCCAGAAGGAAGTGTCGGATTGCAGTGCTGTTGGGAAGGAAGATAAAGGTTGCCAGGAACAATAAATGATGATAAATTTACATGGGTTTAGATATGGGGAATATTTATTGAGCTACACACACAGAAGTAACGTTTCTCAGTACGTCATCAGGCCACCATGTTTGCTAATGCAACATGCCAGACGTCTCAGCATGGAGTTGTAGAGGTTCCCAGTGGTGTCCTGCGATAATCCATCCCACGCAGCTTGAATATTCTCACACAGTTCCTGCAGATTTTGCGTTAGGGGTGGAGGTGGAGTGACACCAGGCCTTCTGGACATGTGACGTGTGACAACAAACAGTTCATCTTGACGCTGACCACGGTGCCTCCACTCTCGGACTCCACCAAGACAAAAGTGGGACTTGTCACTGAAGATGATCCGCTGCCATTTTGAATCTCTCCATGACAGTCTGGGACAACGTTGACGAGCGTGAAACTTGAATCATTTGCATGTCTCACAATGTCAATCCTACCCACCAAGTTTTGTTCCTGTCAATTGATTCCTTCTGGTTGCAACTATTAGTGCAACTATTGTTTGAATGATGAGTGTATTATTATTATTATTATTCACAGTCTGTGATGTATCTAGGACTTCCAGAAGACCAATGGTGACATTTTTATCTCACAAAATTGGTCCCACCGTTTAGAAATTGAAATGTGGTTGATCCCACTTTCTCTCTTCCTCACTTCCTAATTACATTGGTAGTTAGTCTAACATGTAAGGCCTTTGGTCCAGCCTTTGGTTCAACTCCTTAAGGACCAAAGGCTAACGGATCACAGCATCACTCTGCACTGCAGCAAGTACCATCACTGTAGAATGCCTGTAAGGTGAGCCTATAAACCATTAGCAAAATCCTGATTGGACAATTTTGTCTTTCAGGATTTTAACCCCCTGGACCAGGAACGGAAGCAGGTTCTGCAATACCAGCAGAGCTGAAATACAACAAGCTTAGTTACTCTATTAAATAACAATGAGGGACAAATAAGAGGCATGTGTTTATTAGTCCCAAAAATTCCCAGAAAGGCCCTTTTGTCCCATTGTAGATTTCATCACAATGTTATTGTGATGACAGGAAGGAAAATCTTACTATTTTCTGCATTTGCTTCATTTGTAATTGTTCTGCCTGTAATTGTTTAGCAATTTGACAGATACTAATTTAACCATTAATAATGGTTTATGTTGCCTTTGAGTCAGCTTTCAAGAAACCACTGCAAGCTGCAACCTAATGGCATCATACTAGGACTAGGTTTCATAATAGTAGCACAATGTGAACAAGGCAAAGTCCTCATTTTAGCTTCAGAACAAGTCTGAACAAGTCCAAATTGGATATGGAATCTGGTAGTTCATCCATTAAGAATTATTGATGGTATCCATCTTTTAAGATGTTCATCTTGTCGATAACCTATTGTCTGCTACCGGTGCTTTTTTACATTAGTGAGAAGGAAAGAGCTACTAGGCAACACCAAACTACTTAAAGGTATTAATGATTGCATTAGTTACCTAAGAAAACCATAACTAGACCAAGTCCAATTTGTAATCCCAGTACATTTATTAGCCCCACGTGGTCCTGACTAGTAGCTAAGTAAGAAAGGTATTACCATTCACATAGAGGCTCCAGGCTTAGCAGCTAAGGCCAAAAGAGAATGTGATACTTCTGGCTTCTACTGTCACGAGTGCAAAGCATTCAGAACGTCACAAAAACTGCTGCTGACGCAAAAGACTGTCCCTGAAAGAGAAGCACCCACTGCAGCTAAGCCAATGCACACATTCTCACACGGGTTGCCTGGTCAGTCTCCTGGCCACTGACCTTGACCTGTGACATGCATGACCTGAAGTTGAATGTGTCCATAGTTCTACTCTTCATGCTGCATTGCGGTAAAGTCCCTTCGGTTTGTTTCCACGTGAGATGACAAAGACAAAAATTACACCCTGACCTCCATTTCCAGCCCATCGAGCACCATAATGCACACAGGCGCTCAGACATGCACACAGCACACATCTTGCAGCCAAAGACACAATGAAGACATCTTTTATTCCACCAGCTCCTCAGCCCTTATTTATAGAGGAATATTGTCACTGTCATAATAAATGTAATTTTTTTTCATATTTACTCATTTTGATAACACTGTCTTTATGTAGCATAAACAGCTGACAATAGATAGAAATAGTAACTGTTATTAATCTATTATTAAGCTGTTATTATATCCTGTTATTAATATTAAGTTAAAGATGCACTATATGTTTAAGTATTGACGTCACACGTAATTAACAGTCAGGTCGCAAATGCAAAACTGACACTCTACTGATGAGGTCAAAAGTAAACATTTCACCTACATCTGAAGACACAGCCTTTAACAATAATACTACAATAATACTATTTCAATTCACTCACATCACCAGATTCACATGCTAAAGGAAGTGGTCTGAAGACCAACCTACTACACATTTCCACCTCAGAGGTCTCCAAATCTCAAAAACACATGTTTTTTAGTCTTAATCCATATCCATATCTGTCCATATCTTTATGAGAGATTCCAGGATTTTGTTATGACTACAACAACTATTTGGTATACTGTAGGGTAATACTTAACAATCTTTATTATTTTTATTACAAATTATATTGTTAGCCTGAGAATTTTAATGGAAATTAGATTCACTGAACTCATAGAGTTTGAAAACATGCTTTAATATACGTATTATGTAAATATATAGAGGCCTTGTGGTCAAGGTCAGAAATTTGTGTAATTTTAAATAGTGATCTACAGATAACACGGAAGCTTGAATATTGTTTTTCGATTTTCGACATTACAAAACTTAACAAGACTTTTAAACCCCACCTTAGTAAACACATTAGCAATAAAAATTGCTCAGATGTACATATGTATGCCATACACATTTACTACAAACATTTGTGTTTGAAGAAATTCAGACCTCATGCTCAAATAAAGAGGAAAACCACAAGAAATGACTAAATATTCCAACAAGACTTTGCAAGATATGACATTTCAAGTGAGGGATTGGTTTGCGGAAGGCAAGATTTAACTGACAACATGTTTAGCACAATACCTGGATTTAGGCCAAATCGTACTGAGACTATTTGGGAAACTGTGTGGGAGAAGCAAAGTCATTAATGCTTGATTAACAGTGGTGGAGGAGAAGAAGAAATTAGCACATCCACATAAGCACTGAATAACATTTATGAAGCAATTTTTGAATACTTACGACCTGCTTGGTCTGTGGATAGCAGTGAAGACCACATGGGAAGAAATCCCTCTAAATAGAAATTCCACCAATTTTCAAAAAGTAATTTGATGGCTTGAGATGAAATCCACTGTTTAGGAGAAATTTGTTTGCTAACAACAAGAGACATACACTGTACAGAAAGTTATTTATCTCTATTGTGCTATCATCAGTATTACGTATTAAAGGGAATTCCATATCTTAAATGGCTAGTCATCATGTAAACTATTCAAATCTACCATTTATTAGGCCCTGCATACAGTTTGTATATGGAAACTACGCTGAAAAATTTCTTCTGATTTAATAGTTTCTGTGATGTCACAAGAACCGACTCATTTACATATATCCCCCTACTTAACCTACACCAGATTAGACCCCTGCATTTCCTATTGGACTGCTTTTTGATTGAGGCACAATACTGAGCAGGCAATCACAGCAGAGCTCATTTACATGCATCTGTCTTAAAGACTCCAGTTTCCTTTGACTGGAGGAGCAACAGGTCAGTTTGCTTTCAATGATATATGGCTACAACCTTGACATTAACCCTGGAAAATGATGTTTGCTTTGCAAACAAAACATGGTAAACATGGTGATGCAAAATATGGCAACCACAAGGAAACAAACCACATGGAAATTACATATTAGTAATTACATTACAGGGAATTCTACACTGTGGAATGGTTAGTGTAGGGTCAGAGTTTGTAGTTTTGGTTGTAGTTGGGAAGGACTGATTGAAATTTCCCATTGTAGTCATTGCAGATCATGTCGTTTGGGAAAATCAGGGCATGGTGGGGGAGTGCCAGTCAGTTAGATGGAGCCTGACTAGAATATCAGGGACTTTCTTGTTTAAAATGAAACCCAAAGGGCCGTTGTTGTTAGGCTATGGATCAGGTCTGGTCCTGACTTATAAAAGACCTTCCTTGGGAACCCCCAAAGACAATTTATGCTTCATGTAGCTGTGGATGCAGGCGTTAAGCATCTGTGAAAGTAATGCAGCTGCATACACATCCAATTTGCGCATAGCTGTAATTTACGCAAGACATTGCCACCTATTGCGTTCCATCCCAGTGGGAGACGGCATGACTGTTTCATCACATTTTCAGGTGAGCATGATTTCTCCTGTCAGCAAGACATGCTGTAGTGCGCCTTAGGCATTTCCCACAGCACAGCCTCCTCCCTGTCTCTCTCTCTCTCCCTCATCTCACCCCCTCTTCATGGCCGCAACCATCCAAGGTCCAAGGTTGAAACAGAGGCTGCCATTGGCTACAGACAGGGTGAGGCCTGCTGCAGAGGCGGAGAGGTGCGGAGAGAGGGGGAGGGGGGAAAGAGAGGGAAGAGGGGAGAAGGAGGGAGGGACATTGAAGAGAAGAGTGGGCTTCCCTGGACAAAAATGGAGGGATTTCCCTCCTCCCACACTGACACAGACCATTAGATCAGATACTGAAGACTAGCATCCGGCATTATAGCTCTCATCCCAGACCATTAACCTAACCAGCCTCAAACGCTGCCTTCTATAGCAGCAAGAATTATATTGTCTCAAATTTCATATAAAAAGCAAATACAGCACAAATAAAAGATGAAACGAGTGAAAACTAAAATCAGCCTTAACAATACTTTTATACACATTTTAACTTATTTAAAATATCGTCCCAAGACAAAAATGATCTCCATAATGGAAACTTTATAGGAGAGGGCAAAATCGTTCTTTACTTTCAAGTCAATTTTATTGGAAACATTTCTATTCCTCTAGTCAACGTAAAGGACAGCTGTGATTGGTCACAATGCTTACAGTGAGAGATAATGCCATTGCATAGAGAATTTGCTCTAATGATTAACAGTTGATATCCAATGCCATCCTATTCCAATCCTTATGGCACGGATGGGATGTTTTGAGTGAAGTGGTCAAGCCAAAGCCCAGGCTTCTGCTTCAGTGAAGTGAGTGAAGCTGTGTAGCCAATGTGGCGAGGTAACATGATACCAAAGACCAGCATCCAGCTTTTTCACTTCCCATTCCAGACCATTAACCCAGCTTCCAGCCCTACACGCTCCATTCCCTATTACAGAGACAGAGGGGGTGGGGGCCATTCTGCTGAAGTGAGGTCCCCACCGGGTTTATAAATAGTTGGCCACAGTGGAAGGCCATAGCTCACCCAGTTATGTGTACTTTGCTGAGGTAACATGATTGGAGTGTGCATGGGTAATTGAATACCGTGTTAACCGTTCCGGGGCCAGTGTTTGAACACTGAAATCACCATTTGTGTGTTCTTTATGGTGCATGAGGAGATGGAAAATACAATAAATAATCATAATAATGCTAATTCCTCTTTTACATAGCAATTCTCAATCTAGTTACAAAATCTCAAGGAGCTTTACACAGGAATATGAGTATAACTGTCCATTATCATGCCTTTTATCATGATTTACACTCATCATCAAAAGAATAGTTGCACCCAGAAGGCTTTGTTGGATTGCAATGCTATTCTGAAGAAAGGTAAAGGTTACCAGGAACAATAAATGATGATAAATTTAGACTGATATGTCCAATATTTATTGAGCTACCCATACAGAAGAAATGTCTTTCAGTATGGCGTTGGGCCACTATGATTGCTAATGCATCATGCGAGACGTCTCGGCAAGGTTCCTGCGATAATCCATCACATGCAGCTTGAATATTCTCACACAGCTCCTGCAGATTTTGCAGTAGGGGTGGAGGTGGAGTGACACAAGGTCTTCTGGATTTGTGACACATGACAACAAATCGTTCATCTTGGTGCTGACCACAGTGCCTCCACACACGGTTTCGATGGTCGTCTCCTCCTAGACAAATGCGGGACTCGTCACTGAATATGACCTGTTGGCATTCTGAGTCACTCTATGACAGTCTGGCACGACACCATTGTAGTCTTTGGTGATGTCAACATGGTGTTAAGGGCAGTTGTTATAACAGTCTCGCTGAATGTCTACAATCATGGCTGTTGAGTCAGATAGGTACAGCGATAAGGGCCGTCCTTGCTTATGTCACATTCACGGCTGAATGTGAAACTTGAATCATTCACCTGTCTCATGATGTCAAACCTACCCACCAAGTTTCATTCCTGTCAGTTGAATCCTTCTGGGTGCAGCTACTCTTTTGATGATGAGTGTATAAAGCACATGATGAATATTAACAATTATAAACATATTACATACACATTGAAAAAGCTGTCATTATTATAGATATATATACTTTATAATAACACAGTATCAGTGACTTCACTTGAAGCGCTCAGTGATGCCATCTTAAATGTTTAAAAGTGCATTATAAGACCCTCATTTGACCTTTTTATCTACCATTCCAGGCGTCCCAATTGCAAAAAAGGAACACTTTTGAGCCACCGCTCAAGTGTAAGCTTCTGCCGAATTGAGGTGCACATCATATTTATAAATAGTGGGTCCATAGTGTTAGGCTTTAGCTCACCCCGTTATGTGTAGTAACCGCTTTGCTGAAGTAACATGACCTTAGCTTGGACAGCTGTTGGCTGCAAATGCTGGCTAGCATTACGGTTGGGCTAGCTGTAAAGGGAGATGTTCCAGCATGCCGTGAGGACAGCTGGCGTGGATCTCTCTCCGGAGGGAAAGGCCGTCCGAGGGGTTTGGACGCATCCATTACGCACTTGATCTTTCTCGGCTTACCCACCATACGTAAGCAGGCCGGAGCCCCATGGAAAAGCACTGCCGGCAAAGGAGCTCATCAGGCAGTCCTCCCGATTCAGGGGTCCTCCTGCCAAAGCAAACGTCAGGCTGGCTCAGAAAAGTTGTTCATTTTAACGCGTCGATCCACGTTACTCAGATGGGACAGGAGGTGTTACCCTGCCAGACTTCGTTAAAATGGGCCTGCCAATCAAGCCGTCCACTAGACTGCTTCATCAGCATGGGCACTACAGAAGATGAAGGGATGGAGGAGGGGGAGGGAAGGAGGGACGAGGGTGGCAATCAAGCTGAGGAGGGGAAAAAGGCTGTTTAATTATAGATGTTCCCCATTCCGCTAATACAAACACTATTAGCAATGCAATATAACCTCTATAGCTGGTTATGGTAATGTTAGCCAGATGGAAGAGAGGGAAGCACAGCTTTTAGTGCAAGCATATTTGACCAAATGAGAAGAGTGTTAAAGAGGTGACAAGAGAAGGTGATCATTTTCCCCACGTTTGATTTGTGTGCATGCGTGCAAGAGTACGGAGGATGATCATTTTCTTTTTTGCTGACTATGGAGCCCTGGCAGCAAGCTGGACAGATGTTTGGGTGGAGGTATATGTGACAAGTGTTTAAATCCAGACAGATAACACCTGCATGAGCACAAGCAAACACACAGACCCAAATTTGTATTGCTGTCATTGTTGGGTATTCCATTTCCTTCTCTATTAATGTGGATGAATGTCAATTTTCTGCTTTATTAAAACATTTATCTTGTGGGGACCAGAAAAATAGAGTCAGTATGGCAAACATTTTTCTGGCTAGATAAATATTGAGATAAAATTATTTATAAATATAAAAGTACTTATTGGAAGAATGTATGGATGCTTTCCAATGGGTATATACTGACAAATACAATCAAGGAGGTCTCTTATAATCTTATCCACCAAATTTATCCAGTAAAATTCCTTTTGGTGTCAAGATTTTAAGGGGACCTATTATGCTCATTTTCAGCATTCATAATTTAATCTACATGTTTTCCCACAACACAATATTTTTCTCATATGGTACATCTGCATCTAACTTCTGTCTGAAACACTTTTAGAGCTCCTGAGTCTTTAGGTCCCGCCTCCCAATGAGCCAAATGTGCTCTAAATAGTCAGCTCATGCACTGTGTTCTGAAGGTCAAGTGCAAGAATGGCATCCTGCTACAAGTTACACCCCCAACACCAATGTGCTGTTCTTACAGTATCAGTTTGGGCCAGAGTCCGACCTTACAGATTTGGTAGAACAAGTCAGTAGAACCACCTTCAAAAGCTAGAATCGAGCAGGACGTTTCAGAGTGGTACATTTTCACTCTTTTAGCTTTCTGTCTGTTTTGTGAGGATGTGCGAAGCTTGCCGGTAGGTCAATAAGGATTGTGTTACAAGACGATGTCACCTTGTAACAGAGAAAAGGGCTTGAATTCCAACAAGGTGCTTCAGGCAGCTGAAAATGGCACACATTTTAATGTTTTCCTTCATCCTGGGTACATCTGATCACCACAAGGAGCTAAATACACATACAAACGAACACATAATGTCGCTGTCCAAAGAAAAACAACTATCTCCAAAATGGCAACTTTAAAGGAGAGGGCAAAAACTGAATTTAGCTTTGATGTAAGTCAATGTAACCAGGCTTTTTTTCCCAAGGCATTTTGGGCCAGTTTTGTTGGTCCATTCATCATGAAATTTTCACATAATGTAAACGGCAGCTTATGTGTTCAAATGCTGCATAAAAGTAAAAATTGACAAAAATATGCTTTTCACTGGACAGGGACGATATACAAACCTGCATTTAAACAGGTCTTTAGAAGCTGCTACCAACTCTCTTATTACAGTTTTTCCTGATTGGTAAAGCACATTTAATGACACTGGGGCTGAGTTAATCTTCATTTCACTTGCTTAGCAAAGCAAAAGTTACCTTTTGCAAATGTGTTAACACGTTCACATTGTCTCCAGTAGTTTTTGCACATTACTTTACAGAACAATGAACACAGATCTCATGCAAGAACACAAAAGGGTTACTGGATAACTGTACGACACAAAAGGAATACATTTAGTGACAGAAACTACTCTCATAGCTATAAATACCTCCAGCACCTGTGTGAACTACATTGTGCACAGTTGTTAAGGCTCAGTCATCGTCAGCTGCTGATGTAAGCATCGATAAAAGAGCTTTTGGATAAGTGGTTATCAGATGAGAAACAGGTCATAGGTAAGAATGACATTGTATAAAATTACACACATACCTGCTGTGATTGTGAAACATCCAGACAATAGATTCTACCAGAGACACAGAGATAATCACATGCTATAGTGGGAAACAGGAAAGAATAGTGTAGTCAAAAATACTAACAAACAGGAGGCCTCTGCTTAAAGTGTAAAACAAATGCACACTGAAAGCTACAGTGTGTGGATTTATATTCAGTCCTTCTTCCACCTTCTGTGACGGACACGCATGAATGATGATATGGCTTATTAATGTTTGGTCTGATTATTTTGTATGCTTACTTTACTCAACAATCCGATTAAAATCTGTGTTTACATGCTCACTCCATGTAATCAGGTCCAATATTATATGCACATGTAGAGTACCACGAGAGAGACGTGACCGTGACGACAAGCATCACCTGAGCTTTGTTTTTAGCTCTGAACTGATTTAAGAAACTTCCATTTGTTTTTACAGTTTGTGTAAAGCCACTGTCCTTCATTTACTCAAACACTTGTCTGAACAGTACGTTATTGCAAGCTTTACAGCCGTCCATGGTGCTGACTCTTTTGAAGTCTTTTAGAGTTAACTCTAAAGTGTAAACTCCTTTGCAGACCAGATTCTGACTCCCGTCACTATGGTGCTATGACAAAATTGCACCTATGCAGAGCATGCTTAAACTTTCTGACTGGGAATGTAATCAGATACAGCTACATGCTGTTATTCTTGTAGTCAGATTAGTCAGTGAGTTAACCCACCTCATTTAGCTGAAGAGTAATATATTCGGAATGGCCTCTATTGGACTGCTCTTTAACAATAATAAGGCTGCATGAAGCATGGCCAGTTTTGCTCTGCGGTACTTTTAGGGAGCACTAATGAATGTTTTATGATTGATGTTTTGTGCATGATTGATTTAATGTGTTCTGCTGATGGTCAGTTGTATTATTTGATTGAAAGTTTGTTTTTGTTTGTTTTTGTGTTTTGACCATTTAGCAAAGAAAATCATTATTTTGGCCAATCCCTGTTTAGCAGTGTTTTTAAGATTTTAAGCAACTGAGAACATGTTTTTATAGCTGCAATGCCAAAAAAATTATTAAATAAAAAATAGTTGTTTACTGTCCTGAAATTGTTAATAACTGAACAG
Organism: Semaprochilodus insignis; assembly: GCA_034552555.1. Classification (NCBI taxonomy): domain Eukaryota; kingdom Metazoa; phylum Chordata; class Actinopteri; order Characiformes; family Prochilodontidae; genus Semaprochilodus; species Semaprochilodus insignis. The sequence goes on along the minus strand of CM067484.1, from coordinate 16,306,688 downwards.
CTTTTGTTTAAACATCTTTCTCAGGTCTGTTCAGGCTCTTATCCCTCTTCTAACTGCACTCAGGCTAAGAATAAAGTTGCAAATAGGAGCCCTGCTGCAGCCCTAAATGGTTAGAAGCAGAGGGGCGGGGCAAAAAGAATCCGACCAATCAGGGGATCATCAGCCTGATCATGTGATACAGGAGGGCGTCACCATGGAGATAGGGAAGAGTGAGAGAGAGAGAGAGAGAGAGAGAGAGAGAGAGAGAGATGAAGGAAAAATGAAGGAAAAAAGTGATGGAGTAAGAGAGAGAGAAAGACTGAGGGAACAGAAAGAACAACAATACTGATGGATGGGGCAAGCAATAGAGAATGAGAGTCGGAGGAAAAGAAAGGGGCTGTGGGAAAAAGTTGAAGAAAGAGTGATGAAAAGGAGGACAGCGAGAGAGGGAGAGAGAGAGAAAGAGAGACTAAGGCTGAGCAAAAGTGCGAAAGAAGAAAAAAGTGATGGAGTAAGAGAGAGAGAAAGACTGAGGGAAAAATAGCAACAGAAAGAACAATACTAATGGATGGAACAAGCAACAGAGAAAGAGAGGTGGAGGAAAAGAAAGGGGGTGTAAAAAAGTAGAAAAAAGAGTGATGAAAAGGAGGACAGTGAGAGAGGGAGAAAGAGAGAAAGAAATAGACTGAGCAAAAGTGAGAAAGAAGAAAGAAAACAGTGATGGAGAGAGAGTCAGAGATTGAAAGAAATATTGAGTGAAGGAGAGAAACAGAAAGAACAAGAGTGATAAAGGGAACAATTGAGGAATAGAAGAAAGAAAGAAACAAAGTGATGGAGGACAAAAGAAGGAGAACTACTAAAAGGAGAAAAGGTAAAAAGAGAGTAATAGGAAATGAGAGAAGGACTGAGGGAAGGAGAGAGATATAAAGAAGAACAAGAGTGATGAAGAGAATGAGAGAGAGTGACAGAGAGACACAGGAAAGAAGAGAGTGATGGAGGAAAAAGAAAGATTGAGGGAGAAAGAGAATGATTAAAGAAAAAAGCCAAGAAGATGAAGGGAAAGAAAAGAGGTGTGGGAGAAAAGGAAAAAGAGTGACAGGGAGGATAAAGAAAGATGGAGAGAGATTAAGATTGCCGCAAGGAGAGGCGATGTAAAGATGAAGTGAGTGGGAGATAGAAAGAAGGTGAAAAAAACAAAAAAAGAAGTAGAACATGGATGAAGCTAGAGATGGAGAGAGAGGAGGAGAAAGACATTGATGGAAAGAAAAAGAAAAAAGACTGGGGGACAAAGAGAGAGGGGGAAAGAAAGCAGGTGTGGGAGACAGAAGGAGAAGGAATGCTGAGGGGGAGGAGAGGGAGGGAGAAAGATCGAGAGAAGGAGACAGTGATGGAAAGAGAAAGAAAATGGGAGAGAGAAGAGAGAGAGAGAGTCACATAGTGACGTTTTATGTTTGTTTATTTTCCATATAACAGTAAACATATTTTATTCCATCTCAGCTTTTATTTAATCTTATTAGCTCTTTGTTCATATTAGCTGATTGTTCTTTAATCATCCTAGCATGCATTATTCCACACTTACTGTTGTGTTGCATCATATTAGCTCCTACATATCATCACGCTTGTGGTTTTATGTCATCACATTTTTCTGTTTTTTGTGCCCATTATAGACCTATTATAAGCTAAACGCCTGCTTGGCTGGATGTTGGGTAGTTCAGTAAGAAAGGCAGGATTTGGGTTAAATGATCAACTTAATGATCCAACATAAAGCTGAGTAGCCTATGCAGATCTGTGTGGTTGGGCTCCAGGCTAAGCTAACACTTTCCCACCTGTTTCATAACAGATGCTTCCTAAGTTTTTTAGTAAAAGGGTGGTCCTATGTGCTACTACACTCATCATCAAAAGAATAGTTGCACAAATAGCTGACTGGAATGAAACTTGGTGGGTATGTTTGACATTTTGAGACAGGCAAATGATTCAAGTTTCATGCAAGGGTGTTGTGAAGCCAGCAAGGATGGGCCTTATTGCTGTATCTGACTGACCCCACAGCCACGATTGTGGACATTCAGTGAGCAGTGATGCCCTCCATGAGTCATCCGGTTAGTGCCAGCACCATTGGCAGACAGCTGGACAACGTAGTACTACATACACACAGACCATTACAACGACTGACCTTAACACCACATCAACGTCACAAGCTGCATGGGATGGATTATCACAGGACACCATTAAAAACAACCCCATACCAAGATGTCTGGCATGTTGCATTAACAAACATGAGGGCGCAATGCCATAGTGAGAGACACTACTTCTGTAGGTGTAGCTCAAAACATATTGCTCTTATGATCATTTATTGTTCCTGGTAACCTCTATCTTCCTTCCCAATAACATTGCAATCCAACATTTCTGAGTGAATATAGAACCATTTGCATGATTAAATGGTTCTTTACATGGTAAATCATTCTTCAGATTGATGGAGAATGTGTCATATATGGTTTATTTATCAGAAAGAGAACTTCTGTTTTTACCAGCTTGACATTGTAACAATAGCAGAAACCTTTTGGTGCTTTATAGAACCATATACAACACATTTTCCATCAATCAGTAGAAACATTTCACCATGCAAAGAACCATTTAAGCATAGAATGGTTCCTTGAGTGTTCATGGTTCTATGTACAACCTTTGGCTTTCTAAAGAACCATTGAGACTCATTTTTTTATTGTAGAAGAGGAGATATTTTATGAACATTTGGTTTTGATGGGAGTAATTGTGGCCTCGTCCTGCATTTTTAAATGTACTTCATTTCTGTTGACATTGAAACGCTCTGAAACAAACCTGCTGATACTAAATATGAAAAGTGTAATTCTTTGTGTATGTAACTCACTATTATTGTTGAACCTTCATGAACCTTCATTATTTTTAGTTTATTTTATATACAATCATTAGGGTTTTCATAATTCAGTTTTGGTTGGAGACAAAGGGGTTACAACTTGAAATGCCCAATGGAACATAATATCGGATTTTTTTCTCAGCAGAATCTAGGTAGGCCCATTTAGCTCTGTTATTGATTGGGACTTCAGATTAACCACCAACGTAATTCTGAACTGACAGTAAAATCAACCGCTCACATACATCACTGCTATGATGCGGCCTGGACCGGCTGCTTGAGTGATATATTGGGTCTATGAGGCTGTCTGGACCAGGCGCCTGTTCAAAGCTACATTTCAGCTATGTAGCTACCTGGGCTGGAGGTTGCTGCAGTGCAGCTGTGGCACTGCCTATCCCGGTGGTCTTCAGCTGCATTCTTGAGCAGCGCTATGCCAGAGCTATGAGGCCTTTTTGGGCCGGCTGTCTAGGCAACGCTACGTAGTAGCAATGTGGCTATCTGGCATGGAGCTTGCTGGATCCATACATGGTTTTCATTGAACAGCCTTGATAAGTTGTTGCATAATTTAATTCAAACAGTAACCAAAAGCAATAGCTCTCAAACACAATCGATGTTATCTCGCTCTTCAAGAGTTTCTGAATATACTGTATGTAGCAAGAGTGAAAGGATCCAAACTATTAGGGGTGAATGATCTTCAGAGTCAGGGTCAAACCACTTCCCATATGATTCAGCTTCATACTCAGCTGATGAGGTGCATTAGGAGTGTCAAAGCAAGGAAACCACCCCAAAACATGTGCCACTGTGGCCCTTTTCAACAGGACATCCTTAATGATGCGCCTTGGAGGATCCCAGCCTGCACAAGGTTAAACACCACAGCGAGACCTCCCAAGGCACCGCAGTCTCTGTTTCCATGACAACGGGACTCCTCACACCTACCCTGGCACAGCATGGGCCCCTTCTGCCGATCATGTGACCAGAGCGTTTCTCATTAACCTCCCATGAGGAGGTGAAGCAAAGCGACGGCCTTCCTGCTTTCCTCCTCTTGTGTCACTCTTCCTCTTTTTTTACCAACCGGCAGCCACCTTTCTTCTTGTAAACACTGCACAAACCTGTTAGATCTACAGGTGTGTGAAGTGTGTGGAGCGCAGTGTACTGCATTTTAAAAAGCTGCCAAAAGACTCAAACAGCTGTACATTTATTTATTTGTTTATTTATTTATTTATTTATTCATGTGGTGCCTTTCCTGTACCCAAGGTCACAAAGAAGCACATGTGTGCCTCACAGTGTTTGAGGTTTACTGAATGTAAGTGCCATGTACTGAACTCCCATTGTTCAAGTATGATGATGTATATACAGTTTTGCATTCTATAGTCCCTTTATGCAAGTTGCATTATAGGCAAATTACTTTCCCATCAATCCCATAGCCACAGTGGAGTTAAAAGCTAGCTTAAGTCCAAATCATGAAATTTGTACTCCAAATTTTAGCTGAAAGTCCCAATACTACATGTCAGGTTAACAATTATATTAAATTATATAATGAAACATAATAAAATATTTTAATCTCATTTCCAGTAGGTTAAGAATGGGCCCACTTTTCTGCTGTTTTGAGAACCGAGCGATTACGTATCTGAGCGATTACGGCAAAAAGACAAAAATCCTATGTAACATGATCTCAAATAAGAACATGGTATACTTATTTTCTGATGCTACACCACAGTGCCTAATTTACCCTGCTGCCTTCTAGGTGGTAGGAAAAACTGAAATTGGAGTGCAGAGAGTTAAACTGACATAAATGTAATGATTATCTGAATAGAAGACTAATATGACTAGAAACTGGCTGCTGTTCCTGACCCATATAATACATTAAAATACACACTCTTTTCCGTTCTCTAGGTTCTTCTGGTGGTAGAGACTCTCTAAAGCACATGTAGACGTTTTCCAGGAAAATAGTAAAAGATGAAGAAAAAGAAGAAGATCCTAAATAAACCAGAACCAATGGCTTTGAAGTGGCATCTTAAGTAAATTTGCAGGCCTCAGACCATCCATTACTGACCATGTAAGGTTTGCTAGCCTCCTTTTAGTGCATCATCACCCTCTCCTTAACTCACATTGTCCATAGAAGGACTCAAGAAACTGTTCCAACCTAAAGAGCATGTTCCCTCTTCACCCAGACAGGTTTTATAGGAATGCTGAAGTGGTTGACAGTGAATGACTGAAAGCTGTTAGCATGATTTTATTTCTTATATGCTAACTAATCCTTATCGACTACATTCACTATTAGGAATGTTAGCATTTTTGCGTGAAACATCTTTTATTATTGCTGTTTCATTGATTCTGTACAAGCTAGAGGACTGCTGTAAATGTCCTGCTTAACACAACTGACTGGACATTTGACAGAGCTACATCGGTTCTAACCTAATTAGGATTAAAGTCAGGGCTGATGATGGATCTCCAGCTGTCCAGCACAGAGGAGAACGAGCCTGATCTGTGCACATCTGTGAGAAAAAAATAGCAGCGGTTTGAAGATGACTTGTGATGAGAGATATGTCGTATGTAGAGAAAGAAGCCTTTCTGTGGCGATATGTAGCATTCTGTGAGTAAGAAAGCTAGCTATGAAGGCCATCTACTGCCACAAGTCTGTTACACCCCGCAGTGAGTTAATGAGTCTGTAATGATCTGCCAGGTGCTGTAATGCAGGACTGTGAACAGGAGGACTGAGCCAGTGTGGCCAGGTGTGCGGGAACAGATCGGTGTTGTTCTCACTGAAACGACAGGCCTCAGCAGGTGGAAGCATGTTGGACACCAAAAGGTGACAACGAGCAAAGGAACCTGGGATAGTGAACAGGTGGAAAAGTGACAGAGAGAAGGTTGGGGGATGTGTCACGGAGCTGTGCTGCTGGAATGGGTCAAAGGTCAAAGGTCAAAACGGAGGGCACTGGAAAAAGCCAGGCAATCACTTTATTTAAATCTGCACTTCATTTCCACATGAATATAATATATCACATGAATACTTTTACTGTCAAAAGCAAATGAATTTAAATATGAAACCGTGCTGATGTTAATTCTTTAATCAAGTGGTGAAAAAACAAGCTTCTCTATTATTTATGATTTTATTTTTCTAAATCGTTTGAACACAGCAGCTGCCCTTCACATGGGGCAGAAATTTCAAAACTTCATGATAAATAGACCAATAGAAATGATCCATAATGACCTGGAATAAAATCCCTTTACATTACAAGTAAAGAATGTGTTTGAATTCTCATTTAAAGTTACCATTTTTGAGATGAATGTTTTTAATCAAATATCAATTGTTTATTATTATTTGGCATAATTCAGTATCAATTGCCTTTTACCATGTGTTCAAATTTTGCAATGAGTGGAGCCACAGAAAAGTTCTAAAATTACTTCTTTAGTTTTACTTTTTTCTCTAGATACACAGTTTTGTTGCAATATATATACGACCAGTAGCAGCTCACTACATAATGTAGCACATACACACAATGAAAAAATGAACATGCATAGTATGTACCAGAACTGACTTACAAGTACTAAGTACAGAGAACTTGTTGATTTTGCACCAAGATATCGAGTCAGCCCTTCTTTTTGAGCAGTGCATGCTCACCAAATACTTCTCGGTACACTTCTTTGAACAAAAAAAAAAAAAAATGTGCCTAGTTCTTTTTTAAAGCACTGGCCTATTTTTAAAAGGAGAATTCCACAGATTTTTACTGTTCTGCACAACATAAGATAAATTCTGCATAAGATGCAAATAAATCATTTAGAACGCTTTGAGGTGATATTGAGCATTATAGAGAATCACAGCGGTGGCGATGGGAATCAGACGTCTGAAGAATTTAATACCTTTAAAAGCTCCTCAAAGAAAGTTGTTACATTAAACTGTTGTCTCATACGGGTGGTTGTCCGAGGTGGTTGTCCTGATCCAGCCTAGTAACCGTTGCTATGAAAGAGCATACTTGTGGGCGGAGCGGGAATAGGTCAATTCTTATCGAACGTGAGCACTGGAAAGATAAAGTATTTATTCATAGAGTGACACTGGCAGTGTTCTGGCGGGTGGCTCATATGGCAAACCCCCTGATTCATGTGCATGATTCTCCCAAGACAATGAAAGCATTCAGCTGGACGAGCTGAAGGAGCGTTTGCCTTTTCATGTGACTTTATTTTAACACATGCACACACGTGCTCATATGCACACAGGCACACGTGGCTCATATGACTTGTGGACTGAATGTGTGGAGAACATCCTATGGGGAATGGTCTCCTTCAGGAGCCAGCAGAGCTTGATTTTCTAAGTATATATACACTCATCTTGAAAAGAATGGTTGCACAAATAGCTACACCCAGAAGGAATCAACCGACAGGAATGAAACTTGGTGGGTAGGTTTGACATTTTGAGACAGGCAAATGATTCAAGTTTCACGCCAACATCTCAAAAGACTGCAATGGTGTCATGCCAGACTGCCATGGAGTGACTCAGAATGACTGTGGGTCATCTTCAGTGAGTCCCGCTTTTGTTTTGATGGAAACAATCAACGAATCCATGTGTGGAGGCACCATGGTCAGTGGCAAGATGAATGGTTTGTTGTCACACACGTCCAGAAGGCCTGGTGCCACTCCACCTCCACCATGAAATCAGTAAGCTGTATACCAGGAGCCAGGGCACCAGGCCTTAGAGTGAATCTAGCTGGCCATAGATTTTCTGGGATAGTTATTCATGTACGGACTAATGACACTCTTCTAATATTAAAGAGGTTTTTGAATTTGCCCAGACAATGTCCGATGCTGTAATACGCTCTGGGCCCATTCCAGTTCAACATCGCGCTGGAATCTACAGCTGGTTATGGATGTTAAACTGCTGGTTGTCCAAGTGGTGCTCAGAATACATCGTCAACGTAGGACTCTTAGTTGCTGACAGACCAGAGCCAAGGCAAGGCAGCAGGCTAACAAGCTAAACCGATGCTAGCTGCCTTGAGATGCCGCATAGGTTCCATCCAGTTGCGTTTGGCATATAAGGAAACATTAGTGCATAATTTCTATTTGTTTGCTGGATTTAACATGCTGGAATAAAATGAAACACAGAAATTCTGTGTGTTATCAATAGAGAATGTATTAACTTATCTTCACTCAGAAAATCAATAAAATATGGAATTTAAACAGGTTTGCCTAAACTTTAGCATACAGCCTATATCAAAGAATTTACAGTTGAATTAACATTTTTTTTTATTAAAAAAAAGAAGATAGAATTTTCCTATACAAGTGTAATAACCACTGTATATCTATTGTATAATTAACAAGTACAGTCACATATTAAAATGTGCACAGTGCTGTGGTCGTCCGGGTGACACTAAAGACACTGCTGAGAAGACAGAGAGAGAGAGGAATGAAGACAGAGAGGTGTAATGGGAAACCCATCCCCCTCCCAATGAATAAATGAATACACCCTGCTAATAACTCTCTCTCATACACAAACACAAACTCATTATTTCACAGGAACTACAGCTAACAGAGGAGCATATATGAACCATTCAGTGCTCTAAAGTGCTACTCATCCACATGATTAGTATTCCTTCCCCGAAAACACGAATTAATTTACAAGATTAACCTTCTTAAATGGTAAGACATCCACAAATGGTGAGACATCCATGACCAGAAACAATCAATTCACCAATTTCATGCCCATATAAAAATGAATGAAAACAAGATATTAGAAGACATATAGACCATGCAACATAGAAGTCATTACTCACACATTCACACCTTATTTCCACAGTTGCCAGATTGAATGTGAAACGAGAAGATAAAAAATTAGTTTCAAAGCAGAAGTCTACATTAATAGAAACGAGACAAAGATGAAGGCAAGAATCCACAATTATTTCAATATGAATTATGTTGAAATTAATTCAGCCCTGCACCACCCACCCTAATATGGAACACTTTCTCAGAGAAATCAAACTTTGGGAAACTGATGGGTTTATGAGTAGCATGGGATATGATCTTTTATATGATAACACATACATAGATATATAATTACATATATATCTAAAGCCTTAATGTATGTGTGTATATTATTTAATCTATATAGACCACAGCTTAAAGAGGATAACATTAATTGTGAAGAGGTTTAATTATAATTTTATAAATAAAACCAGGTTAGATTTTGTGGGTTTTTATACAAAAGGTTCAAATTGCTGCCAAATGGCAACATCATGTAGAACAGCAATCTTCAGTTCATACAATGTAGAATCTACCATTGAACACAATGGACATTGAAATGTTCATGTCAGTGTTTAACAGTCCAAGTTGACAGTTTTATCAACATAGTCATTTTCATATCACTCTCTGCATGTTTAAAACATTTAAACATTTATAATTTGGCTGCAGTTTCAATTTTTTAATGCTGTTTCCATATGGTTACAAAATAAAAAAAAAAAACAACCCAAACCTTTTTTCCTAAATATTTGCTCTTTTTTAATCAATATAATCAGTTTCATGTTTATTTCTGTATTTTTAAAACATTTATGGTTGTAATTGGCTGTAGTTCCAATGTTGCACACTGTTGCCATATGGCAACAAAATCAAAAATAACCCCACAATTTTTTTTTCTTAATTATTTCTAATGTATTTTTTATCAAAACATTCATTTTCATATTTTGTTTTGTATCATTAAATCATTTTAACATATATGGCTGTATAGTGTCTGCAGTTCTTTTGTTGCAACAAAATCCAAAATACCACCACAAAAATATATTTGTCTTTGTTTTTCTAAAATATGTCAATATGTCAATCAATTAACCTCTTTTGAAAACAAAACTCATAAACATGTGTATTTTAAAATCCATAATGTAAAAGGATAATCCTTTCTGTATTCCAGCTTCCAGACGGTCAGTCTGTGACCCATTGGCCTCTTTATCCATGCTGTCCCCACCTTCAGGAGAGTTCTTTGGCTCCACATTCTTACAAGTTAATGTGATCAGTTAAGTGATCTATGACCCTAAGTGGCCACTCTGCTCCTATTCTGGCCCTCCGCTTCTTTTCACTCTCGCTCTCTGATCTCCGGCCATGGGTGGCAATGGCACAATATGCTGCCCAAGCTCTTTAAGACACTCTTTATGGAGCCTTTTCAAAAGGACTCGATTCCAAACAAAGAATGGCATCCGTACAAGAAGTGGTTGGGAAGTTGAATCAACGCACTCTTAGAAGACTATAGAAAGTGTAGCTACTAATCTTAAGAGACCATAAACCCTTATGAGCTACATTTAAGGCAACATCGTACCAAATTGACATGTGTATACAGTAGTGTGCTAGAAAAAAAGACATTGTACCATTGAGTACTCTGTGGTATGTACTTTACAAGTTATACTTCATCATTTCTATTTCGTATTTACCTTGTACCTACTTTTCTGTATCATGTACTAGTAACTTGATACTTTCTACTATTATGTTATTTGTTAGTATTAAACCTTTGAACTGCAACCTTATTCAGTATCTGCTAAACTGTAAAAGATAACAGTATACCTTATTACAAAGTTAAAATTTGTGTACATTTTGAAAAAACTGCCTGTTTGCTCCAAAAAAAAAAAGATTTTTCAAAAAATAAATGTAAATAGCTAGCTAATTTCTAGTAAAAGTTACATAGAAAATGTTGCATGAGTTTATTTCGGAATGTATGTACTACTTTATGTAAGAATTAGGGTTGTCTTTTGGCATTGACCTGGCAATATGATATGTACCATGATCCAGGGGTTATGATTCAATATACTGTGATAAATAAAGTGAGGTGATATATCGCAATTTTTAAATCTAATTTTAGGCAAACTCTATCATCGTATAAAAACACACCACCATATGCAAAGGTTCGCTAATGCTAAAGTTAGCAGTGTTTCCTCATGATACTTGTGTACATTGGAGTGGAAGAGCTGAGGGTAGATTACAACGCTGAATTAAAACAATATTTTTGAGAAACAAATTCATTATATTATGATACTTAAGTGCATCGAAATTTTCTCACACCTTTACTAAACACTAACAGTTTACATCATTTTAAATAAATTTGTCTAAACTTCAAATTCATTTGTAAATTAACTTTAAAAATAGGATGTGAATTGGTTATGCAACATTTTACAATAAATATTGTATTAAATATTGTAAATATTGTAATATCGTAAGTACATTCTGTAGTTATCAAAGTGAAGAATTGAGGTGTAGACCCACATACCGACCCTTAGAGCCGGTTTCCCATACCCAGATTAAGACTAATTAAAAAAAGCCAAAAAGGATTTCCAATGGTGATTCACCAATAGTACTGAAGTTTAATCCAATAATTGATCCCTGTGAAGGAAACCAGCTATTAGAATTTAAGAAGTTAAACAAAACAAACATCGAAACAAGCATTACTTGTAGGAACTAGGTAATTATCTATGATAGACTAAGTAATTATAACACAACAGACATAAATACTGCTGTAGATATGTTGTACATTTTAGGATTAGCTTCTAGTTTGTACCAGAAATTGATTATATATGTATTGATTTGTACTGACTATATATTTACCCATTTATAATGTTTACATATTTATTACCGCCCCATACAATAATAGCCTACCATATTTATTTTCAAAGCAAATTAACACTGCTGGTCTTGTACTGTACATATGGGGGCTTCTGGATGATCTCATTTCCACTATGTCCACTAACAAAAAAAAATGAACCCCCTTGCCATACGTTTTCCTCTACGAACTCAGTGAACTCAAAGAAAAGTGCACCAATGAAACCCTTCAACACCGAAACCCCCCCTCATCACCCTCACACACACCCTGCACAGTCCTGCATTGAGAGCCAGTGGCCGTGAAACAGGATTGGGGAAGTGAAGTGGCGGGAATTCCGAGAGACTGAGGACTGTGAGAACGAAAACGAAAAACCAAAAAAAAAAAAAAAAAAAACCCAAACCCCTCCCCTCCTCATTCCAACCTCCCCTCCAAAGCCCTCTCTGAAGTTACAGACTTCGCCTCCCTCCACCCTACGCATACGTACACACACATTGAGCATGGCTCTCCCAGGATACAAGGAAACACACAGTGTTCCCAGATTGGGAGAGTTCCCACCAAACTATGGTCCCACCATCAGGTCATGTGGAAAGAACTGTACATTTTTCAGATGATTCTTTACCACTAAAAAACCTCTAACAAGCCAAAGATTTATAATCAGAGACGACTGTAAATAAGACACTTGGCAGAATTCATTTTTACAGTAAGTGAAAACTGATGTGATTTATACATCCTGTCACATGCAAAAGTTTAGCCCCAAGACAAATTACATGTTCTGTTGACTCTTTCTACAGTAACTGTTTATTTGCTGAATGTAATATTTTGTTTTGTTTATATGGCCTGTGCAAAAGTTATTATACTGTATATTTCATGATTTATTTTTTTCCCAAACTCACAGGATAAATTGAAATTGTGCACCATTTAAAGAAAAAACCTTCTTAGTTTTGTTCTTTGTAGAGGAGGTGAACTTATGCTTACTTTGAAAATCAACAAAGCATGTAATTTGACATGTAACTGTTCAAACCTAATTTGAAAATGCCTGTTTCCTTTATTATGTAAGGAATGGACCAAATGAAATGGCCCAGAAATGTTTGGGAAAATGTTACACTGATTTACTTTAAAAGAAAGGTATGTTTTTCCTTATAGTGTTTTCTATAAGGTTGTCCACATTGATTTGGGGATAAAGTTTTGTTTTAACAGCAGTGATATGATAATGTTGCTTGTTTGGAGTATTATTGCTCATAATAAACATAGATATCTGCCAGAATAAGATCGCTTCACCACATGAAATTAAAATGTAATGCTTGAAACGTAAAATAAGTGAGTGAAAACAGTATGAGAAACTTAATTAAAAATTGAATAGCATTAGTAATGGTCATGATTATGCCACATTAAAAGATAAAGACTTTATATAGTTTTCACTGTATCACTAGTTGGTCCGCTTGGTTATCTCAAAGAAATAGGAATAAGATGCAAAGCAGATGAAAACGGTCAGATTAAAAATAAATAAATAAACAAATATATGACCTCATTTTGCCTAATTTGAATGGACAAAAATTCAGAAACAAAAGAAAATCTACTGACGTGAAACTAACTATATTGACACTGTTCCAACGCCAAAATGTTTGTGATCGGGAATGGTGTGTTTGTACACAGCTTTTTGATGAGATGCACGGTTTCTGGATAGGAACAATTTTTTTCCATTATGAATTGTAGAACTGTAATTCTATTCAACCGAGAGAAATCGTTGCGGATGTACATCTTAGGGCAGAATTTAGTGTTGGTTCGACCTATACTCATATGTTTGTCTTTCTTTTCGCATCCCTTTTTCCTTACATAGAGTCCCATTCATTTTTGTGCCTACTCAAAGCCTGTTGTTCCCCTTAATCTACAGCCACCAAACTACATGTACTTACTTAGGGCAGATCCTCAGACACTACTGACCCCCACTCCTCTATGTGTCCTATATTCATCCCTTGTTCCTCCCATAGCAACCACAGTGAAGTGAGATCCATCAAAGCTATCATGTCAGGAAATACACTTTTCTAGTTAAGCTGTGAACCTGTATATTTCATTCTTCTGGAGATGCCACTAGTATTTCAGAAGAAAGAATTTCTAAAGTAACCGGAATCAAAATCCCTATAGAAAAGCTTATCTGTTCTAGCACCATCTTGGGGACATAGCCATTCCTACTCACACAAGTCCAGGCGTTTGGCTCCTTAAAGAACCTTTCAGTGGATGGTTTTCTGAAGAACAATTGTTGCAAATGAGATGTGTGAGTGTAAAGAAAGAATAATAAGGTTAAAGGAATCTCCACATCAACTAAAGGTTCTTCATAGTTACGATTCTCTCTTTGCACGTTTTTTAGGAAACCAAAATGGTTTTTCGTTGCCGTCACTCAAAGAATCATTTGTGGCACCTTTCATTCTCCAAAAATGAGAGGGTTTTCCCCACTTGGCTGTTTTTATCGAAGGGCGGGACTTTCCGTCCTTCGTCATCACGTCAGCATGAAATTCTGTAGTTGCATCATGTTCATATTAGGAACCATGGGTCTAAGGTGGTTTTCTCCATGACAAAAATGAATGCCTTTTCTGAAAATCACAGCTATCCTCTGCTGTGGTAAACAAAAATGCCCCAAAGTTAAAACATTGTGGGTATATTTTTTCTCACTGGGATCCCCTGAATTAAACACTTGTTTAGCAGTTAAAATACAAATAATACTACAAGCAAGCTAATGTTCCTGTCCTAACTTCAACACTGTAACATACCAACCCCAGTTACTCAAGCCAGAATAGTACTGCCAAAGCACTTAACTACCACACTAGTTTTCTAGCTAGCTAGCTTACACTGAGCAATTGAGGAAAGGAACCCTCTGGGCTCCTTTGTACTCAAGCATGTATGTAAAGTCTGCAAGTATTAGCACTCTACTGCTGCCTCATTTCTAGTGTTGTATGGAAGCAGAAGGGTTAAAATCTTGAAATTCCGAGCTTAAAATTAGGAAATAGTCAGGAACTGTTTATATCAGCAGTATCTAGTTAGATACATTTGTGCGAGCTTTCGTGTTGCTTAAGACTTCAAGACCTGAAGAGAAGTCTTGACCCTTTATGAATAACCATCAGTATAATTACAAAGCAGCATAATATGATTAGTATAATTACAATCAACCAATTGCATTTTCATTTCCAATAGATGAGATTTAATGAGAAAGGAAGTCTGGGCCAGAAAACTCCTTCTGATGTTGCTCATGGAGATCTACCACCGTGCAGAGGTTAGATTCAAGCCTAATAATCTAACACACCTGATCTATATAAAGAAGGCTTCACACCTTAACATTAACAGTAGATCTCCAGGACCAGGACTGAGCACCCCTGCTCAAGACCTTGATGATCAGACTTAAACTAAGGGCCTAGCTCTACAGTTCTGCTCCTTAACAGCCTCATAATTCAGAGGATTTGGCGATGTTCAGAGGAAAAAAGTGGGTACAGTGAAACAAATCAGCTTTGGAACATGTTACTTTTCCAAAGGGCACGACGGTTCTAAATATTCTAAAACCACCATTCATTTTATGATAAAGAAAACTGACTGGGAGTTTCTGGTGTCGACACAACTTCAGAGGTCTGCGTTAACTGTTATGAGCAAGCGCTTCTCAGTCTCCTCTTGGTTTGTAATGTCTGGAACAGTACTGGAACTGTCTTTTCACTGCGTTGCTACAGTGTTGGAAGGCTGCGCAAAAGTTTTGTCAGAACAACTTTCAATAAACATTCGCAGATGTCTGCATCTGCTCCATTCAAAGACCAGCACTGTGAGTGTTTAAGAACTGTAGTTAAAATAAAAATCTGTTATATAGTCACATATTTCAGAACAACTGTTCATACACCTCTAATGTAAGTCTATATTCTACTGTTATTTTCTAAGTAACCCAACATACTGTCTGGGGTCCGAGTGCACAACACAGATTTAGTGTATAGAGACAAGATCAGAGAAATACTAGAGTACTACAGAACAGTGCAAAAAAAAAAATCATTTGCAGACTATACAGACAAGCCTCAAGTAAAAAACACATGTGATAATGCTAATTTCTGCTAGCTCACCTATGGGATTCTAGTTGTATATTAGCACTAAGCTAAGGGCAGTGCATGCAGATTTTTAAATGAGACATGTAACACAATTAACATAGAGTTTGTTTTGTATGTAGCAGTTAGATAGTGACTTTTAGTTAAGAGCCCTGTGTCTTTTAATTTCTAACTACAGACTGGCACGCTACCAGGCTATCACTCATCATCACTCATCATCAAAAGAATACTTGCACCCAGAAGAAAATGTCAGATTGCAATGCTATTGGGAAGGAATTGAAAGGTTACCAGCAATAATAAATGATGATACATTTAGACTGATACTGGCAATATTTATTGAGCTACAGAGTTGTAGAGGTTCCTAATGGTGTTCTGTGATAATCCATCCCATGCAGCGTGAATATTCTCACACAGTTCCTGGAGATTTTTGGGTAGGGGTGGAGGTGGAGTGACACCAGGTCCCCTGGACATGTGATGGGTGACAACAAACCGTTCATCTTGGCGCTGACCACGGTGCCTCCACACACACAGATTCATTGATCGTCTTCACCAAGACAAAAGCAGGACTCGTCACTGAAGATGACCCGCTGCCATTTTGAGTCACTCTACAGTCTGGCACGACACCATTGCAGTCTTTGGTGACATTGACGTGGTTTTAAGAGCAGGATGACTCATGGAGTTGCTGCCATCCTTGCTTACGTCACATGCGTGGCTGAGCGTGAAACTTGAATCATTTGCATATCTCTGAGTCAAACCTACCCACCAAGTTTCATTCCTCACAGTTGATTCCTTCTGGATGCAATTATTTATGCAACTATTCTTTTGATCATGAGTGTATTCACAGTTTCGGGCATATTTAGGACTTTAAGAATGACATAAAGTCACATTTTTCTCACAAAATTGTACATTTAGATGCGATTGGTTTTTGTGTTATTTTCTAAGTACAAGGAAATACTGTCCATGGTATTTGAGAGCATGACACAGATTCAGCAGATAGAGGCAAGATTGAAAAAAAAAACAAAACACTAGAGTATTTCTCTGGATATTACTATCATAACTGAGTGCAGTCTGCAAGAGCGTAATCTTCGGTTCTGTAAATGGGCGCAGATTCAATAAAAGACACTTAGAGCTCGTCAGCCGGAAGACACAATGCAAACAGCAGTTGGGTCTATTCTCAGCCTGGCTATCCGCTTCTTGGAAAACCCTGGACGGAGCAATCTAACTGCGTTGTTTATTTGATTTAGGAGCTCTTTGTCTTTTTTTTTTACCGTACAGAATGATCAGGCTGAGAAAAACACATCTGCTTGTGGTTATAATAGGCCTATTGACTGAGGCAGATATATTCAGGTGCATGTGGTTGTAGACCTACTTTATCTGTCAAGTCCTGATATATATGGCAGCGTGCCGTAAATTACATAAATTACAGCCTCAGCAAAGGCTGAGTTATTGTCTTGTCTGTGGAGAGACAGTGCGCAGCTTGGTGATGAAGTGCTGATCAAAAGGAGGCTTGACTACAAGACCCAGGGACGCATGTTTTCATTAAATAATAACAGCTATTGACATAAATAATGGCCACTGACAGTCTTTTTCTTTCTCTTGTTCTTTTTTTTTAATTCCTCTCCCTTCCTCTCTCAAATGAATCTGATAACGGTTATTCCAGGAGGGTTCTGACATCCATTATTTCATTTCGTTTGTGAATCTCTCCCCGTTCCTCCCTTTATTCAGCCTCTTGGCTATTGAGATCACAATGCATTAGCGTGCAGCAGTCGGGGGAATGCAGAGATAGCCTTTGATGGCCGCTTCTCCTTTGGGTTCTTTTTTTTTCCTCCCCTCCCCTCCCCTACTTTGTGTCTCAGTGAACTCACTGGCTTTGGACAGCACACAAAAGCATCTCGAGGAGACGGAGGTCCAGTTTGCCGCCATGCCACACACAGACACACAGCGCACACTGACTCAGCAGGAGGCCCAAAGCCCCACCGGCCAAGCACTTCTCACTCAATTACACTCACTCTGGATTCATATACAAAACTCATAATGGACAAAGTTTTGTTTTTTTAATGGTCACTATGCAGAATTAGTTTGGCAAAAAATCAAGTTTGCTCAATTGTATACTGGAGCTCCTAATGAGGCTAATGAAGCTAACAAGCAGTGGTGAACCATTGCTATTAGAGCCAGGCCTTCAGTTTGGGTCTTAAACGTAAAAATTGGTTAAATACAAGGGAAATAAACACGTCAGTGATGATGCTAATTTCTGCTAGTAGCCCTATTGGATTCTAGTAATATGTTAGTGCTAAGCTAACAGCAATGCATGGGCATTTCTGACCTTTCTAGGCTAAACACGATCATTTGCAGACTGCACACATCAAGCCTCCAGGAAAAACACTAGTGTGATAATGCTAATTTCTGCTAGCTCACCGATGGGATTCCAATAGTGCATTAACACTAATATAAGGCCAATACATGCATATTTTATTGGAGACAAATCAACAGAATTAACAGAATTAACATGGAGTTTATCTTATATGTGGCAGTTTCATAGTGACTTTAGTTAAGAGCCTTGTTTCTTTTCATTTCTAACCACAGACTGCCACGCATTAGGCAGGCTACCACTCTTATTCAGTCTCTGACATATCTTCAGACATAACACTGCAAGAATAGCTTAAAATGACATTTTTCTCACATTTTTTGTTGTAAATTTAAATGTGATTGGTTGATTTATCTGCCAGTCATTATATCGAATTTAATCTGTAACATTAGTCCTTCAGTTCAGCTTCTGAAGTCCTAACAACTGAGAGGGCTTACTTGCCTGTATCTTCCTAGATACTACTAATAAAAAAGGTCCTAATTGGAATATGTCAAGAATTTAAACATTTTTTTACAACCAGGTCTAGAACGCCCTAAGTGTTCCCCACCAGCAACAAGAAATGGACGTTTTACCACACTTATTAGCAGCATAAAATTGATAAAAGTGTGAACCAAGTCTTGAGTCTTTGGCAAACAAGTCAGAGTCAAGTCTGAAGTGTCTGGGATGCACGTGTTAGTCTTTAGTAGGGAATCCTAGCTTTAGTTTAATCCCAGCTAGAAATGATTAGTTCAGAGAATATGCAATCCAGTGTGCAATGTTCCATTAATGTTTTCAGCTGAAGGTTTTCTTTGGTTCCCAGAATGTTCTTCCTAAAGGTAGGAGAATGTTCTCTAAAAGATTCTGTCATCTTAGGTCTCTGTACTATCCATAAAACATTTTCTGAATGTTGTGTTGAGAATTAATTCTTTTTTTGTTATCACGTAACAGAATCTGTGGCCCTGACAACATCGTCGAAACGTCAGCTGAACGTTGCAGGGTGAAACGTCTTAACATTAACAATTAACCTTATAGCAACATTATCAGAAATTATAAACATCTTTAGAACTTGTAGGCAGAGATATCCAAAGTTCTGGGAATGTTCCCTGCTGGTTAGGATTGCATTATTAGCTGCAGGTATTGCTTTATACAAAAGTAGACCCCATGTAAATAGCCCACAAGTTCAACACAACTTCAAATAATGAGCCGTTATTATTGAAATCCCAGATGTTGCTTCTAAATGCAGTGTTTAAAGGTTTAATTAGTCAGTCTGTAGTTTGTATAACAAATGCTAGTTTAAGAGCTAATCTAACTGCTTTTAATGTAAACTGTATTTTACTAAACTTTAAGCTAGAATATCTGTCAACGTAAGCCAATTTATCTGTGTGCTAGGTAGCATACCTCCTACCAAACTACATGCCAACAAACTACATGCCAGGTTGTTTTACCTCAAGTTGTTTTCCTTTAAACACTGCATGTGATCTTCAGACTGCAGTTTTAAAGTTTTATTTATGCACTGCATTAAGATTGTGAACTTTACTGAATTCATTAGTGTTTTAGGGCTGATTTTATACGTTTTATGTCTTAAATCTGTTTGAGACGTACTTCAGTTACTGTGCAATGTAAGCCCACATTGCTGATTTGATTCCCCATCTCTGAAGGTTGTATTCTGGAAGGCAAATGCTCTGAAAATAGTGAGTGAAAAGACAACACTAGCAAATCACTGCACTAGCTGCATAGTGATGATTCTAGATTCTATTATAGTAGCATGGACAAGGCTGCATGCAAGTGGTCTTGTGGTCAAAACCATGGCCAAGTGCCCTCACTTCTATTTAGCACCCCTTTGAAAGCAGACTTTTGTGCTGAAATGAATACCCGGTGGTCAGGGAGGGCCCTCCTTTGACCACTTTAAAAAAGAAATGCTTGCAGAAAGCTAAACTCTTGTGAAAACTTCCTATTTGGTTTCCTTGGCTCTGACCCCTGGCCCATCCCACCCACAATGCCCTGGTGGAATTCCTAAAGGGTAGGGGGGTAGAAGCGGGAGGGGTCAGCCAGGCCAGTGACATTCCGGCACAGGGATACCGGCCACTTGGTGGGGCAGGGGGGCGGTGTTGTAGAGGGAAGGGGGGGTGGTTTGCATGTTTGAGCTTTGCTCCTCTCCCTTCTTCCCATGGCCTCCATGGACACGGGATCCCACAATGCAACTCACTCACACGCTTTGAGGAACGGAGGACCTATCAGAAGCAATTACGGCTGATGAGGGGCTTCCAAAGAGAGCATGGACACGGGATGAAATTGGGGTCATAGAGGGAACCGTGCAGAGCCGCCATCGAGGCCGCTAAATGACAGAGGACCTCCTGTAGATTATTGTATGGCTGAATACGAGTTCACGATTGAGGGACCTTTACATTATCATGAAATGTGTTCCAAGAAACTGTGGGGTGAATTAGCGGGGAATAATAAAGAAAAAGGGCAGGGTCGGCTTTACAGAGACAAATCAGCTATGAACCATTTCTAATTCGAGCGCAACAGTGCTAAAGGCCCTACGTTTGTTAGAGAGCTATTGCACAGAATTAGTGTCCACTCAGTCATTACAGTGAGTTATACTGTGAATACTGTAGAAAACACATGTGTCCATCCACAGCCATGAGAAGAAAGCATAACAGCCAGTTCATTAGACACATAATGATACACATATTTATAAGCATAAAACAATTTTTGATTCTGAGGCCAATAATTCTTTTGATTATTCATATAGGTTCCTGCCATGTCGGCTCTCTAACACAATTAGCCACAAAACTCCTTACTGGAATGCATAAGTGACCGCTCATTTGAGCCATATTCTCCACGAGTAAAAACTCTTTTTAACTGCAGTTAGTATGCTACCCTCAGACTTGTGCTTGGCTCTCATGTAACCTCATGTAAAACGTATCCAGGTACGGGCCAACCAAACATTTGTGTTCAAAGGCCTGATGTTCTAGGCCTGGTAGAGCATGTAGATACACCACTGGAAAGCTTAGTTACTGAAGCAGGGCGTATTTAGCAGTCTGAAGTTTCTCCAGCAGGGGGTGGTATGAACACCCGTTGTTTTTGCATGCATCGCTTAAGAAAGCTGAAATAGCTTTCTAAAATTGGATTATTGACAGTATTATTCATTATTGCTTCATAAGTGATGCTGTAATTAAATCAATTAACAATAAAAATAAAAAACATGGTGATCTATATAATTGCATTTTGGCATGCTGAACCAAAAGCAAACTGAATTGTGAGAGACTTATGCCTCTACTGCATGAATAATACTGGTGAA
Organism: Semaprochilodus insignis; assembly: GCA_034552555.1. NCBI lineage: Eukaryota > Metazoa > Chordata > Actinopteri > Characiformes > Prochilodontidae > Semaprochilodus > Semaprochilodus insignis. Next base: position 16,285,544 of record CM067484.1, on the reverse strand, counting down.
AATTTCCCTATTCTGTTTCAAATGTTCATTTTTTAGTGTTTTAATACTGTATTAAAATCAAAACACCTATAACATAAAAACTAGAATGATACAGCAAATAAGTATCCACGGAGTCAGTACGGTAAGTGAACGCTGATGACAGAATCCACCAGAGTCTGTGAAACAGATGGAGGCCAAAGACATGTTTTCAATGTTGTCCTGCTGTAACCTGCTTGAGGTTCACTTCCACAATGAGACAAGAAACCACTTATTCATACATTTAAATGACTAACAGTTTTTTTCTTTGAATGCACTCCTAAAATGGACTCCAAAAACAAAACCAGACGCATTAAAGAAAATGACGTAATGAAAGAACGAAAGCCTTAAGAGTCTCACTTCCTTCTCAGCATTGCTCTTTTCATCGAGGAACAAACAGCCTCACAGTAGCTGCACAGTGAAAGGCTAATTTAGAGCTTTAAGATGGTGCCAGATTCACACGGCCTGTCCTGCTTGCTAAAATGAGAACGACGCACTCACTCACACACGCGATTGCCCTCTGTAGGTCTGATGAGGCACTGTAGCACCTCAACAGAATCCCTGAGTCATTTGCTGTAGTATTGATCCAGGGAATTAAAAGGCTCCAATGCAGCCATCAGTTATGAGATGTTTGGGGGAAATTTAGAACACACTGTACAAGATATTGTTTATTGATGGGCTTTACAACACTGCAGAGGGATACAGAGGGATGCAATAAGCTCTTTAAAGAATAATTCCATAAACGTTTCTGCATACTTACAGTAATTCAGAGTGGTCCAAGGTAAACAGTCTAGAGGAAGTTGTCAAGTCACGGATTGTTCAGTGTTAGTGATAGGAACCAAACCTAGCATTTAATGCCCCTAAAAGCCGTCCCGCAAGAAGCTACTAGCTGAGATACTAACTGTGGTACAAAAGAGATTGAGATTTTACAAAAGTGAGTTTTGAGAAACAATTTTCTATCATTGTATTTACTCTCATGCCAGATATATCACACATCAAACCACTGTGCAGAAATCTGCATCAGTTTCTCTCTCTCTCTACAATTAACCATTCCACATCACACCACTCTGAAATGCCCTTATTTACATCCCAGAGACTGAATTATTAAATAATCTTGAAACTCATATATGGAAATAGCCTCTCTTCAGATTGGATGCCCTGCCTTAATCAGAAAGCAGTCCAGGATAAAGCTTTCCTTATAACTTCAGTTTAAGAGGGAGGGGCTAAACTGCTGTAAGTGGAAATGGTGGATGTATAAAAGACAGTCTGACTCTTTCATGACATCCCAAAACAATGAAAACAAAACAAGCTTAGTTTCCACATATAGATTGTATGGAATGAAAGATGGTGACCTTCACAGGATCACCACAGAGCAGGTATTATTTGCATGGTGGATCATTCTCAGCCCTGCAGTGACCCTGACATGGTGGTGGTGTGCTGACACATTTGGATCAGACACATTGCATGCTGCTGGAGTTTTTTGTAATCACTGCAACCACTGTGTACCCACTATTAGATACTGCTACCTTATTGGTCCACCTTATAGATGTAAAGTCAGAGACAGTAGCTCATCTGATGCTGTACAGTTTGTGTTCCTCTAGTCCTTCATCAGTGGTCACAGGACGCTGCCCACAGGACGCTGGGCGGTGGACAATTCTCAGTCCAGCAGTGACTGCGCTGCTCTGATCCACTCACACCAGCATAACACACACAAACACAATGTATACAACAACAATGGATACAAAACAAGCTTTCCATATATGGACTGCATGGACAGGGAATGAAAGATGCTGACCCTCACAGGACCACCACAGAGCAGGTATTATTTGGGTGGTGGATCATTCCCAGGACTGGAGAAACACTGATGTGGTGATGCTGTGTTAGTGTGTGTTGTGCTGCTACATGTGTCCACTCACTCTATTAGACACTCCTACCTTCCTGGTCCACCTTGTAGATGTAAAGTCAGAGACGATAGCTCATCTGTTGCTGCTGCAGAGTTTGTGTTCCTCTAGTCCTTCATCAGTGGTCACAGGACGCTGCCCGCAGGATGCTGCTTACTGAACAGTTTTAGTTGGTGGACTATTCTCAGTCCAACAGCGACACTGAGGTCTTCCAAATCTCCAGCAGCACTGCTGTGTCTGATCCACTCACACCAGCACAACACACACTAGCACACCACCACCACGTCAGTGTCACTGCAGTGCTGAGAATGATCCACCACCCATATAATACCTGCTCGGTGGTGATCCACTGGGTGTCCTGACCATGGAAGGACAGGCTAAAAGGGGGCTAACAAAGTATAACAGCTGCACTACAATCATTCAACAATGTGGTTTTAATACACTGCAAGCGTTGGCTCGAAAGGAGTTAAAATCTTGAACAACAGCCATTAGCTATAATGCGAATATACTAGCAGGCAGCACATAGAAAGGCTAGCAGAATTAGCCCTAACATTTGTTACAGCATGTTTCAACATTCATGGCACCAAACCAAAGGTCTAGCCCTATAGTCTTGGTTTACCACTGCATTGGTTACCTTATATGCATTTACTGTAAAGGTTAAATCACTTCTTATGAGTACACAATAGAGATAAAGCTGCACTACAACCATTCAACAATGTGGTTTTAATACACTGCGAGGCATGATGTGATATGTATTGCACAATATCTAGTAATATTATCACTATATAGCATTTACTCCACATCGCACAGCCATAAATTGAAAGTGGCAGGAGGTTATTGAGGTTACTGAAAGAGATCATTTGGAAAAAGAGCTGAGTTACTGATTTCTCAGGATAGCGATCAAGACAGCGAAACCGAAAATCAAAAGCATTTTGAGTCACGCTTCCACTGTCAGCATTATTCAGTAACCACAAGGGTTTCTATCTCTCGCTCATTCACACTGACAAGCACATACTTTTTATCTCTCTATGCCTCCCTCTTGGCATCGTGCGCTAACGCAGGCACCAAAAATCAAATGGCCTGAGTGGCTGCGTGAGCGTTTCAGCGTGCTGATCGATAGAGCTTCAGCGAGAAGCAGAATATCGAATGCTTTTAACAGACTGAAGATGCATGTCATGCTATTTCGATGTACGCTGATATCCAAGCTCACCCAAACTAACCTGAACAGGGACAGAGAAAGCCTGGCCTAAATGTGGACGTCAGTGGGCGTCGAGGCCTGACAGAAAGAGGCAGTATCGACGCGGCATGTTCTAGAGAGCGGCGTGTGTATATTTAGCCCCCGTTTCAATGTTTTGCAAGCCAGCGGCACAGGTTGCGGCTGCCAGCCAAGCTCTGCTGTTGCCATAGTAACCATTTACTCCCGTCTGGCATCACAGGAACACGCTATGGCCTTTTAAAAACGGGATGAAGGGGGAACACCTCGCATCGTAAAACCTACTGAACCCAATCCACCCACTCAAGCCATCTATGAACTACGGGCCTTCAAACCGAAGCTGTTCTAGGGGTTTCTCCTGAATGGTGGTCAATTGAGCAATTTGTGCGAAGGATTGGTTGGCGACTTCTGGGTCAAGGGATATATTACCTGTGGCACCCACTGTTGTAGGACAGGGTCTTTCACAGTTAGACAGCTATAAAAGCTGGTGATGGTTTTCATTAATGCTGATGCTGATTGTTTCATCAATTTTATTTGGATAGGTCCCCATAGATTATCTACATACCTTCAAATGGTCAAAGTATCTAGAGAAACAGTGTTAGGTTTACATTTTAGATTGAGGTTAAGTCAAATTAAGATTAAGATGAATTAAGATAAATAGATGCTTAGCTGAATAATAGCCTATTGAATTAATGTTAAACTTGAAATGACTCACCACTGAACACCATATGAACCATATGTTTTATATTGCACTGATTGATTCAGCCACACTTCTAAGGGATAGGATACTACACAGCCTGGTGATTTTCTTGCTTCTGATTCAGATCATGTAGGGCTTGATAAGGGATGATGACTTAAATCATGTGTCTTAGAGCATGAGGAGCTCTCAAGCATGCAGGGCACGGGTGCTTACCAGACTGAGGTGCACAGGCCCTCTTAACAGAAAAGAAACCAGAGTTCAAAGCAGATAACGTGACCAGCTGAATGGCTATTGATAATGCACACTACTGCCCTTTAAAAGAAAGGGGGACTGATCATCACAAGCTAGCCGACAGCAGCAGCAGGAGCATCAAGCTTTGCCGAAGGCATGTGCTCATGTGCATGTGGCTCTCAGAAGGATCCAGACCTACCGGCCCTAAGGACACAAAGCAGAATTCAATATACTCTTAGTAATAGAGCAGAATCGGTGAAGTTGACCTATCCATGCTGCACACAGAAATGCATTCTTTCATTGCAAGCTTATTATGATAACTAAATTCTGCTTAGTCTAATGCATCAAGGTTACAATATTGACTTTTCATTTTTACATGCTACTGGGGTGTGTTGTTGCTGGAAGGTTGGATACAAAAACAAATTTGCCAGCATATATAGACCCAATGATTTCTTTCCAAAAAAGAATTTATTTTAGTTAAATAATGCAATCTTAACGCTTACCCTTATAACACTGTCAAGCATTGGCTGGTGCTAATATACTAGTAGGCAGCCCATAGAGAAGCTAGCTGAAATTAGCAGTAGCATTTGTTACACCATGTTTCAACATTCATGGCACCGAACCGAAGGCCTAGCTCAAATGGTCAGGGTTCACCACTGCATTGTTTGCAGCATATCCATTTACTGTAAAGGTTAAATGACGTCTTATGCATACACCATAGACCTTTAATACAGTTTTCAGGAACATCATCAAAAATGAACTGCTTGCTTAGTCATTTTCAGTATTACTGGTTCCACAAGCTGAGCTTTTAACTTGGTGCTAAAGCAGGCCCAGCATTTATTCACTGGTGTATATGTATACATTGCTGTAGATCACCCTCTGCTGGCAGTTACTGCTCATCATTCCATTCATAGGCCTAACTAAAGCATGCAGTGAGTTTTGTTTAAATAGTTTAATCAGTTATCGCTTAATCATGTCCACGCTTTAGCATATTGCAGGAGCTGAGTATATTTATAAGCGTGAGCAACACAAGTGCGACCTGATTGACCTTCCGGCTGTTCAAGCGTTTTATATATATGGAGACTCTCTATTGTTTGTGAAGTGTGTGTGGAAGTGGTGTATTAGAGGAAGCAGGTAGGGCTTTTCCAGTAAACAGAGATGCGTGAACTTCTTCTTTCTCATGAAAAGCAACCCTCAAATTTCACTTTCCCGACAGAGTCTACGCCTTTCACCCAGTGGATTTCCTGTTTTCAAAATGTTTCGCATCACATGATGTACCAAAGAGGGCCCTGGTGTGAAAGAAGCAAGGGGGGCCAGTAGCGGGGAGTGGATGCTGGTTATTGTCAGAAAGACCTTGAGCTGCCTGTAGCTGCCTGTAGGCCCGGGACTCCATGAGGGTTCCCTGTAGTGCTCACTGTTAATTAACTGGAAATTTGCGTATTGCAAATATTTCCAGTGTCCTGCACCTTACTCATCACCTGGGAGGATGTCTATATAGTTTAGTCAGTTAGAATATTTACAATCTGTATTTACTCAATTCCTTATGGAAGTATGCAGTGAGATGGTTTGATAGTCTTGTTGTTGATTTTTACTTGTTTCCATCATTTGATCACATGATCTGCTGTTTACATTGTGTAAATTTTCATGATGAATGGACCCAAAATTGCTTGGAAAAAAAGCAATTCCATTCCATTGACTTACATTAAAATTAAAATAGGTTTTAGCCCTCTCCTGTTAAGGTCCCATTTATTTTTGGGCAGGAGCAATATATGACATTGTATTTAGTGTCGACTTTAGAAGCATCTACATTTATTGTCACATGTATTGATATATAATTTACAGTTTGACAAAAGCAAATAGTGACCAAATAATGACTTGCACTTATTCGCTTTCTGATAAGGCTGAGAGTGTTGATCTTGTTTTGTGCATAAGCACTTTGTTTTGTGCTAAGCACTTTGAAGTAACCTGATCATATTAGCTTAGCACACATTATTTAGTGCTGTGACTAGAGTTGGCTATAGTTTAATTTAGTTGGCTAGAGTATTAATTTTAATTTTTTTTAATTTTGGCCACACTTTTATTCCATGTTCAATTAAATTTTAAAGAAATTATAAAAGATGCCATATTGACTCTTTATAAATAATATACTACATTTCCCCCCACTTTATTTTAAGCTTGATATATATATATATATATATATATATTGCAAGCTTGAAATCATACTGTTCACCCCCCACTCCATATGATGAAGTTAAGCTGCAAAAACAGCCTGTTTTGTGATGTCACAAAAACAGTTCATTTACATATATAACCTACTTTTGGAATGTGGAACAATTTAGACCAATTTAAAAAGTCTAAATGATGCGCTAACAAAAACAGCCTGTTTAATTATAAGAGAAAAAGCGGAGTTATAAAATGAATTGATATGACTTATGACTGTTTAAGTACTTTAACTGCACAAATTTTAAAAGTGGATCTCTGACAGGTCCTTTAAAGGCGGACAATGTTCTGAAAAGGTGTAACCCTTAGAGGTTATGAAATGGCTAATAAGGAACATCCAAAACATAACTCAATTTCAAGTTGAACAATCAGTGCCCCTCCTTTATAAAGAAACACTACTTAAAACTTCTGTGTATAGTATTTTTATGAAAAAAAAAATGTTTCCAATAAAAATACTATATAGCATTAGACACACATAAATGCTAATACAGTAAAACTCATGTTTTCTATATAATTAAAAAAATTGATTACAAAAACATAGGTTTGGATCCTGACTTCTCGCCGTACTGCAGTTATCATATGAATGTGTTATACTCCCAGATTTTACTTAATAAAGAACTGATTAGGTGTTAATGGCTGCACAGACTAGTTGACTGGTTGACGTGTTGATTTTACTGCTCTGTGATGACGATTTAAGCTTGATGTTGACTAGTTGCTGATCACATGATTATGACACTAATATCATGGATGCCTCAGAAAAGACCACAGGTGAAGAGACTGGCGATTTCGTGGTTCATATCTCCTGAAGGCCAGCACTGTGATTGTGGGCTTGGTGAAAAAGGGCACATCTTGTTCTATTGACTCATGGAGTTTCATTCTATTATTTTTCTGCTGAGCTACAGAGCTTCAAAGATCGTTATTTCTGGTTTCCTGCAGACTATAATAAAAGGTCATGTGTGGTTGGAGAGGAAGCATGATACCATATAGTCCTGTGACGTTTGAAGTCAGTTATTCTAATTTTGTTACTCTTACTTTTATTCTCATATGGAGTATATGGTGAATTTCTATCCTATTACACCATTAATATTAATTAATAATAGTAGCATTGATAATAGCAGAATACTGAATTTACTATAAGATTCTCTACACCACAATTTGTAGAAGATTATCTTTAAAATTATAGGGAAACTCTAAATAGCATCCTGTATGCCCACTGCAGCTCTTCATTAGTCACAAATAAGAATCAGAAGGCAATTACGACAAGATCTTACTCTCTGGGTTGCCAAGTTAAAAGCAAAGTACTCAGTGTACTTGTACGAAAGGAAGAGGATATTCTGAAATCTGAGTGACGTGCCACCCATCTTTCCTCACCCACAAACGCTAACGTGTGAACCTACTTCGGGCATGCCTGGAAACCACAAGTCACTAGGAACGATTTCATAACCAAACTATGAGAGAGATTCAAACAGCTCATAGCGAGATGTCATCACAAACTGCAGGTCAGTTCCAAACTTTTTGTGGAAGATACAAATTGAAATCACCACAGGATTATGCAAAGTGCAGACAATGCTGAGGGCTGTTAAGAATAAGCCGCAACCCAAATAACACCTGCTCTGTGGTCGTCCTGTGTTCCTGACCCTTGAAGAACAGAGTGAAGGCATAATATGCAGAGAGACAAACTGACTACACTGTTTAATTGTAAAACTGCAAAACGCCCTGATAGCTTAAGCAGAGCTGATAAAATGAACAAGTATGCATACAAGGCAGATGTTCCTAAAAAGTGGCCAATGGGCAGCACATTCCAGCACATGCACAACTGCATTAAACATTCTAACCTGGAGTCAGGGTCTTTATTTCTGATTTAAGGTATACTAAGTACATCATACTATACCGATGTACAGAAGTACACATATATATATATATATATACAGAGGTTGGACAATGAAACTGAAACACCTGGTTTTAGACCACAATCATTTATTAGTATGGTGTAGGGCCTCCTTTTGCGGCCAATACAGCGTCAGTTCGTCTTGGGAATGACATATACAAGTCCTGCACAGTGGTCAGAGGGATTTTAAGCCATTCTTCTTGCAGGATAGTGGCCAGGTCCTTACGTGATGCTGGTGGAGGAAAACGTCCTTCTTGGTGGTATGCTGACGTTACCCTGGATACCGTGGCTCTTGATACATCACAAAGACTTGCTGTCTTGGTCACAGATGCGCCAGCAAGACGTGCACCAACAATTTGTCCTCTTTTGAACTCTGGTATGTCACCCATAATGTTGTGTGCATTGCAATATTTTGA
>CM067484.1:16224304-16271960 GCA_034552555.1 Semaprochilodus insignis | reverse complement strand
GTCCAACCCCTGTATATATATATATATATATATATATATATATATATATATATATATATATATATATATATTTACACTGCCTGGCCAAAAAAAGGTCACCACAAGCTTCTGCAATGTCACAACATTTATTTCTGTCCAGAGCAATAATTGCAATAACAGTTATATCTACAAATTACATACTTGTTTGTGCTTGAGTTGTACAAAAAAGCACTTCAACGCACAGCTAAGTGCATTAGGAATAATTACAATTTAAAAACACTTAAGTTGCCTTTTGTTGTACCAAATTAATACATTTGGTAGTCATTAAAATATATTTAGAGTGTACACAAAACAAATATGTGCCTCATATATTAAGTACATTTTTGAAAAGGCATTTCTCTTTTGTAAGGGTACCTCTTTCCAAAGGCTCTTTTAACCTTATTGTTATGTTCTACCAGCAGATGTCACTATACAACTACATTGATAAAAATATGTAAGACGATATGCTCTTCTTCTCTCTTTCTCTCTCACTCTCTTTCTTTTAAACAACAGTAAACAACAGACGACAAAGCAATTATCCATGGAATTCTCTTACTATTGCATTCTTCTTTAGGCATATTAAGACTTATTACTTAATAACCAATGGTCAGGTTATTGTTAGGGTTATTGTTACAGAAGTATGTAGTAGCACTTTGAGCCTGCCAGGGGACCCTTGCTATTTAACATATTAAAATCCATTGTAACAGACTTATTATTCAGTAACTGCAAGGACTACAATGCAAACTGGTTGGGCTATTCATTGGTTATAAAGTAACCAGTTGGTCCTGGGCTTTAAGGGTTAAGGAGTTAAAGGAAAACCCAACCGAAAGTCGTAGTGAGATGTTGGCACCATAGGCCTCCAGAACAACTTCAGTGTGCCTTGTCACATTGTCTCTATAAGTCTCTGAGACTGTCCTGGATGGATGGAACACCATTCCTCCAATTAGTGATTGATGATGATAGTGGTGGAAAGCGGCATCTGTCCAAAATCTCTCATAAGTGTTGAGATCTGTTGAAGGCCATAGTTTCATATCATTAAGATATTTTTGTGAATATTTTCATATTCATACAGCCATTCAGATAATTTATGATTTATGTATTGATGTTTTCTTCTAAGGAGGTGACCCAACAAACTGCCTTGCAACAACCTAACAAAGTCATAGGGCCAGGTCAAACATTTGGGTCTGTGCTGTTTTATTGCTGTATGACACACATGCACTTGCCAACTTGTGGGGAATATGGTGAAGAATGACTAATCTCACCAAATCACAAAACACTTCCACATTTTTGTAGAGCCTGTTTTTTTTTATACCACTCACACGCATAGAAAATGAGAAGCTATATATTGTAGCATTCCCTACTGGCTAGCAAGGAGCCGTGGACCCATGCAAACCCTAGGGAGAACGCTGGACATACAATTTAAGAGACTATAAATCTTGTAAAGAGTTGGGATTGTTAGTTTAAAGCTACATTTATGTGCTACTCATGTTGTGTTGTGCTGGGCTGTGGGCCTATTTAGTGGGTTAGTGGTGCAGTACTGATGCCTACCGTTAGGGTGAGTTGTGTGGCTGTTGATGACCTGCCTGCTATCCTGGCTGTTTAGTGGCGCTGGACGGTGGTCTACATTGCTGCCATGTTCAATAAAAGAGCCCTTGTCTAAAGTGCTAGGTTTCCTGTGACTTCTCACTCTTCTTATTTCTGAGATGGGCTTTTAATAAAACATCATTCCCTAAACATAAAGAGAATAGAGATGGTAAGAGAATAGATTATGTAAGGGATGAGACAGACTCAAAAAACAGATGCAAACAGTGCAAAACATAAAGTTAGATTCATGTACAAATCAACAAACATGAAACAGTGTAAGTACAGCTCAGTGTGTGGTTATATAAGGCCATTTTTTCACACTATTCCCGCTGTCACGTAAGCTGTGACTGGATAAATGGCATGTTCTATCTTTAATTTCAGAACAAATAGCCTTCTGTCCTCATGTCATCCTGGCCTTAAAAAAAAGATGGAGCGGATGGAGGCGTTGCAGTAAAGAATAAACCCTGACGCTGTAACGACGTGAGCTGTCCTTTTGTTCTCAGCACGTCAACATCCCATCTCTCACAGCGCTGACACTTCACTACTGTCTGCTCTGTAATCCTCAAACTCCTCACTATAAATATTCAGTGTGGATACTGGGCCCACAGATCCAATAGCAGTGACCACACATATAAAGCCCTTAATACTGTTCCATCAAGCTCTGGGGTGGACCAAGCAGGCTTGGGTCGAAATGAATTGCTGCATAAATGTGAAAAACCTGAAAACAAAGCAGTTAAACTTTTATTACGTTGTGATTCTAATGAAGGTTTCTGTTGAGGTATTTCAATCCTTTAAAATCTGCCTTAAATATGTAACTTGCTTATCTGGATTGTGTGCTTGTGTGTATACTATATGGCAAGGTCACAACATATTCCAACTCCTCCCCTCCGGCAGGTGCTACAGGACCTTGTACACCAAGACAACCGGACACAGAAACAGATTCTTTCCTCAGGCCATCACTTTCACAAACAGCTGACCAGTCACATCATCTGCTGGACCATAGTTACTCCTGTTCCTCCATAGTGTTCACCGGTTTCACTCACATGCCCGATTATACACTACAGTCTCTTCCCCATACATGTACACTAATACTGTTGCACTACCTCAACACTACTGCCTCTACCTCAACACTACTGCCCATACCTCAACACTGCTGCCTCTACCTCAACACTACTGCCCATACCTCAACACTACTGCCTCTACCTCAACACTACTGCCTCTACCTCAACACTACCTTATACTGCTTGTAAACAACTTGTAAATTGTATATTATTTGTCAATATATAGTTTGTTTATTGCTTGTATATTGTGTAAACTGTGTAGATTGTATATTGTACAGTGCCTGTATGTATTGTGCATATGTGGAGTCATTGCATATATTGTGGACTGTCAGTCAGTTATGTGTATATTTATTCAGTACTAGAGAGACACAAACTTCCGAAAACAAATTCATTGTGTGTGTCAACATACTTGGCCAATAAACCTTATTCTGATTCTGATTCTGATTCTGATAATAACACTTTGACCTAAAATTATAGATTAAGAAGGTTCATCTTCAGAATGGAGTATGGGAGTGGGATGGCTACAGGTGCAGAGTAGCTTTATTAGGGGCATTCCAATACTGTTATCTATTAGTCAATATAACAACCAGGAGTCAAAACACATTCAGGTAACATTGTACGCGGATCCATAATCAAAAAGCCAGGATACAAAGCGAGGGTCAAAACACAGGCCAGATAAACACAAAGTAAAAAGGCTCAGAACCCAGGTTAAGCGACACAGACACTTCACACAGGAAAACACAGGGGTATATATGGGTGTCTTCATTAGTACAGGGTCAACTGCAGGAGTGAGAAATGAAGGAGAGGGTGAGACCAGAGTGCAACTGGAAAAGAAAAACACTACAAAACACAACATTTTGATGTGTTGCCTGTTTCAAGTGTTTTTTGTAATGTCACAAAAACTAATGTTCATTTACATATCAGTCTTAAGGCCACATTTGGAAAATGATCATATATCAGTTATTGCAAAGGCGTATTGCAACTGTATTTGCAGTATACTGTATACATAAAACCACACAAATTTCATAAGTACATTGTGGAAAGTGTTTTGTTGGACGAGCTTGAAAAAATTATAATTTATTACAAGCAAATTACCTAGTTTTACTCAACCTAAAAAGGATTTTGAATGAATGATTCTTTCGATCAAAATAATTTTCTGAGTTGAGTAAAACTTTGCTTGTAACAAATATAAGTCATTTTTAGCTTGCACTACACTGTAGAGCTAAGGTAAAAACTGAAAGTTGATATTCAAATTTTCCTGTACATACTGTGTTTCACTTATTTTCACTTAGAAAATCAACTAGATGTGGAAATATTTGCATACAACTTTATGTACAGGATATACAGGATTTTTAAATACATGTTTTTATTTGTTTTAAAAGTGTGCTATGGAACTTTTTGTGCATATAAAGCACCTGCAAAGTTATAAAGTACCTGCCAGAAAGAGAAACTCTCTCTCACAGAAACCATTTTTCTCAGCTGCCTGAAATGCCTTGTTGGAATTCCAGCTCTTTTGTCAGTCACCTTGTAACACAACCCTTTTTGGCCATTGGTTGACCAATAAGAACATAATGGGCGAGCTGACGAATCAGAGCACACGTAAAACCAAGTAATGTTGAGACAGGGAAAACGAAGAAGATTCTGCTCTAGGTCATTATGCAATAGCAGAAAGGCTTTGTGACAATGACCGTGTTAAATGCCTTTATACAGAGGGTCATGTTGATTTTTAGTCTTGTACCTGAAGGGTTCAGATGTCTTTTGAGTGAATTTAACCACAAGGTCCAAGGAGGCTCAAAGACAGTCCAGTGGAGATGTAAAATTAGATTAACAAATAACCCTATAATGTGTAATGAGTAAATCAATGAATAAAGGCCTCTCAGCCCGTACTATAAACAGCTTTTTAAGCTGTTTATAGTGAATGTAGGTATATATAGTACATATGTTTAAAGGCCCTGTATCATGTAAAATGTAAAATCATTTTCAACACTTTTTTTGATGTAGTAGATAAACAGTACTAAACAGTAAGTTTCAAAACATGCCATTCTGTTATTAGACCATACGGTTCCTATATGGAAAGCCACAAAACAGCATGTTATGAATTCACTGTTTTTGTGATGTCATAAAAACCACCACATTTATACATCAACCTATTCTACCTTTAGCAGTTATGCTCCACCTGCTCACACCGAAGAATAAAGTATGTTTCAGCCTAGATTGCTTTTTGAATTCGTCAGTACAATACAGTACAGCTACGATCTGTTCCTGGACCCCACAGTATATAACGCAAACACTAGTCAAATGAGTAGTGTCTTTCTACAAATTCACTTTAATGCTGAGGTTACTCAGATTGATTTGGACAGGAACTGCAGCAACAGCTCAAACGAATGAGGCCCCCTGTGTTCCATAATGTTAGCTGGAACGTTTGAGGAGCTATGGGTTCTGGCATGGCACGCAAGTGTCTCTGATAAGATAGACTGTGCTACTGTAAGACAACACTCCGCTACCATGCAGTCTGTAAACCAAACAGTTTGTATCTTACCAGCAGGCAAGGTTGTGGGGGTCTAATATGTGCATGTATGTTTGAGAGATGGGGGGACAGTTCGTGTCGTATTCTGAGTAGGGTACATGTGTACATTTCATGTATTCTTGTCATGTTGAAGCCCACAGGAAGCCTTCCCTGTTATCCTGTTACAACATAGCATACATTCTCTCACCACGCATTCTGATTTCACTGTTGAACACACACACAATGCTGTGTAGTTGTCGGTGCAGTGCCCTGTCATTATCCCCCCTGCCTCAAACATACACTCTAAGGGTTGGATTGCATGTCGGAATCAAGAGAGTGAATGCAATCCACCATGGATTCCAGTCCCTAACTTACACCTGCTTCCTCGCTGACCCTCCGAGAATCCAGCGCCATTCAGTGGCAGGATTAATTTGGCAAGGTGGCAAAAGAAATTACCAGAGGCAGAGGGGCACAACTACTTTCACACTGTGGTGGTCCGGTGATCAAGAACAGCTACTTAATAGAGGAAACAAAGGATAAAAATAAAAAAGAAATGCAAATTAAATTGATACTTGGAGATAACCTAATTATCTAAAATATAAGCATCAGAATCAATAAGATGAGAGAAAAGTGGCTGTACTAATGAATTATGTATAATACTATATACACATTTTAACATTTAGCTCTTCCGTCTTTCCAACTTCAAACTATTAAAACTACTAATGATTAAACATATGTGTAATGATTAAAGGTGCAATATGTAAAACATTACAAAATTAACTAAAAATATCAACAGAATGTGAAGATATAACAGTTTTGCAGGTGTGTCAAAGGCATCTTTGTATCATGTTGCAGAGATATCTACTGAAATTAGCATGCAACCCATCCTGCCTTGTAATACAACTTTATACCTTAAGAGAGTGAGGTATAAAGATAGTGGGTCACTGTAGCATCAAGTCGAATCAGTCCAACCTGAGAGGATGAAGAAGCAGCCCTCCTTCAAAGGCATATTCTAACCTGTTGTCAATTATGCTGAAGGTGCTGCTCCCAGTTAGATCATTTCTATACAGGCAAATGGAATGATGGCTGAAGCTCTTGGCAAGTGACCTTTGCCATCCACTCTCAGCAAGAATCCATAGTCTTAATGAATAAATAAATTCTAAATAAATAGAAGCAAATAGAGTTAACACTGGTGCTGCTTTCTGCCACTGGATATGCTCTTGGAGAGTATAGGGATAAAGTTTGATGCTGAACTCAACGCAACATTTTTTTCTAGCCTGGTAGGTTAACAGCTGTTGATGCTAACAGTGAGGACAGACTGTGCATTTTCTTGTCTACTATGATAGGGGTGGATGCCACAGTTTTCTAGTGATATGCTGCCCCCTATTGTTTGGAGTATGAATTTGTTAGGTTGCACCATCTTGCAAATGTATCCTTTAAAAGATGCAGAGGAATTGGGACAGAGCAAAACCTGGTAGACCACCAAAACTGTCCCCATCAGATACTTACATCTCTTTACTTGTTTATCCATCCACTGTGAGAACACAATTAAGCACTATGAATGTGAAACGATGTGTAGCTGTTAAGAAGTCCTTACAGAGGAAACAGATAAACAAGAAGAATGTCTGCAAAAGCACACTGACAAATTCTGAGATGTGGAGTAAGGTTTTATGAACCAACCAATTCTCAAAGAGAATTTATAATTGGGATTTTGAGAAGCAGAAAATGCAACCAACTTCTGGAGAAATATCCCTACAGATTTGAAAGCTAGTCTCTCAAAATGAATGGAAGTTCAGTAATAGAGGTCAAAGAGTCAACAACCTAGCATAGGTTGAGGATAGGTTAATTAAGCAGTCTCATGCTATGCGAGCTTAAACTCTTCACTGCATTTCAAACGACTGCATTAAATGCCCTGCCGTCATTGCCAGATAACTAGCTTTGAGGGTACTGTTTCATTCCCTTGTGCTTGAGGAGTCAATTCCACACATTTTGACTCTCAGAATCACTGACACAGCCAAGTTGAGGAATCTGTTCCTTCGGAACCAATAATAATCTTCTCTATTGTCTTTTTCTCGCTTTGGGTGCAACAAAGCCCGCAGAATTACGCTCGATGCCACTGACTGACATGGCAATAAGATGAACCAGTATGTCAGTAACTTTCTCACCTCTGGCCGGTCCAGCTGAAGCCAGGCAGCAGGAAAAGCCTGCCAGGACGATAATTGGGTCGTAAGAATGGCACAGTCAATCCACTGCTGAATGTGATGTGTCAAAATGTGTGCTATACAGGGACATGCTGACCCTCTGCTTCATCAACGGAAGGGTCTCACACACATACACACCTACTGCCCCACACAAACGCACACACACAGAAACACACACGACTGACAGTCATGTGCGGCAGAACTGATCCCATCACAGGCCTGTCTTCACCTTTTTTCCTCTCTGGCTCGGAAACCGCTCTCCTTCAGAAGCCCTGTATGTTACACCTTCTAAATTAAGCTCTCCCCTCTTCTGCCCCACTTTCTGCCATTCAGACGTCAGACCAGTGGTGCCAGGATCATCTTCATCTGTATGAGAGCCGCAGCAGTAAACATATTGCTTGTCTTCACCTTTATGGAAAAGTCCTAATAAGGTTTGGATTAGTACTGGCCGGTGTATCGGTTCATTCGATATACTGGTTGAAAGTTTCTCTCAGGTATGAGTTTTGCCATTATACCTTAATACCGGTATGCTAGAGATATGCACAGGTACTGTGATGTCCAAGCAGTGCAAAACATGCTAAGGTTAGCCTCTTTAACTGAGTGATTTAATCAAGGATGTTTTTGTCACATTTTGAATGAAAACAGACCCCCAGTCGCCTCCCACTGTCCAATTGGTTTTCAACAGTTTCAACAGTTAACACACAAAGGAATTTTGTCTTTTGGAGTTGAACATGTGCACTGGACTGACTGCCACATGTGTGCCATCTGAGAAGCCTGCCTTGGTCAGCTGCCTTAGTCTTGAGGCCTTGTGCCCCAAACAAGCTGATAGTGATAGGTTGAAAAAGGCTAACATGAGCATGTTTTGCACTGCTTGTATGTCACCTTACCTTTGCTTATTTGTAGCATACTGGTAATGAAGGGACATCCCAGAATAACAAGCCTTTAAAAAATAGGCTTTTATATTGTGATATACATTTCTGAATATGTCACCCACTACTAGCTAGGACCAAAGACCTCAAAGCAATTAACTGTTAAGTAGGTAAATTAGTCAACAAATGCATATGTTACTCCAATAAGCACCCCAGAAGGTCACAGGATAAATAGACTACCTGCCATAACTAAAATGCAAAAAAGAGGACAGGCTCTGCTACCAAGGTGGTTGTTTGTATTAGAAGACATTAATGGTGAACCCTCATATCCCTAATAATCCCTAAAGACATTTGTGTGCGTGTGCTTGCATGGAGTTGAAGTTAGCATAAGTTGCCTGTAGTTGTAAGTATAGTCTCCTTTTATAATGAACATTGACAGAAAATTATGCCAAAATTAATTAAATATATACAAAATGAAAACAAATAAAAATGATATTTTTTAGTAAAATTATACCATGTTAGTATACCATAGTGACTATTAGAAGTCAGCTTTTGGGTTTTTTTGCCAAAAGTGTTTAAAACAAGGGAAAAAACACATGTATGATAATGCTAATTTCTGCTAGCCTGCCTATGGGAGGGATCCCTAGTACTAGTAACACTAAGCTAATGTTTTTTGATGTCCAATATTAAGCATTTAAAGCCAGCAAGTGTTTAAATACAGCAAGCATAAGCATTATGTTAAATAAAATCAACTAATTTCCAATTAATTAGATTGCCTGGGGTAGCAAAAAGGCAGTGCACACAATCAATTCTCATAAAGTCCTCTATAAATGTGGCCACTGCAGCTTGGTGTATATTACTAAAGAATGGATTTGTCATAAGTATTTTATTATAAAGTTTCTTTGATCCGACTCTCCAAAAAAACCCACCAAGAATGGCCTTTTCAGCTGCAATAATTGCAGGTGTGTTTTCATTTGAATAAACATTTTGCCACGTTTTGTTGGGGTTGAACACAGCCCTGCTCCTCTAATAAGATCAGGACTGGCTGGATTAGATGCATTAGTGTCAGGTAAGGGGAGAGAAGCATGTTAGATGTAGGTTTTTCGGGGCAGTAGATCTGACAGTAGATCAGTGATAGATATTGTGATAGCACATTTATGTACCTAGGAAATTGTTTTAGTGTTGCTACATGCTATCTATGCTAGGCTTGCTAACACCTACTCTCAGAGCACCAGTTATGACAGACTAGACAACACAGGTCAAATGAATTTACCCATTTAGTTGAGAGAAATTTGAGATTAAATGGGTCAGTTGGAAGTGGCCTGGATAGAATTGCATTATATTTTACACATTTTAACTTCTGTTTTATAAACCCTTTAGAAAAAAACACTTAAATTGTGGCATAGTCTATTTTAGTGGTTCCCAGCCTGGTCCACAGAGTCCCCCAGACAGTTCACATTTTTTCCTTCACCCCTATGTGTTGCGAGTTGGGTTGGAGCACTATCCTGGGAGCCTTAGGAAACCAGGTTGGGAACCACTGCCCTATATCAGCCTTTAAAATGTGAACTTAAGCAAGCCTTCAGTCCTTACACACTATGGTGAGCCAAAAGCAATATAAATAAGGAAATATCCCAAAGCCAGTTCAGTCCCCCAGTTTGACATGAGGTTGCAGTAGAACTTGAGTCTGCCATATTTAGCAGAGGATGTTGACCTTTTGGCCTAGTGAAAAGAAAACCTAAGCAGTTTGACATGCATGCAAGTAGCTTGCTATACTTGTTTCTTCAGCAAAAGACCTTCAGAGAAGCAAGAAGGATATTCAGACTAAGACTTCTAACGTTCTAGCATTTTCAATGATGAAATGTTTGGTAACTGAATGTAACACTGTTAAACAATGAGTCATGATTTGGAATCAGTCATAATTAATTTCTGTGACTTGACTTGTTGCCAATGGCCCTATGGGTCTATGGGCCTGTAGGTTTGACTGGTATTGGATGCTAAGCGAGGCTATCCTGGCCAGTCTGTGGATGGAAGACTTGACTTGTTGTTGCATATTATATAGATGTGTAACAGCATTGCATAATCAGGATACACAAAAACATGACTGCTTTCTGTTGCAGTTCCACAAAAAGACAGAAACCAGATTAAATATAATAGAAACATAGTGATTACTATCGGGATTACATTAATACCACTGTCATGGAGATTTTCTTGCAGATTTTTTGTTTGCCTATATGAGCTAACTGTGTCTGATAAATGCAGAATTTGTTGTTATCTCATGTAAACTGTGCAGCAATGCTAACTTGGTGATTGACAGATCGACATTAAGCTAAACTGTGCTTTTAGTTTTGGCAATTTTTCTTTTCTACTACATTTTTTTGCTGCTGTGAGATAGTGGCATAGGTCTGTATTTTTGTTAGCATGTAAGGTCCAAACATCTTATTTAGGAAATCTATGTCATTCCCGTGAGTGCAATCTGAAGGATAAGGACAAAATAAGAATGTAAGAACTGATGGGACCGTATATTACAATATATCAAATAACTACGCATGTCACCTTATATACAGTATTTAAGACATTATAAATGGTTTGTCTGGTGTTAGGTTCAAGTTGTCTTTCTGAAAATGTTTTTCTCTTTATTTATAAGACTTTAAAAGATTGCATTAAAAGAAGTTACCTTAATTCAGTAATCCTTTTCATTCGTTTACAGAAAATCAGAAATCTGATTTGGCATCAGTCCCAATCCTGCATCAAAGGGAATGCAAATGATGTAATTATATTTTTTTTGCTCCAAAATGTAGATCAGATAAAACTCTATTCTGAGGGCACTTTGGTGCTTCTTCCTCTCAGAGCCACACAAGTGGCTCCAAACTGAGCCTGGGTGCATTCAGCAGCTGAGAGGAGTAGAATATTCAGCTACAGAGGCTTCAACTTTAGAGTTAGTGCCAGTCTGACTAGCCACTCCCAGATCCCTCACACACTAGAGAGAAAGAGAGAGAGAGAAAGAGAGAGAGAGAAAGACCTCCTCACTCTGGCAATGATCACACACACTGGATAGTGCAAGGTGGGACACATTAGATTTGTGCATGTCTAAACAGGGAGCATGTTGAAGCGCATGTGTATGTGTGTGGTACCGACTAATGTATTATAGTGAATGTGTTGGTTGGTTTTTGTCTTTACCGTTTTAGTAGTTTTACTGGGCAGATTTAAGGACAATTTTAGGACTATTTGTGTGTTGTGTTTAATTTCAGAATGAGAATTTAATAATTCAGAGATTGTTAAAGTATTTTTCCGTAGTAAATTTGATATATTTGATGTCACTAATGTTGGCATTTTCAGTTTTTGACAAAATTTAAAAGTACTGTTGCCCTTTACAATGTGTGTAAATTCAACGGTGAATGGACCAAAAGAAATGGCCCAAAATGACTTAAAAAAACCCCCAAAACAATCTGGTTCCATTAACTCACATTAAAAATAAAGCATGTTTTTGTTGATTTTCTTCTCCAGTATGATATGAAGATATGAAGTTTTGCTCTGATAGTGGCGTTATATAGTCACGTGCAAAAGTTTGAATATTGCAGATCTATTTTCATGTTTTGTTGATTTTTTAAGTGATAATATTTTAATACATTCTCTACAGGAATATTATGGAATATTTAATTACAATATTTAAAGCATGCATACTCCACATTTTATGTTTTATACATTTTATGCTAAAATCAGCAAAGTAACAGTAGCCAACAGTAGTTGTTTGTTTGTTTTCTTGTTGTTTTTGTTCTGCTCCTTTACCCAAAATTATGGTTTTTAAATGACTAAATTACTTTATTAGCATTTAACATGATGAATATTTTGCATTTGATACCAGTTTTGCTAAGCAGGAGTCAACATTGTCTGCACCCTGCACATTTTTAAAAATAAATTTTTAAAATGTATAAACTCCAAATGCACAGCCGGTTTTTTAAAAGATTGACTTCTTAGGGCAACGTGAGTGTGTTTTGGTACTGATGTGTGCTTGTTAATTGTAAATATAATGTATATACGACAAACTCTATAATTCTGGCAAATTATTAGGAACACAACATTTTTCCATATGCATAAGCCATATATAAACCATGCAATACATTTTTATATTATTTCAGTGAACGGTCCCTAATTTCCTGAATGTATAGCACTTTGCAATGATGTAACAGTGCAATTGTGGTCTCGTTTTTCCTAGTCTCCTACACTCTACCTACTATATGTTCTCTACTGGTTCTGATGGAGGACCGGCTTGAAAAATGCAGCTAGTGCAGCTGGCTTTAAACACTGTTGTCTCAGAGCGAGTGAGAGAATAAGTGTGGTGAAAGTCTCCAGGTGGAATATGTGACTGGAGGGTTAGTAATCTAATGGAGAGATAGTAGAGTGAGGGTCTGAGAGGTGATGAGTGAATTTAAAAGCAGTTGACGTCCTACTCTCGTTCAACGAGGCCGCTGTGGACAGTGTGCTGAGATACTGCTTAAAGGAACAGGGAGTTTGTGCTGAAGCAGCAGTAGCAGACTGGAAAGCTGATGTGTTTATTTAACAGCAGGAGCTTTCGGCTCATATTCTTGACAGTCTTTGTCTTGGTCAATTTGGTCAATATTTAATACAAACCATATACAATAAATAATATATGATCAGTAGAATGGCCATATGCTTAATCAATAAAAAAGGGGGGGGTCTTTACACTGAAAAAAAAAAGTTTTTTAAATGTTAGTACATGCCTATTTTTATAACAATTTTATAACACTTGTTTATAACTATTTTCTATCTGTATTACTTTTACTTGCTATAAATACTTTCTTATTTTTCTTTCTTTTATTAAAAGCACTGATTTTTCTATTCATGTCCAAGCTGTTCTGTAAGAAAACCTCTGGTCCTATTAATTTATGTTATATTGTTGAATATTACAAACATCAAACATACCAAGTGCCTTGTTTTAAATAGCACATTTAAATATTTGGCAAGTGGCACACTGTAAGTTTCTTATATGGTCAAAAACCAAACCATTGACTGCTGGTTGTCTTTTGTTCTCCATATACAATTACAGTCATTGGGATGATCGAGCTGGACTCAGTAGCTGAGGGCAGCAGCCCTGTTGAGGAGCTGATGGAGCTGACCGCGCAGAGCCTGCGTCAGCTGGACATCAAGGAGCACTTCAACGTGATTAAAGAGATCGGCCGGGGCAAGTATGGCAGGGTGCTGCTGGTCACTCATCGCTGCCGAGGTATGTCAGCCAATAGGCCGCGTGGTGGGACAAAAAAAGATGAGCACCACTCTCTTCTTTTTTGGTTGACTGATGAATGAGTAATAAGCAGTGTTTCTTGTGAATCAGTTAAAAATAAATTTAAAAATAAACCATGTTTTATCATGCATGAAGAAAAGTAGCTTAAAATGTTCTCAAGTAAAACACTTGCTTCCCTAAAGGTAAGAAGTAGCTCAGCAAAAGATGTTTAAATAAACATAATCGAGTCAGAATGCTTCATGAGTTCCCCAAAGAACCGCAGTGGAACTTCCAGTACATCCGGTTCTATTAGTATAAGAACTGAAGTGTATTAGACTCCATTCTTCTTTGACATCTTGGGATGCTTTTGGTCTCTTAAGGTGCCATACAATACATTTAATCAGGATTATTCAGGATTGAAACGAGCTGTTTAACCTTTTATGGAGCACCTATGAATATTTTGATGAGGTCTGCTCTGATTGGATGGTTTAGTAGCACCATGTAGAAACAGACAAGCAAGAAAATAAAATGAACCTCAATATTAACACAAAGTACACTAAATTTGTTACTTGCTATGAAACCGTCAGTTTAAGATGATCTGCTTCAACCAGCACACAGTGATAATCACACAGCATGGCTGCTACCTACACGCTGCTGTGGGAGTTGTGATGCTAGTTAAGGTGGAATTGTGTGTCTCTGTATTGTGCAAACCATCAATATTGTCCAAGGTTTGAGAAACATTGGAGTGAAATGTTCAGAGCAAACCAAACACTTTGAATTAAAGTTGTCCAAGATGTTAAGTTAAGCTTAAGCTGGGTAAGTTGAAATGGCTCAGTTCTCTGATCTCTTTTACAAAACAGGATTTGCATTTTGAACTGAACACCGGAACAACAGTGTTTAAAGCTCAGGGTATGTCAGTCCGATGTACCAATCTCTCATTATTGAAGCATTCAAGTTTTCATTCTACGTCCCCTTAACATTAAAATGCTAAAGCTCCAAAGTCAGTGGTTTGAGCAAAGCCAAACTAATTGAAATGAATTCCAGAATAGTAGTTAGGATCTATATGTGAATGGCTAAAGTGGAACTGGGTAAATAGCAGATGATTCCTTAGAAATACTGAGAACCATACCAATACACATAACTCAAAATAAATGCAGCAATTTGCCTGTTATGCAGTACTAGCACTATTTTTTATGGTATTAATCACATATTAGTGTAATTAACTGTGATATGGGAGGCATAGAGGCGTGAACCATGTGCTGAGAGACTTTTTTTTAGGTTTTTTTTATGACTTTTTTTTTACGTTCTTCTCTCCATCTTAAGGTAATTTACAAAGATTAGGGGAATGTCTTAAGTAGAAGATCCATGTGCTGGAAATCTTATGAAAACAAGATTCAAACTACAAATTGAAGCCAGCCAAAACGAAGAGAATATACAGTGCTATGTTTGGACAGTCCATGTAAACTCATAAACCAGTGAACGCACAGTATTCAGAGTTGCACGACAAAGTTGTAAACACATGCAATAAATGTCTATGGTTTATGCAAGCTGTATGTTACCTGAGATCATGAGTCTATGTGTGGTGTCAGAGAATGTACTAGCTGGTGACTAGCCAGCATGTTCTCTGATACCACTTGAACATAGAAGACCAAGCTGGCATTGGCCTGTACGTATTGTTTGCAAGGTAAAAGTGGCAGTTGCAGAACTGGTAGTAACCATCTGGTGATCTGACAGTTTTTTGACTTTGAGTTGACAAAGAGCATCCAAATCCACCGGCAAGCAATTAAAGACTGGGCACCCAACTAAAGAGAGAAACGGAATTGGGACAGCTTTGTCAGCCTGTGAAGTCAGAGAACTGTCACGGCTGCAAATATCTACCATATGTTTCTGTTCAAATGGCAACCAGTAAATGTTGCACTGCCAAAAATGTACTGTAGGTTACTGTTACTACCTATTCACTACATATAGGCTTAATTAAAAAAAACTTTACGAACATCATGAAGAAATGTAATTTACAAATTTAGCATATTTCATTGGCGGGTTTGTTCATGTTGTATCAGACTCTATACCACTCTATACTATATACTCTATGCCGGTGATTTGTCACAACTGGTACATTTAGGGATGGGCATCGGTAGGGTTTTATCAATACCAGCATTAATAATGGTACTACTTATCGATCTGTATACTTAGCGATGCTACGATAATTTGGTGCAAAAACAAAGACATAACATGAAAAGATGTGAAAAGATACAAAATGAAACGATGTGGATAAGGTTATTTTACAACTGAAATTATTACACCCATGAGCAATGCAACATTAGTGACCCCTGATTATCAGACAAAGCTAAGTTAGGCTACCTAGCAATTAGCAAATTATGCTAATTACAGAATTTTAATTCAGTACAGACTTAGTATTGCTGCTTCCCCTTGAAGTTGATTTAGGCTATCAAAATATCCTAATGGCTCTTTTAACGCTACATTTTCTGATGAGGACATCAAACTATCCACCCTGCAGTTTTAACATGAAGTTATGGGGAATGTGGGGAATGAACTAAAAATATGTGCTACAGCAAGACATTTCAACACGGTATCACTATTTGTCAGAACACATTAGGACTACAACAGTTTGATAATTTAATAGTCAAATGAGGTTTCAGTTATTAGAATGAATAAATGACACAAAGTACATTAAATTTGTTACTTGCTATGAAACCTTCAGTTTAAGATGATCTACTTCAAGCAGCACACAGTGATAATCACACAGCATGGCTGCTACCTACATGCTCCTGTGGGAGTTGTGATGCTAATTAAGGTGGAATTGTGTGTCTCTTCTCTGCATTGTGCAAACCATCAATATTGTCCAAGGTTTGAGAAACACAGGAGTGAAATGTTCAGAGCAAACCAAACACTTTGAATTAAAGTTGTCCAGCATATTAAGTTAAGCTTAAACTGGGTAAGTTGAGCTTAAGTTGGCTTCCTATTCGCCAGCTTGTTTTGCAGATTTTCCGTGCTGCCTTAAATGGTGCTACAGCTCCATTCTGGTACATGAGCAAGATGCAACATTTATGGTGGAACAGAATATTTGATTAAAAAGCTGGTGAATAGAAAGCCAATTTCAGCCTTCTTTAAAGATGGTATCACTATTTGTCAGAACACATTAGGACTGCAACAGTTTGACAATTTGATAGTCAAAAAAGGTTTCAGTTATTAGAATGAATAAACAATTATTCAAAATATGAATCGGAGTGCAATTGCGAAACTGTATGCATTCTTTGTGCATTTTGCTGTCTGTCTATGCTCTGCTCTTCCAGCTGATCTAGTCTAGAAGTAACCATTAGAAATTGCCTGCAATGCAGAATAAATTAACCTTCTTAAATACCGATGGCAGCACATCAGGAGCTTCAGGAGCACACCAGGAGCACCACCAAAATCAATATTTTGATGATGACCAGTCAGGAATCAGCGCTAATTTTGTACATGTTCCTAATTTTAATAAATTAATTTCGGCCCATCATTTTCTGAGTAGAGAGTTTCGGAGCCATTTGCACACAGAGGAATTTGTCTTCCACATTTAACCCATCCGTGAAGTGAAACACCCACATACCCACACTCTAGCCACACCTTTGTCAGCTGTTTGAGTGCAACTTCCTTGTGATAGACTCTAACAACGCAATCCACCTTTTATAACAAAAGACCTGAACCCACTCAAGTGACCTGGGTTGTCTTGACCTGACACAGTGGGGCAAACATGACACTAACTGTTTAGGTTTTACAGTAGATTTGATGTTTGATTATAAGATGTCAAGCACAGCCCTTTCCCATTTCCTCAAAATTCCCATATTCCCATGATATCATTCAAACAGCTGTTTGCTCTGATGTCAATACTTCACTTACGACATACATCAAGAAATTACTGTACTCCACTGATCATTTTGTGTCCTCCACTCTGGTAATATCACTTTATGTGCAGCCATCAAATCCTGAAACAGTAGATCAGTTCCACCTGTGTCCCATCAGTAAGAGTCGTGATCAAAGTGTACAGTACATTATTGTAGTGACATTTACAGCTTGCTTTAATATGCCATTCCCATAATACGGTATTAGGCGGTTGTAAAGCCTGGTGTCAAATAAAAAGTCACAGTCCTGTGTAGAACTTTATGTGTCTCTAGAGATGTTTGTATAAGTATGTGATGCTTGATCCCATCCTCTCCTGTTTCTTTTCCTTGGCGTGTGTACTGCAGGGACACCCATGGCTCTGAAAGTTCTGCCCAAAGCGTCCACCAAGCTAAAGGGTTTCCTGCGTGAATACTGTATCTCCCTGCACCTGTCCCACCACCCATGCATCGTGGGCCTGTTCGGAATTGCCTTCCAGTCCGATGAACACTATGGATTCGCTCAGGAGCTGGTGGCCGGACGAGACCTGTTTGCTGTCATCCAGCCTCGGGTTGGTCTTCCCGCACACAGTACATGTAGTAACTCCAACCAGAACATGCAGTAATTCCATACAGGACAGACAGCACCGAATTTCCCAGTGTACTCTGAGGTGCTGTATGTCCGAAAAGGTTGTATAGTCCTTTGGTTTCTAAACATGTATTCCCACTTTTTGGTTTTCAATTATTTTTATTTCTATTTCTATACGCGCATCATCAAAAGAATAGTTGCACAAATAGTTGCACCCAGAAGGAATCAACCAACAAGAACAAAAGTTGGTGAGTAGGTTTGAAATTGTGAGATATGCGAAAGATTCAAGTTTTGGCTGCACGTGTAATGTGAGCAAGGACGGGCCTTATCACTGTACCTGACTGATCCAACAGCCACTATTGCGGAAATTCAGTGAGCAGTGATGCCCTCCATGAGTCATCCTGTTGGCAGACGGCTGCACGACACAGGCCTACATGCACACAGACCATTATGACGACTGTCCTTAACGCATCACATGTCCGGAAGGACTGGTGTTAGTCTACCTCCACCCCTACCAAAAACTGTATGAAAATATTCAAGATGCATGGGATAATGGCATAATCGCTGGACACCATTAAGAACCTCTACAACTCCATCCTGTGACGTCTGGCATGTTGCATTAGCAAACATAGCAACCCAATGCCATACTGAGAGACACTACTTAATAAATATTGTCCATATCAGTCTTAATTTTAATGTTCCTGGTAACTTTTATCTTCCTTTCGAATAGCATTGCAATTCGACACTTCCTTCTTGGTGCAACTATTCTTTTGATGATGAGTGTAAATATAGTCTGTTCCTACAGCCCATGCAAAAAGCTAAAAAAAGACGAGCTTCTAAAATGTGCATGCAACTATTAAGGCTAACTCTTTTGAAAAATGTACTGTGACCCGATAAAACAAAAAATAGAACTCTTCAACAAATTAACGTCACAGGCCCTCATGGTGTGGCCAAAAGAAATAGACTAATATTGAACAAAAATGCTGGAAAAAGCTTGTAACTTCTAACAATGGAAGTCTTTCAATCCTTTTCCCCATCAGTCTTGATTCAGCTGTGATTCAGCATGGCCTGGACAAGTTTCTGGATGTTCAGCCACTCCTGCATCAAAGAATTGCACAGTGTGGCAAGATTCTGTCAGTTCCTTTCTTGGCACAATTCTGAGGAGAATTTCCTGTAGTAGGATTTTAGCCACTGCTGGTAGACCCGTATGACCATACGTTTCCACACACCTACAAATTCAGCTACTTCCTTCACACTGTGCCCTTTGGCATGCCCAAATGCAGTCACTCCTTTTGCTAGTCATTAACATGTTTTTTTTAACACACTGAATGAGACATTCACTGCACTGTATCACCTCTTCTCAATCTACGGATCCCATCACTCTTACTACCAGCTTACACACCAACACACATGGTGACTGTGTATAATTTCCACTTAAAACCACACAAATGTTGTAAATGGACCTCAAAGGAAAATAGAAAAACAAGAAAAATATAGAATATATGCCCTTTACAGTTTCGGGTGTTGACATTGTTTTTTCCTCTGCACGACCGGTGTGTTAGTAATCATGTGTCAGACAGATTTGATGGAAGAAGGCTTGCAGTGCATGCTCAACGTATTTCAGCAATGTGTGTATGCGCAGGGGGGAACTCTCGAAAGGGGTCAGAGCGTGAATTGTAGAGCCGTGCAGCTGCCCGGCTTCCTTTCAGCGCCAGTGAAGGACTGTTGGCTCAGTGAACTCCTGTGAAACATTAAACTCCACACAAAGATTTAAGGCGCAACGACACTCCAGGGGTCTCAAACCCCACAGGAGCCTCTTCATATTAGGATTCCTCCTGCTATGATGTGAGATGCTGTGAGAAGACAAGTTTTATGCTGTATTTGCATTTTTGTCTTGAAAAAAAATTTCATTTTCATTTTGCTCCCCATAGCAGTACACGGCCGATAGTGGCATGAAGCCACACAAACAGTTACTGGTGAAAGGTGATTATGTTCAGAGGAGAGCTTTATTGATGTAGCTTGTTTATTTAAGGTAAAGAAAGCAGGAGGAGTTCTGGGTCAGTCTGGAAATGAACAATGTGATGTTTGGTGTTCATGTTTTCCCAGAAAAATCTTGACACAGCAAACCACTGCAGTCTGAGAAGCGTTGCCACTCACGCTGGCAGAATTTTCTGTTGGATCTCCATTGAAAACTATGGAATGTTTAGTTTACCATCATCCATCTACCACGAACATGTGAAGGTAGCATTATGGTGGCAAAATGTTCTGTTGCATCTTCACTGAAAACAATGGAATATCTGGTTTGCCATCGTACATCTACTGCAAGCATGTGAAAGCAGCTTTAGGCCAAAAGAAACTGAGGCCTATCCACTATTTCTGAATGACTGATGCTTATGCTTTGCAATTTGCATATTGTTGCTGTCCAAAAAATGAATTTTCTGTATCATTTGAGCACAGCCTTTCCATTATGTCCAATTCTTAGGAATAATGGACCAACATAAATGGTCCACAATTATTCTGTAAAAAACTATTACATTACATTAAAGCAAATAAGGTTTTTTCCTTCTCCTGTAAAGTTACTATTTTGGAAATACTCGTTTTTCCTCTGGAAAGCAACGCTATGCACATTCCTTTAGGCCATAATCTTGTTACAAAATGACATGCTACCTAAGAGCAAGGCATCACTACAAAGAAAGTTTCAAAATGTGGGATGTTTGTGGTTTTCACAAGACGTCATTGAAATCATCTAAATTCTAGTGTAATTCATTAGTTGTGGAGTGAGTAACGTTTTGGATTTGGATTTTGCAACCAGGCGTTCTCAGAGTTTTTCTAATGTGGACAACATAAAAATCATTGCTTCAGATTTTTGAGTACAGTCTTTCCTAACAAAACCCTGTAGGTACCTTTTTTATTAATTTATTTAAGAATTTACAGGAATCTTGCTTTCTTCTGGCAGGTAGGAATCCCGGAGTGTGCGGTGAAGCGTTGTGCTGTCCAGGTGGCCAGTGCTCTAGAGTTCATTCACCAGCTGGGCCTGGTTCACCGTGACATCAAACCCGAGAACGTACTTCTACTAGACAGCCACTGCCGGAGGGTCAAGCTGGCCGACTTTGGCCTGACCCAGAAACGGGGCACCCTCATTCGTTTCATCAAGGGCACACTGCCCTACATGCCCCCAGAGCTGTGTGCCATGGTCCTGGAGGAGGGTCAGGAAGAGGTAACAGCCCCCCCACTTAGTGTACAGCCAAGCCTGGACACCTGGGCCTTCGGAGTGCTGCTTTTCTGCATCCTCACAGGTTTCTTCCCGTGGGAGCGCTGCATGGACGCTGATGACTTCTATCAGGAGTTTGCTGACTGGCGGCAGGATCAGGAGAAGACTCCAGTCCCCTCACAATGGAAGCGGTTCACACCAACATGTATGGAGATGTTTGGCCGGCTGCTAGCACTGGATGCTAATGAAAGGTGCTTGCCGGAAGATGTGAAGGGATATGTGGGTAAGGAGTGGTTGAGGTCACAGGGTATGAATGGACTGGTGGGGGACAGTGGCAAAATTAGCACCACATCAGCTCTGAGCCCCTGCAAAAGCAGCCCAGCGCTGCAGTAATGCTGGTATGAAATACGAGAATGGAAAAACGCTATGGAAATACTTAATCCAAAAATGCTAACAAAAATGCTAGTGGGGTTTCCAGCTACCTTGTAAATGAAATGTTAAATCATGTTGTCTAGATTTCATTTACTGCTAGCTGATCAAAAGTGTTGAAGTGTTTAATTAAGAAGCTAATAAGCTAACAGTATGGTAAGCTAAGAACTGAATGGAAATGGGGGATCATTTATGCCACTGTACCATTGTTATTAAAGGAAGGCAAACTGGGTTCTTACAGGGTTCATGCAAAGAAAAGACTCTGTTTTCATTTCCTTCTAGCTTACATCACCTCTTTACAGTAATACTTAGGTCAGTAAATTCAGAAGTTTGAGCATGTAAACGATAGCTACACCCTCTGGTTTCCATAAACCGCTAGCTACATTACCACATTGTATTCTATTTATAGTTCATTAAGATGCTCTTAAGCTATTAGAGAAATTATAGATTATAATGGGAAACAGTGCTGTGTTAATCAATGCCTTCTAATTTCTGATACCACAATCCGTTTTCTTACATGTGCAAACTGAGAAATCTGAGGGGAATCAGAGTAAGAGTTTACATGCCCTACTCAGTTTCTTAATCAGATTTCTAGACCTTAATTTAATCTGAGAAATCGGAGCATGCTGTTTACATGACCACTTGTATAATCCGATGTGATCTGATTGTGATCGGATTGTTAAGTTCATGTAAATGCACTCATTTTTTATAGAGACAAACAAGCCGTACAGGGTTTAGCTACAATGTAAATAAAAAATGTATAGAAATCAAATTTAGCAGGTTAACAGAACTTAGCAGAAGTTAGCTACAATGTAAATTTAAATTTATAGAAATTAACTGAAAGGTATTCAAACTTGGTTAGTTAACAGAACAATACACAATTTTTGTGTTGATTTGTTTTTTTATTGAAAGTGTTGAAATTTACCATGTAAATGTGACTTGTCCCAAGGTTTTCATTTACTACCAGCTACATTAGCATCTTTGAGGTAACAAGCAAAACAAAGACTGAGGGGGAAGTACTGTGTCAGATTTATAATCCTATGAGAGTCTTAGGCTAAGAACCTGTTTGAAAAGTGCTCATATCGCTCTGTACATTTTCAGCACTGTTATACTCTTACATATGCTATATGTTGATCTAAAGGGGAATTTCACCTTTCAACTTTTCAGAGTTTCTGAATAATTCTGAGATTTAGAAACAGATTCATTTGGCATGGTTTCATATAAAATGGTTAACTGTCAAGAAACTGTGATTTCCTTACAGTGGCAGAACCAGGGGCACCATATCTACAACACAAATATAGCCTTTTCGTTTACTATCCAAAGCCACCAGTGAACCTACACACATCTTGTTATATGACTTGTTATATGTAATGATGATGATTAATGGCAAAATAGGCATAAATATGAAAAAAAGAGTTTTCCTTAGGAACTATTTTGTCTTAGAATGCCTTCCCTGTCCTCTGCCATTAACGTATTCAAATAAACGGATTAAATGACATTTTAAGCCAAAACTTTATCACAAAACTATCATAAAACACAGTGTTAAACAGCAGGCAATTTATTCATAAGCATTCAGATGTCTGGTTCCCTTTACCACAAGCAGTTCTGGCTCAGCAAGGTTCTCTGGATTTGAGCATTTCACCCCAAACCACTCTTAATGACTTTGTTTACATCTCAAACATTTAATTATGTAGATGTGATTTTTGAATCAAAATCAGTGGAGTTCCCCTGGTCACCCAGCTTGGCCGTACTGCTTGACTGGCATGCCAGCATCAGAATGCCCCCGTCATTGTTAGGGTATACTAGACATTAGTGTCTACTACTGTTGCAGTAATACCGTGTAGTAGCACCAGAATGGCCTACCTCTACTAATGAGCTAATGATGTGTTTGTGGTGTTATTGCACTGATGCAGATGTCATTTGTCAGTGAGAAATTGTATTTTATGTAAGTTTGATTGTAAATGTTGAACAGCAAAATAGCAATACAAAACATGCTGATTAATCACATCATAAGATAAGATAAGATAAGACTTTATTGATCCCGAAGGAAATTGTAGTACTAAGTTTATGAGCATGGACTGTTGTTGGTGGAGAGCCTTTTACGGGTTGCAGGTTATGCCTTTGTATGAAACATAATAAACACATAAATCAACTCTTCGGCTGCTTTTTTCATCCTGTTGAAGATTGCTTTGATCTGCTTTGAAGTGGAAGTCATCTATGGCACACATACAGATACTTGCTGCCCCGAGCCTTCACCCTCTCACAGTGAATAATCGCTTGGCATCTGCTGCAGCTGGTAGGACAGTGACGGACAGTATGCTGGTGTAGGCTGGGTGCTGGCATTGATGCATTCGTCCCACAGAGGGGCTTGTGTGTCCTGCAGGCCGGGGGTCTGTTTGGCACAGAGCCCTAGCCCAACAGCTCCTCGTGCTTTGCAGCATATTTAGAGGGTTACACCAACTAGTATTGGGTTTCTACTGTCCCACTGGGGGGTCGGATCTTACAGCACCCCATCATGGGACTGCATTAATATTCTAGGTGGCATAAAAGCAACAAGCTGAAAAGTTTGTTGCCTATGCGGGCAGTACATAAATCAACGTCTTGACTGTTTTATACGCCGTAGCTATAGATATATGGTAAACATAACAGCCAACACTTGTTTTAAGTGTTGTTTCAACCGCCTGCAAATGGGCGGCTTACTAACATCTTGTAACATGTGCTTTAACTTTTCAACAGACTCAGCTCATGCCTGTAGACGCTACATAACAATGCGTGTCTTCCTAGTAAACATGGCGATATACAGTGTCCATTCCAGGAACGTTCTTTCCAGGCGACACCAAACTGAGATGGGATGAAGTCATCACCAAACACTCGGTTGCAGCTGTTCTAATTGGTACTTAACAGTCACACTATCTGAAGCCAATGCTAAGTTATTATGGAGCTAATGAATACCCCGTCTGTTTAGAGTTCACATCACAACATGTGAATTTCATAAAGCGCCGTATGTTTTACCTGTAGGGTGTTAGTACGCTGTGCATGTAGCTGTAAGTAATCATACAGGCTTTAGCTCTTTTTAAGCAAAACCTCACACAAAGTCAAGAAACGGCAATTGATTAATTAATTAGATATCCACATTTATATCCACAATTTTAACATGGCTTTTTTCATTTATTTATTGTTAAGTTTTAATTACATTATGACATTAATTAATATAAAACGTTAATTAATTACAGAAACAAAAGGGGGATGAAGGGAAAAACATAAAATGTCCAACAGGAAATTGCTCATGCTGCAAAAACTATATCATGGCAAGTAAAATGAACTTGTATGTAGTTAGTCTTCCAATTTTGTAATCTTATAATTTCATATATATATATATATATATATATATTCTTTTTAAGAGAAAATACTCTTAAGTTATCTTAAATAATCATAACATGACAAATATATGTCAGTTAGATATAAGATCATGTATCTTTGCTTAGATATAATTTTTGCAGTGCAGTCAGCAATTTTTGCTGTGTTATCTTGGCAAATACAGCTAACTGAGCTCTCCCATTGGTTAGGTGTTCAGGAACTTGATAGAAGACCTTACACCACAGCTTACATAAGCCTCCTTTCTACAGTAGCCAGAAGAATTAAAATAATTAAGTCCCTTAATTTTCCACCATGCATTCTTTTCAATTCTTTTCAGCTGTGTGGATTTTATTTAAATTAAAATCTGTATGATTTAACTAAAACTAAAAACAAACCTGATTTTCTTCTTCGCGGGTGAGCAATAAATGTTGTAATTGTGTTGTAAAACTTACTTATGGTCTTTGTGGAGAGGGGTAAATTGTTTTCACAGGAAGGCGCTCCCTCATTGCTTGCTAGCAGTTCAACACAACATTTCACACTAAGGTAGGCAACAGTGTCTTAGTCAATCTGCTAACAGAGTTATATCTTTGATCATATTAATTAAATATAATATAATAAATACACAATAAGTATAATTAAATAAAATATCAGTTTCCAATCTATATGCAGAACGGTCTGCTGAAAGAAGTGGAACAACAATGGAATAGTGGACAATAGAATCAACCAATCATATTTTTATTTTCAAGTAGGTCTTTTTGAACTTAATGTTGAGATAGTACGGTAGAACTTAGAGCGGTGTCCCAACTAGTTATTTAAGACCCAAACTAAAGGCCTAGTTCTAACAGTCATGGATCCCAACCTGTATTGACATGCTGTTTTTTGTTGTACTTGGCACATTAATATACAACGCCACTGATCTGTCCAGCATTTCATCAAGTGTGTCACAAAGAATGTGCCTCAGGCAAAAAGTTTTTAGAACCAGAACTAACCATTTTATAGGAAAGCTTACACTGAGACCAACTTGTGCAGTGATGAATCATGAGGTTTTGTGCTTG
This sequence comes from Semaprochilodus insignis, assembly GCA_034552555.1. NCBI lineage: Eukaryota > Metazoa > Chordata > Actinopteri > Characiformes > Prochilodontidae > Semaprochilodus > Semaprochilodus insignis. The sequence continues at coordinate 16,245,966 of CM067484.1, read as the reverse complement.
AGACAACAGCTGAAGTGACATCACACAACATTTTTCCACTCTTCACCCTGTCTAATGTGTAATATGGAAGCAAAAACAACAGGCTCTGGAAGAGATTCAATGGCCAACAAGCTTGCTGAGAGAAGGGATCCCATTTGACAGATAACCACACGGCCTCCTACTCATAAATCCCCACTGTTATGCTTTGTTATGGAAAATTACCACAACCAACCCACAATCTCACAGCCAGCAGCTTCCGATTACACCAGTCCACAGGGCTTTGTGTGATGGAAGCCATTTCACTAGTCCATGCTGATTGGCCAGGCAAGGGGAAAACAAGGCCTGAGCAGTGAACCAGTATCAGATGAGATGACAGGTTGAGGAGAACAGATCGTTTGTACATGAATATCATATACTGTGATGACATTACAGCATCTGGAAGAGATATTACAATGTGAATGGTGGCTTCATAAAGTATGCGAACATCTGTGCCATACTTAAACCTGTATTCTTAACTGTGTTAAAAAGCAATATGACAATCCAAGTGACATTTATTTTAAACAGGACTTTTCCCAAAGCTTTAGAGGGTTTGTCTCAGAGGGTTATTTCTTCAGAGTGCTGCACGTTTGCATTCAACATGTCTACACTTCTGAGTTCATCAATGTCCCATCGATAAACACAAGCACAATGATAGCATTGCAAGAAAAACAGTACAAGACTTTCTGTACCAGACTGTGCAGACCTACAGAAGTCCAGGGACACCATAATGTAGTTATAGTTTTGTGGACTGTAATGTTAAGGTAATGACTTGGATTGTTATTTTTCTTGTAATCTCAGGATAAGTTGTGAATAACTTTTGCTTTCTTGAGATCACAAGCCAAATAAGTTGTAATATCAAGAAAACGATTTTTGTTAACTTGACATCACAAAACAAATAAGATATCAAGATGATGGCCTCTAGCTAAAAGTCCAGAAAATTATAACTACCTTACGGTCTCTCTGGACTTTTGTAGAAAACCAGTAGTGGAGTCTGGCTGGAATTTTTCTCCAGGTTTTCCACACAAAATGGGTCTTATCACTTCTCTAAAACAAATAACATATTATTAATTACTTAAAGAACCTCATTAAAGTTTATCAAGTTTGTTTATGATTTTTATCAAAAATCATAATAACAATAATAAGAATAATAATAAGAATGCTATGTATGAAAATGATTTGTCATTGTTTCTTTCTTAAAACACACTCAGCTGAGACAAAGACTCTGTAATGTGGGGAGCTCAGAAACAGAGAGGGGATCCATTTAGGTAGGATTTATTAAACAAAAACATCAAAAATCCCAGAAAACATGAAACACAAAAAGGTCCAAAAATGCAAAGCTCAGAAGTTAACAAAAACCCAAAACCGAAATTCCAAAAATCATAACGCCCAGAAGTATCTCAAAAAATGACAAAAAGGCAAGAAGATATTCCATCTGACACAAAAAACGAAACACAAGGATTATTGAGATATCAAACTCTTACTAGAACTGAGAACACTAGGACAGTCAACAGTCTGGTGGTTAGCGTGAGAAGTGTCCCAAGAGTGCATCTCCTGGGAAGACCTGACAGACTTGGGGGGGGGGGGGGGGTGGTTGGGTAAACTCGCTGCTGAAGGAAAAGATTTGCGTGCCCCTTGAGCAGAAAGGATTGGGAATAATGAGGAGTCAAGTAATGTTAGGACATGTAAAAATGCATAATAAAAAAGGAAGAAATCTAAGAGACCAGTGCAGCAAAGTACCAGAACCAGAGTAAACATGGTCAGAGGACAGATGATTTCAGAGTGGCTGAAAGGTAGACTCAAATACTTTAATTGTTCTCAGGCATAACTTTGACATGTTAATAGCATTCCTGCTACATACTGAGCGATGCTTTGATCACTCCAAAAATACAGGGGTTGGACAATGAAACTGAAACACCTGGTTTTAGACCACAATCATTTATTAGTATGGTGTAGGGCCTCCTTTTGCGGCCAATACAGCGTCAGTTCGTCTTGGGAATGACATATGCAAGTCCTTTTTTGGATACAATCCGGGTTAGCACCCGAACATCCCTTTCAGACAGCTTCCTCTTGCATCCACAGTTAATCCTGTTGGATGTGGTGTTTAAATTCTGCCTCTTAATTAAATTAAGAGCAAATAATACATATTTTCCAGTCCCACCACAAATGTCCTTATCTGGCTGTGGTTTTGCGGGGCTTTAGAACTTACAAGCTCCTGATGTTGGGAGGTCTGTGTTCCCATGTGACACACCGGTCCCGCCACAGTGGGCACTTTCACTGTCACTTTAAATAAGAAAGCAATAAACTTGTTCTAAAAAGTTACAAAGTGTCAAAAAAATCAGTCCCACACAGACCTCTACTTGGCTGGTCATGCTACACAGAGGCTCCTGTAGTTATTTACATTTCTTATCTCAACCTTATAAAAGTTTAAAAGAGGTAGACGCATGTTGTTGCTCCGTTAACTTACTATTTCATGTTAACTTACTATTTTTGGTTGATTGTGACATTGAAAAAAATTGACAGAAAACTTGAATATGGCTTTTTTTTCAGAGCACAACTTCTATTTATCTGTAACATGCAAATAAACCAAACATAACCTTAACTTTTGATACATTTTATATTTCACAATCTTTGTGCAGACGAATGTGCTGTGTATTTTCATTTCAATAACAAAACAAAACACGTCATTTGATTAGGAACACACAAACATTTGTATTTAAATTTATTTGTCTCAGCAGTGCATATCATATTGTGAATTTTTTGTACACCCCAATTCATCATATTTCATATTCATTAATGGCAGTGTTAATAATGTTTCCACAGACTGATGGTTTTGGTCTTACACACACTCCTTTCTGCAATTATCTGATTTTACTGTTGGTCATATAAACAGCATACTCAGATTTCTTAGGTCAAATTAAGGCCTAAGAATCCAGTTATGCAATCTAATAACGAGAGCTGGATTGTAACCCAGTAATCCGGTTTCTCAGCACATATGTACCCACAGTCTGATTTGATTCAGATTTCTCTTTCTGCACGAGTGAGGCCGCTGTACCACAAAGTAGCAATTAGCATTCAAACAGAAACCGCAAGACGGCAACAAAACAGACGCTTGCTGAAATGAAGGGTGCAAATATTCTTCATCTTCTGTATGACATATGTTCATATTTTCAGGTAAAGTGACCTGTTGCTTAAAAATGATGTGGGTTTTCTGTGGGTTTATTAGCTGGTGGCAAAGCAGAAATCCAGACTCATATAGACTCGGAGTTTCCCATTATCTGATTACCCAAGTGCATGTTAACAAAGTGAACAAATTACTGACAAAATCTTCTGATTTTCTACAGTTATCAGATTATTAAGTGCATGTAACCGCACTCAGTGTCATCATGCCGTGCTGAATGCTTTTGCAGGGTTACAGACAGCTGCCTGCTGAGCAAAGCATGCTTTTATGACAGCCATAAAAACATAGGCCACAGTATATCATTCACAGGTTATAAACAGATTGTAAACATTTCCATTAGGTTTAAATATATGCTTTTTTTAAATTATACTTTTTTATTTGTGTTGGTTTGTATGAGTGGCCTTCTATGGCAATGGTTTTGAGCACTATACATTAAAAGCATGCATAATGTCAACTTGAATCAAGTTTACAGGCCACAAAGTGCAGGCAGTTAAAATTCTACTGCATCCGAGTGCTTCAAAGACTCCAAAGAATCTCTATGCAGCTCCATGCTACAAAGATTCACTTTTATAGTGACATCACTAACGTATTAGATCATGAGAAGTAGACGTTTAAACCAACTTATCTCCTAAAAAATGGAAGCTGTAATAAAAAGTGTACATGGTACATGTACATGACATAATATATATTGTATATAGATATAGATATTACTTTGTACTGAGAGTGTAAATTTAATAGACAACGAGGTTGATCTCTGTATATGTTTCTAAGACACATTTTAAAAAGCATGGTTCTTCAAAGGTTCTTCACTGAAGACAACAGAACCATCAATTCAACTTGCATGGTTCTTTGCATGGTGAAATGGTTGTTCAAAGTGATGGAGAATGTGATTCTATATACCACCAAAAAGGGTCCTTCTGTGTCAACCTTATAACAACAGAAGAACCCTTTTTGATGCTGTATACTACCACATTCTCCATCAATTTTAAGAACCATTAAACCATGCAAAGAACCATTTAACCATGCACGTGGTTCCTTGGGTGTTCATGGTTCAGTATAGAACTACTGTCTTTACTAATGAAGTCATTTTCATTATATACACTGAAAAAAGACTTGACTTGATTTGAACATATCCAACACTTCCACATGAATAAAACTGAACTGCTTGTAATCAACACAATTAATAACTTTAAATGTAACAATGCAAAGCCAAATTTCACATTCACATTCAAATAAGCTCCTAAAACTATATAATAAATATTAATAATTTATTAGTAAAAGTTAACTGAGCAATAAGTCTGAAATTTAAGGTTTTAATTAATTCCCAAAATGCTTCAGCAAAGTATCAAGGATGATGACAACACTCTTGTTTATGAACCCTTCCTTCAGTTTGTAAGTTAAAGACAATATAAATGCAAGCCCTCCTAAAAATGTCCATTACTGTTTTAAGTGGAGCATAAATCAAATCCCGGACTGGAATTTTAACCCCCCATTTAAACACTGGAATGTCCTCTGTTCTATTCCGGGGGTTCAGTCCCTGCTGACATGTCAATCTGGCATCGGCGTCAGAGGTCGAGTGCAGTGTTTATATAAAACATTGGAAGCACCACTTACAAATTAGCTCCTTTGGGTAAAGCTGATGCCCAGTGATGTTAAACAGGCCTGTAGGAGCAATGACCAAAATACCCCACACAGTTCTGCATGTGTATGTGTGTGGCCGTGTGTGTGTGTATTCTTAGAATTCTCTACCAGCTGAACGCCAATCTACAAAAAATGATATCTGCAAGGTATATCAATCAAACAACCACTATTTACAGAGCTCTAGTCATGAAACAGTTACTGATTTCATGGTGAACCATGGTAAAATATCTGATGATTATTATTATCAATATTTGAATTATCATTAAAACTGTAGTTGATTGCTGCACTTCAAAAACTCATATTAAATACTGTCCAGCATCAAGCAAAATTAACAACAGTCTCCCAGACAAAGCTGCATCATGAACAGGGTAGTTTTGTTTCTGTGAAGAATGGTGAAAGGCAGTGACAGTGATCCATTGACCTTACAGCCATTTGAGAGAAGTAACATTTAACATACAGTAAAAGGTTTGAACGTTCTCATGGCCATATGGTGCTACCATTAATGTTAATGCACATTTAATATGGCAAAGGATAAAAATAAAACATATAAAATAAAAATATGACATTTAATAAAAAATATGTACTATACTAAGTTTTACTTTTATGCATCAATTTAACACAGCAGCTGCTCTTTACTTCATGTGAAAATTTCATGACCAATGAACAATCAACCCATTTGGAAAAATTAAGACATCAAACGACTTAACATCACCTTCCATTCAATTACTAAAACACAAACTTTCTGAAATGCATATACTATACGTATATGGCTATAAGTATATACAGATTAGTAAGTGAACTCAATAACCCAATAATTAATCATAGATTAACATGCAGAAGCACACAGACGCACATACAGAAGTCATTGTATACGGGGCATCCAGGAGGAACAGAGAGAAACGGCTTCTTGTGCTGTGTATCAAACTATAGCAATTTTAGAGCAGTAGAGTTTAACCCACAGCACCAGAGCCGTTCCCTAAAGACACTGCTTCAGCCCCAACAAAACACCAATTAACACACAGTTAACAGTAGTTAAATAGCTAATAATTCAGAAAAAAGACTATTAAATTAATGATACATATGAATTATTATTTTTTATAGAAATGAATATAAAAATAGAAATTCCTTGAGATTTATTGAGTTCAACTTAAAAGAAATGAATGTTGTTTTTTTCTGTGGCTCATTTTACAGTACAGTACTAGGACAAGATCTTTGCATTTTTAAAAGTGTAAATTGAGAATGAAATGAATATTCTGCATTATTTCACTATTTGTAGAAGGCAGTGTAACTGAATAATAAAATCTATTTGATAGATTTAGTAGGAATTAGCAATACCACATTAATATATACAGCTTTACAGGTGAAGGTAACTTTTTTAATGTAACAAGTTGATTTTTGCAAGTAAGTGAAGTAATTATAAATTTCAGTATTACAGACTTTAGTATGATAACAAAATACTGTTGCTAAATAAAACCTTGTATAAGTAAAAAGCAATAAAAATGGAGAAGTGTGCATCAGCAGAGACATATAAACACTGTATGTATATAGTTTGAACATGCCCAGTTACATTACATCAATAATTGATTTTCTAAATGAAAATTAGTTAGCATATCCTCTACAGGGAACAATCTTAAATATGACTTCTAAAAGAATTAGTGCACAGTTTCAATTTATTTGCTAAGTTTCATGTACTGCTAAAAATAAAATATATAATATAAAATGTTACTATTTTTAAACTGGACAGTTTTGACTAATTTTAATTTAGAAAATCAACAGAACATGTAAAACACATATGAGGAGAATGCTAATAAGATCTACATTTATAAGAAAGAAAGTTTGAAAAAGCACCCAGAATGTAGATGCCAAAAAAATAAAAACATAAAAACAGATCTACGAAGGTCTCACTATGCATCCTAAGTATTACAGCGACAGCATTCTTAAAAATAAAGATGGCTAAAAGAGTCTTTAATGAACAAATCTTGAGTTTAAGTGTGAAGAACCTTACAACCTCCACATATGTCTGATTTGTACAACTGTGCAGCCAGGCCAAGAATTCCTTTATTAGTAAAGGGACATTTATTTGTAAGAGTGTAGATAGTTTGGTCCTTCAGTAAGCCACTGCCAGAAGTGCTGTAAGCTAGAAAAAAACTGGCAATAAGTAAAATCATCTATCTATCTGTCTGTTTTTTAAAAAAAGAAAATTACAGAAAAACAAAGCATAAAATCCACTGCACCAAATCTATCAACCATGTACCTCTAGCCATGTTTCGCTAACAGCTTGAAAGTCACCTTGTTCACTGGTCTCTCTCTAGCTTGGTCTATTCACCAGGTTCTACTGACATATCTGCTGCCACATGGACCTCTGAGAAAGAGCTTTCTCCTGCATCACTGACCACAGCCTGGGTCGAGACAGCATCATCATAGTCATCCAGCACGTCCAGCTTAACCTCATAACTTGCATCATCTGCAAACAAAAAACATTTTTTTAGTTATTTTAGTATACAGAATGCAATGATGTGCAAATTGTTTGAAGCATATATTCATAAAAATGTGGGTTTTTTTTAAATATATGCCCATTTTGAATTTGAAACATGTTCAGAAACATTGGGACAGGAGAAATAAAAGACAGATAAAGTTGTGTAATGCTATAAACACCTGGTGGAACATATATATCACCAATCATAAGGATGATTGGCAACAGGCCAGTAACACGACTGGATGTAAAATAGAGGCAAGCATCCCGGAGAGACAAGACAGAGGGGTTTAGAAGTGAAGATGGGGAAGTTCACTACCTTCTGAAAGACTTCACAGGCAAATAGTGTAACAGTTCAAGAACAATGTTTCTCAATGCCAAAAAGAAAAAAGAGATTGGAGATTTCATCATTTAAGGAACATAATATAATTAAAAGGTTTTGAGATAACTCTGTATGCAAAGGACAAGGGTCAACACCAGTACTGAATGGTTGTTATCATTGGGCCCTCAGACAGAAGTGCATTAAAACAGACATGGTTCTGTAGTGGAGTCCAGAAACATTTCCCAAAACCATTGTAATTCAAAATGGGCATACAGTTTTTGTAAACAACAAAAACACTTCTCCCTTTCAGTTATATATATATTATATATAAATTGTCAAAACACCGAGTAAGTTAGCTGGTCTGGGGGGAAGGAGAGGCTCAGTAGGGCTACTGTTTCCTGACTCTTGTGGTCTGTCACTAGTTTCCTCAACATCATCATATTCAGTCCTGGAAGAGTCTTCACTTGTACTCCCTTCCTCGTCTTCACCTTCACAAAGAAAGAAAGAAAGAAAGAAAGAAAGAAAGAAAGAAAGAAAGGAAGGAATAGTGTTTTTGGTGTAACTGGACAAATTGCACAAATCTCACCAATGTGAACAACAATGCACAGTACACAATAATTTGTGTTGTAATTTGTGTCTAGAAATGCACAGGCTTGTGGAGAAATGTGTGCAGCTGTGGTAGAACTGAGTTCTTAACATTACCTGGGCTTTTGGGCTTGTCTTCCATTGGATTCATAGTAGGGTCAATGTCTTCATAGTCATCATTTTCAAACACATACGAGTTTCTATCAGGCAGGTCTAGATTTGAAAGGAAACAATACCTTGCATATTTTGGGAATGCTTACTGATAACTTGCATAAATGAAAAAAGTGAGTGACATTATAAAATACATGGATTTCAATGCTTAAAATTCTGCTTTATTCAAACACGGGGATGTAAAACCAAATTTTTACCTCTGTTTTTAGTATTTGAATCCTGCACTTCCATACTGCTTAGCTCTACATCCTGGTGTCTAGGAGAACATTTCAGTCTTACTGCAAAGAAAGAAAAAGAAAGAAAGAAAGAAAGAGTGTTGGTGTAACTGGACAAATTGCTATTACTTTGTGGTATGTAGTTATCTAGTTTCTGAGTCAAAAGAGAAAAACAGATTCCTAAGAACTGCTTTAACTCAAGCTGACTACTCTTATAAATTTTGAAAAAAAAAAAATTCTAAGTGAAGTTAAATCACACTCTACACACATCAAACCACCTGCAAATTCTATATATATATATATATATATTCTTTATTGTGTGGGGACTAAGGCAAGCTGTCGCAGCAAAAACTACAGGACAAAAGAAAAAGCAAGATTTCCACCTAGTGGTTGAGCAGTTTTGTACCAGCAAATATTGCAGAATACATTTTGGGAAGTAATAAAAATATTAGATAGGTTCATAGTCTTTAAAAAACCCATTCAAGTAACCTATTCAAGAAATGCTGATAGAAAATTTGCTTTGTTAGAACTAAAGTGATTACATTTTCTTTTCTCTTTCTCAGAAAAAAACAAATCTATTTATACTTTTGGTAACAATTCCTGTATTCATAATGCATTTAAATGCTCTAATAAGTCTTGTTATGGCTAACATAACACCATATAATACTGGGCACAGGCTTGAAAAATTATGTAGAATTATTCTACCTTTTATGTAGTTAGAATAACATGCATAACACTGTACAAAGTAAGAATATATGCACTATAATCCATAATGAATTATGTTGTAGAACATTGTATGCACTAATGCTGTAATGAACTTTCTAGAGCTTGAAGTCTATTAAATATTAAGGAATTTCCATTTCAGTACATAATACCTTATATAGTACCTGTATTAAAAGGCCCACTTGTGAGAGAAAAAAGACAACATTCATTGACAGGTGCAGTTTTACTTTTGTCCATGAGTTTAGTTCTTTTGTGTCTATGTGTCTGTGTCTATGTATTATGCTGAATAGGTGATGTTCAGTGTGTCAGTAGAGCTACTTACAGAGGGCAAGGATGCTTTTTCTCTGCCAGATCACAATAACTACCACCACCAAAAGGAAGAAGAGCCCAACCATGAGACCCGGAACAACTCCCAACGCATGTTCTGGGGTTGAAAACATTCAGAAATATTTCATACCCAAAAGCAATTTAACCCATTTATGTCCATGAATCTTTACAAAATGTGAAAATATGCTGGATGACTTTTGTACAGTTATAGCTGGATGAACATAGAACCTGGTTTTCTTTGATTACAGTAGTTTATACTTATTAACAATCAAATCTTCTTTTTTCTGTTTTCTGTTCTGGTTAGAAATAAGTGGTCCTGTATAAGTAAAGTCATAGAATCTCTCTTAATTGAATCTTGTTCAATTAAAACCACCTGTTTCAACTTTCATGAGCTCTCTGATTAAAGAAGAAAAAAGATTAAAGTTGGCTTCCTATCTGAATTTCCCATTCCACCTTAAATGGTGCGCCAGTTATATGCTGGCACTATTTAAGGTGGAATGAGAAATTCAAATAAGAAGCCATCTTGTAAGCCAGCTTTGTGAAGGTGGAAGTCATCGTGGGTGATATAGAGATTTCAGCAGTCAATCTCATCGTGCCCTGTGCATCTGAGCTGCTTGGCCATAGAAAAATCTTTCATTCTTGCTCATTTTGATGCGGCTCATGGTAGCTTACGCCATCTAAAATTTCTTCACATCACAGTAGTGGATAAAAAATTAAATTAATGTGCATAACATTTGTGAAAGGCTTGGATGGAGACCTGGCTATCAGAGAGAATGGGGAAGAGCAGGTTTACAGCATGTTTGGTACTTCTTGAAGTGCAGCGTTAAAAACATTACAACAACAACATGACTCAACAAAAACGCTGCTTTGGTGTTCAGTTGGAGGAACCCAAAAATCAAAAACATAACACTGCATTTTCAGTAATGCAATATTTTGCCTAATAAGAATACATCTGGAGGTTTGTAACTCTGAGGTTAGGATACGATGATCAACTTCAGAACTGTGATTCCGTATCCTAATTTCAGTCCTAACTGAAGTTGCATGGTGACTAAACAGGTCGATTTTGGAGTTAAGATATTTCTGTAACATGGGCCTCTGTAATATTGTTTAAAACAATGTCCATACCGTCAGTGAAACACCTTGGTTCTACGGTCTTTGCACTTACTTTCACAGATTATAGTACGTCGTTGGCTGCAGGATTCATATTTGATGCAGTCCACTGGATCGCTCACATGTTTGTTTTCACACTGAATTGAGATCTGTGCACCTGAATATTCTTTAGAATATGAAAAGTCTTTGGCATTTCCACAGTTCTTGTATCTGCATATTACATCAGCATCATCAGTACTCTTGATACACACTGGTTCCCACTTTCCTCTGTAGCGCACTTGAAGTTCACCACCACATTCCTCAGTGAAGTTGAATTCGACAGCACCTATAAAATGAGAGTGTAATATAATGTACTGCTACTTTATGCTTTACTTAATTTTGGTAATTATGACAGTATAATATATCATGGTCTAGTAGTCTAGTAATTGTGACAGGCTGAGTGGCTAGTGAATAATAAAGTGAACAGAAAATGAACTGATCTCTAAGGTTAAAAATAAAAGATTCTTTTTTTAGCATTTTAAGCAAGTTTGGTGCATTTTTTTGTTTTGTTTTGTACAATTTAGAGTGAAACAAGACAGGAGCACCATGCAAAATTTTGGGTGCCCCAAGAGATTTGTGTTCTCAACTTTTACCAAGGTACCAATACCTTGACATCTCTTGAACACTCTGACATCTCAAACAACTTCTGCCCAGCCCTCTAAATTAAAATAATCACCACAATAATGACTACAAAGCCCAGACGAAACCTTTAAGAAGATAGCACAGTGTTTGTTTGTTCAGTACTGTACTATTATAAAAGCAGTAACTATACTAGATACTAATATAAAATACTAGACACTTATTGTTCTATTTAATTATATTATTTTCTTAAATAACCTAATTTTTTGGTGCAGATTTGCAGTTTCTTATTGACTATTACCTTAATTGGTCTTATTTGAGTATTTATTTTATTATGCGAATTAGTTCCGTTTTGTTTCATTTGTTTTAGTTTATTTAATTCATTTTTTTTTTATCTTTCTCAATCCCTGTTGAACTTTACCCTTTATGAAGCACATTGTGTGTGACACTGTGTTAAAAGTACTGGCTCACCTGCACAGGCCACCGAAATGACGCTGTCACAGTTGCTGTTCCAGGAGTTGCACTGCCACAGTCTGTTTTCGTGACCAGAGCAGCTGAAGCATTGTGCTTTACCTTTGACATTAGTGGTCCAGGAGGTGATGAACTTTCTGCAGTGCAGGTGATGACACAGCTCACTGAAGACACGCTTTGTGTTATGCGAATTACCACACATACGTTTGTTCTGGTTGATCCGCACCTCACCCGTACAGTTCCCTAGAAGTTTTACTTCAGGGTTTCCTGAGAACACACACAACAAGCATACTGCTTTATAGTCTTTGCAGCATCACCAAATGTGTCTGATTCCATATTCCACTTGATTTATAAATATTTGAGCAATTGGTCTTGTGCTGTTGTCCTTTTAAAATTGGCCATAAATTTGAATTTTGGTCTCAGAACATGTGTTTTTGAGAAACTTCCTTTAAGAACACAATCACAGTGGTTAGAAACATAATGAAAAAAATCTTTCATATCAGAACAACACTGCACTTCCGTGGGAAGATGCAGTGCAAAATATGTTGTGATGTCGCCATGCACGTTGCATGTTATAGTTTCATAAATTCCTCCAGGATCAATGAAGTGTTTTCTTACCTTATAAACTATATTATTCTCTATTCTCACTCAAGGGGAAGCTTTAGGGCCTTCAGGGAAGGTCTAATTATTTCTGAACTCAAAATGTGTCTGCTATTTTTAGTTGTTTTACTTCAACAGAATCATGAATTTGTCTTGCAGTTGAACTCAGTTATTTTCCATCCCACCTTAAATGGTGCAGTAATTAGATTCCTGTACCTAAATGTGTCAGAATGTATTTACTGCACTGTTTAAGGTGGACTGAAAAATTCAAATAAGAAGACAATTTCAGCTTAGTTGGAAGTGTACTTGCAAATCACTGTTACCTTAGTGCTAACAAACTGCTACAATCCTATAGGGACACTACCAGAAATTAGGATCATCACTGATGTCAGTATTTCCTCTTATTTTCACAGAGTTTTGACATTTTTGGTCTAAAATGAAGGCCTAGCACAAAGAACATAGTGTTACTTAAGCAATAGTGTAACAGACATTTTGTAGAACCATACACCCAAGAACCACTTTGGAACATTTAATTTACACAGAATAGCTATGATAAGAATATGTCCTTGTCAAGATTTATACTTTAACCATTTTTGCAGAACCGGTTGGAGTTAAGACTGTTCTTACCATTACATTTGATGTTGAGATGCTGGAGCTGTGTAGATGTCTCTTTAACCTCACAGTCCAAGATGGTTTTGGGTGTCCCTGTGCACTTATAGCTTCTATCATGTTGCTTGTAGCTCTCTGTAATGTAGGAAGTGAAATTCCCACAGTTCAGATACCTACACAGCTCTTCACCTTCCGTTGCCTCCCAACCTTCACTGCTTACTGCAATCAGGTGTTTTTGGTCCCAGGCGTAGACCTTACCCGAGCATGCATTGTCAGGGTCGGTGAGGAGCAGCCTTCTCCAGCCTAGGAAAAGAGCCAATATTAGATAGATGGTGCGAAACTGTGATGGAGAATATTATGTCTACATATATCATGAGTCCACTACTGTTAAAAAAAATGAATCAATATTATCAATAATACAAAGCCTTTTGATGAAATTACAATGAACTTGTAGAAACTGCCTCTAATAAACAAAAATGGTGTACATTCACTGTTCAAAGACAACAAAAGAAGCTATAAATCTAGAAATAATATGTTGTTATAGATTGTTGCAGGGAGGAGAAGTTTATAAAACCACTACTTTTCATCCATTATTCATCCATTATTTCTATCTTTTTTCTTAATTTTATTTGTTCCATTCATGAGCAAATAAAGTATTTAAAAATAGCTCTAAGTGTTCTGTGTCAGACTCTCCAAAGACCTTCTCAGGTTCTCTGGGCATATGAGACTAAAATAGTTTTTAAAAAAAGTTTTATGGCTGACTGTTTTGTCTAAATACACTGGGAGCCACTCTCCAAGGTGAAACAGCTCAACTATTCGAGCATGTTTATCTCTAGGGTCTAAAGATGTAGTCTAGCACTTCAAAGGTCCATATACTAGTATTTTTAAATAATTACTTGCCTTTATTAATATTGGTGTGTTAATGTGTGTTGTGCTGGTGTGAGTGGATCAGACACAGCAGTGCTGCTGGAGTTTAAACACCTCAGTGTCACTGTTGGACTGAGAATAGTCCACCAACCAAAACTATCCAGCCAAGAATGTCCTGTGGGCAGCGTCCTGTGACCATTGATGAAGGACAAGAGGATAACCAACACAAACTCTGCAGCAACAGATGAGCTATCATCTCTGACTTTACATCTACTAGGTGGGCCAAACAAGGTAATAGTGTCTAATAGAGTGGACACAATGTTTAAACACTCCAGCAGCAGAGAATGATCCACCTTATCCTCCTTATCTAGTCCTCTACTCCAGCAGGATTAAGGACATGAGTTACCTGTACAAGAGAGTCTGGTGATATGGCAGGACTGGTTGTGCTCATGTTTGGCTAGACAGTACCACAGTGATTCCTCCTCTCCGCTGCAGTCCACTTTGCTCAGCAGCCCATTCTGCCCTACAGTCCCCTGCGAGACGGTGAGCAGTGTCCCACAATTCAGCTCCCGGCACACCACACTCCCCATCCTCCTCAGCTCCTCCTGACTCAAGCCATCATAGCATACAGTCTGGCGGGTCTTGTTCAGGTTCACATAGATATCCCCATGGCATCTACTCTCTAGCTCCACTTTAACGTGTTCTGAAAAGCACAGGATGAAGTTTCTCCATCTATTCTATCTTGAAACATCAGTCAGTGGAATTATGCATAACTGTGAATAACATATAGCACTGGTGTTTTTTCACCCTTTAAGGGTACATTATAATACAATACAAAAAAATTATACTTTGCCCAACAAGACAGAACAAAAGGAAATGGTGGGTAAACACTAGTATAGGATATATTTCTAGATTATATTAATGTAGAATATATCTAAAACTTTTTATTTTAAAAAGTGTATTTTATTTTGTTTAGTAAGATTTTCATTTAAATATTTTTAATATTAAATAATATATTCATGGCAAAAAGGCCTGGATCTAAGAGAGATGCTGTAGCAGGACTTCAAATAAGCAGTTAATGCTTGAGAACCTACCAATATGTCTCAACCTACCAACAGGCTCAAGTTCTTCCAACAATACAGGAAATTTGATTTTAAATTATAGAGTTTCCTAGTTCATTGCGGCTAAAGTCACAACAGTGAATAAAGTTATTGCTTTTAATGGTGCTAAAGCTTTTTTACATGGTGTTTCAAACATTGAGGGTCTTTTCTCTTTAAATAAATTGGATGTTCATTGTTGCAAGACCTAAAAGTGCACTGGCAATGCAGTAACGCAATAATGCAGAAAATTAAACAGAGGCCAATACTTGGTATGTATGTATTCTTAGAAACGTTACTGTGGGGTAAAAAAGCTGTGGTGGCAGTTAGCATTTGGCTAGTATTGTCAGACTAGTTTTCATTTATTGTTAGTCTGACTAGCATGAATTGTCCTCTATAGCAGTTTGTGTGCTCCATTCACCTTTCATCATGACCATACCAAAATAAATGGCCAAATAGCCAAATATAGCAAATGTGTTTTCTTGTACAACATTAAGATTTTCTCCCTGACCAAAATGGCTTGGTAAAAAGAGCTTTTGGATAGCGAAAGCAGGAGACGCCAGACCTCATCTTAAGTGTTCGTCAAGGTTCCTATGGAGCTTTTTTGAAATGTCACAGTTTCTAAATGCTTCATTATTTTTATACATAAAAATTGTTGTCATAATTGTCATAAAAGATTTTGAATTTCAGTTACACAACCTTCTAACACTGTCCTATGTACATTCATGACTTCAATGTGTACATCCCACTTTACTCTGCCAATGAACTGATCAGTTCACCATGACAGTGTGAAACAAGCACAGAAAATACAATAAATACACCAGACAATCATGTACAGAACATAAATATACAAGACAATACCTACTAAACAGGACAACAAAACAGTATACAGCAAAAATGTTCTTCATGATGGAATGTTTCATTCATAAATATATTTCCAGGAACAGAGGTAGTTTTTAAAGAAGACTTCGTGGATGTGTTTCAGTGTTTTTCCTACACCAGCACATGTGAAACAAGTTTTAATCAAGGTTCCTATGGTCTTGTTAGAGCAGGAATAGCACTACAATGTGCAACACTGGGCCACAGTATCTGGATTGAGAATCAAGGTTGTACATGCATTCTTACCTGTACATGTGAGGTATGTGTTGTTAGATTCTTCACATCGTGTCATATTGCTGAATTTACCACAGTTCAGCTTGGAGCATATGTCATCAGCTGTCTCGTTGAGTTCATTTCTATATTGTACAGGAACCCAATTAGCATTCTTAGTACTGTTCTTCTCCTCCAGCTGCCCACCACAAACATTTCCAGGGTCACTTTTCAGGCGGAAACTTTTGTAATCTGTCAAATGAGAGTTTGATTATAACTTATAAATATATGATTATATAAATTTATAATTTATAAATATATAAAGCAATAGCCAGGCATATCAAGTGTATAGTCTCCTTCTACAAGCTGGAACTGGATATATTACTCTGGATATTATTACATTCAAGGTTTGCGCTGTAACGTAACATATTGGCATTAGTGTTCTGATTAGTACGACTGCAGTGCACCAGTGCAAATATGTTGCGTTATAGTACAAACCTTGAGTGTATTCTTGCTTGAATGACAGCCAGACGTATTGTTCTTGCGATTCTGCAATTCTGGCCAAATGATAGCTAAACATATCTAATAACAGTTTATGGTATAAGAAGGTGGTCAAAATAATATATCTATCTATCTAACATATCTTTAGATAAGTAAATCAATATCTGTATCTAATGAGTTACAGTTTGAACCAGAACCAGAGAATGATGAATAACTCTATCTAGCAGAAAGGGGCTTTCATACAAAAAGTACATAGGAATAGCAGTTGTAGTAATAGTAGTAGAAGAAGTAGCAGTACTAGTAGTATAAATACAGTTTCTACTGTTTTACTGTGCTATTATTGTGAAACAACAGCTCAGCTATGTAAATCAGCTCCTTAAAGTCAGCTCCACATGGTCGGCTCCATAAAGATATGGTTTGATGAGTTTGATGTGGAGGAACTCTAGTGGCCTGCACAAAGCCCTGACCTCACTGAACCCCACTGAACGCCTTTGGGATTAATTGAAACAGTCTGTTTCAAGCCAGGTCATCTTATCCAACATCAGTGCCTGATCTAACAAACTCCCGTTTGACTGAAAGGGCACTAATTCCCATTAACATGCTCCATTTTGTAAAAACACTTCCCAGAGGAGTGGAGGCTGTTATATTTGCAACTTTAAATTTATGATTTTGGAATGGGATGTTTTCCACAACTTCTCACACACAACTCAACTATTCTATTATTATAATATACTTAATATGTTCTATTATAATATAATATTTTTTGTATTTCATGTGATTACATTAAACAAACATGTCTGAACTGATTTCCATTCTGCCAGCAGAATGACCACTAGGCACCCTGCAGAAAGGGGCTAAAGAGGCTGGTGAGTCTTGTATTGTGAAATGTGTTGAGAATGTGTAGCTTTGTGGGTTATGGGGTATGAACGGTGTTGAGAGTGTAGGGTGATCTTACTTGAGCAGATGACGTTGGCCTCTTCTTGGCATGTGTTTGATTTTGCTTTAACCCAGTCTACACACTGCCTGGAGAATTTTTCATTGCCAGTGCAGTTGAGGGGTACATTGTATAAGATTAGATTTTTTCCTTTGTTGAAGGTGCCGGACTTGGGGATCTTGTAATGTGTTCCACAGTTAAGCTCTTTGCACACCATATTGGCTTTGGTTTTATCTGTATGAGATAAACATTTCACTTATTGAAACATCAAGAACTGTTGCAGCAGACAAAGCCAATGTTGTAGCAATGGAGGTTCCCTGAGTAAAAGGAACTTTAGTCAAGTGTGCTTTTAGTACACATCGTTTAAACTAAAAATAAATAAATATACCTTCAGATTACTCTTTATGTACTTGTCAGAGAAATACTGAAAACAGTTATACTGTACGTGGCTAATACTGACCAGTACACACAAAAGTCTAATTATATTTGGCCTGTACTTGAACTTTTGTTCCCAATATACTCATGCTTTATACATAAAGTTTAAGTGTACCTGGCTTGTAGTTTGAGGTTGAATAGCTTAGAGTAAACAGTACATGGGTGGAACTGAACCTGATCTTTTATGTAAACAGCATTATTACCCAACACAGAAAAAGATTCAGATTTAGCTGATTTTATTGACAATTCCTCCAAGGCTTGAGTAGCTATTTGTGCTGAACTGGAATATTCTTATATTTTAACATCATATTCAATATTTGTTTCAGATGTTTAGAGTAGACTGTCTAGTATATATAACTACTAAACTAACTAACTATAAGTTCACTTTTGGTATAATTCATAGTGTAGTTACAGTACAAAATAATTTAAAGATAAGCTAGCTGTCTACTCAAATTGTAATACTTTTACACCAAAAGAACCTTAAAGTAGCTACACTTTAATAAGTTATACAGTTGACCACTGTAACATAGTGAACTCACAGTAGATAAAATTACTTGTGCTATACTTCAAAGAATACTTTCATAAACTCATATGTGGACTAGAAGTATATAACTAGTAACTATATATTAATGTATAGTGTAGTTCCCAGTATAGTCACAGTAAAAAAAAAACAGAAACAAAAGCTTAGATGTAAACTAGCTGTTTACTAAAAGTTTATTGGTAATAAAATTACTGATAATAGTAAAAGCATAAAAATGAATGATTTTTTAAATATGTAAGCCAAAATTTTCAATACTCATAAAACAAGGACCACTTCATGTAACAACTATCTTGTGCTGTAGCTCTAAAAGATTTGAGATCACTTGGACTTGTAAACGTCTGTTTGCTGACATAACAGAACTGGCACTTTATATTCTCCTCTAAGTGTTGTGTTAGCAACAGTTTGAAAAGATGTGCTGATGAACGTGGCAACCATCACCCTCGCAACTTGTTAGCATCATGGGACAGGAAGAGACCTAGCTCGCATTTGGAACTGAACGTGAATACAGTTGAAATAAAAAAGTACATATATTAATTAATTAACTAATTCAATTTAGTTAGATTTTTATATTTTGAAATTCAGTTAACACAAAACTATAAGGTAGCACATTTGTGTATGTGTGATTTTGCTTTTGGTTCCCCAGTCTAGTTACATTGTTTATTTTCTAAGTGAAAATAAGGCCTTGCTCAGTCTGCCAATCCAGTTTCTGCCTTATCCAGATTGCATCCAGGTTGATTTTGATAGTCTGGACAGCAAAAACACATGAAATCCGTGAAATGTTTGCAAACTGGATCCAAAACACATTGGGAGTTGGCTTGAAACTTAATTCCAGTTAGATTTTTACACATGCGTATCTTGACTCTGGACGCTCTGGCCACTTACCATGTTATCTTAAATCGGATTTTGTTTATGTCACTCACAGTATGGCGAACAAGGACAATATCAAATAAAGAGAAATTTGCCAAAAATGTATTTTTTAAGTGTGTAGAAGAAGTGTTCATTTATTTTCACTCAGAACACCAACAAACCTTGTAACTTCAGTGTGAGTGTGTTTTGCGTATACCAGTAGATATTATATGATGGTAGAAAGATGATTAACTCACCCCATTCAGTGTTGCACACGCTAACTATGCCATTCTTTCTTTTGAACTGGACAACTCCAGCGCACTCATCTGTTTTTCCATTCTTGTTCAATTGCAGCTCTATAGACCCTATAAGGGAAAAAACACTCACATGCATTCATATTGTCATAGTTATCTTTCCTTAATATTTCTTGCAAGTGAAGCCACTGTCTTTATTATTCTATTGATTATTAGCATTTTAGCATTTATTATTAATTTAATGCACATCAGCTGAGCTGTATGATGCTGGAAATTGGGGTATTGAGGAAGGACTAAAGTAGTAGCGCCTTGTGTAATAATGCTATATCTCCTATTTGGTTTGCTTTCCAATGTTAAATCTCAGCATCTGACACTATCTGTTGCTGTTCCACATGTCAACAGTCAGTCAGACTAGGTAGGCGCTCAGTTCATAATGATATTACTATAGAGAGAATGTGCATCAGTGGTTTGATGTGTTAGTTCAAACGCATGAAGTTTAGCATTGTTCTCTACTTTGGTTTGCATTTAACATTGCAAGAATTATTGCATTAAAGTTTGCATTACAGAACATCTAAATAGCTAGATGCCCTTAGGCCTTAAATGTTCAATTTACCTTGTAAATATGTGAAACTATAACATGTGCACTCATATTGCAGTCATATGCAAAAGTTTGTGCTACAAACTACATTAGATACAATCTATGTTGCTTTTCTAAGGAAAATAAAGTAACATGGTCTACAGAGAACACGCGTTTGTGCCTTTTAATATCCAATTTAAATTTCTCCCTGAATTTAACAATTTAAGAAAAGTGTGCTCTTTGTAACTGCTCCAGTTTCCACCCACCCCCAGTCCGACCCACCCCCCAGTCCGAAGACGTGCAGTCAGCTGCATTGCAAATGCTAAATAGCCCTCTAGGTGTGTGTATATGTGTGTATCTGTATGTCTGTGTGTCTACCCTGTGATTGGCAGCCTGTCCAGGGTATTTCTGGCCCTCCAGAAGGAAAAGGAGCTTAGAAGATGAATGAATGAATGGTTCCTGTATCTTGTATTTACCTAATGTATCATTTGCCTGGCGGTGTTAAAACCTTAGCATTACTATGCCATATGGAAGTATAAGATAACATGTATGTTATTTAATGTAATAGAAAAAAAGAAAATGGCATTGCATTTAAATGTCTTCAGGTTTTCAAGAGCATGAGATTCTGCCATTGCTCACATCAACACCTTTGCCCTGCATGCTGGTTTGATTTCAGCTGAAAGGACATGCTTTTTTAGGTTATACTCCCAGAACAATGAAAACGTACCTGTGCATTCCACCACCACATAGTTGTCTGCTTGGCACTGGGTGTCCCTGGATGTCTTGCAGTCCCACAGGCTGTTCTCTGTTCCGTTGCATTTTACCTCATCCATGAAGAACGACGTGGGTAGTGCAGGCTCCCTGTAGGTGTCTTTATTGTGGCCAGACTTGACATGGTCACCGCAGCCCAGAAATTTACACACGACATCACCATTTTTATGGCTTTGACCATTTTTCCATCCATGATAGCACACTAAGCCCCACTGGCCGTCTTTGTACACCTCCAAACGGCCCTTGCATGGACTGTCTGATCCCTGCAAAGCTATCCGGTTCTGAGCTGTAGGAAATGATTCATAATCACACAAAGATATATGTACAGAAAGTAAGAAATGTGTGTAAGAAATCATATGTAAGAAAATGTTCATTTAATTGAACTATAAATAATACGTTAACCAAATGTAACACACATTATATTTTGTTCTGTTAACTTACTATTTAATATTCACTTGTCAGTTTGACTGCTTTTCAAATAATAAGTTCAATAAAATAACAAAAATAAGTCTAAATAATGTTTTTTACAGTGGAGCTCAAACAACCATGGAAATCCTGGGTGGCCATTAGGTAGATATAATATTATGGGCTGTTATCTTGGGATCACAATTTATTTTTCTTGTGACTTCCAGAGTTTTCTTTTCACACCTCTCTTTTTACAATGCTTTATAAATGAACTTGCTGTAAAG
>CM067484.1:16162762-16184564 GCA_034552555.1 Semaprochilodus insignis | reverse complement strand
CTTTACAGCAAGTTCATTTATAAAGCATTGTAAAAAGAGAGGTGTGAAAAGAAAACTCTGGAAGTCACAAGAAAAATAAATTGTGATCCCAAGATAACAGCCCATAATATTATATCTACCTAATGGCCACCCAGGATTTCCATGGTTGTTTGAGCTCCACTGTAAAAAACATTATTTGGACCTATTTTTATGTTATTTTATTACACTTATTATTTGAAAAGCAGTCAAACTGGCTTTATTGAAATTTCAAGTGAATATTAAATAGTAAGTTAAAAGAACAAAATATAATGCGTGTTACATTTGGTTAACTTATTATTTATAGTTCAATTAAATTAACATTTTAAGGCAGCCACATTTCTTCAAATCATTTTCTTACAGTACATACATCTCAGTTTTATTATGAATCATTTCCTACAGCTCAGAACCGGATAGCTCTGCAAGGATCAGACAGTCCATGCAAGGGCCGTTTGGAGGTGTACAGAGCCGGCCAGTGGGGCTTAGTGTGCTATCATGGATGGAAAAATGGTCAAAGCCGTAAAAATGGTGATGTCGTGTGTGAATCTCTGGGCTGCGAAGACCATGTCAAATCTGGCCACAATAAAGACACCTACAGGGAGCCTGCACTACCCACGTCGTTCTTCATGGATGAGGTAAAATGCAGCGGAACAGAGAACAGCCTGTGGGACTGCAAGACATCCAGGGACACCCAGTGCCAAGCAGACAACTATGTGGTGGTGGAATGCACAGGTACGTTTTCATTGTTCTGGGAGCATAAGCTAAAAAAGCATGTCCTTTCAGCTGAAATCAAACCAGCATGCAGGGCAAAGGTGTTGATGTGAATGATGACAGAAACTACAGGCTCTGAACAACCTGAAGATATTTAAATGCTATTAAAATGACGTTTTGTTTTTTTCTATTACATTGAATAATATACGTCATGTTGTACTTACATATGACATAGTAATGCTAAGGTTTGAACAGCTCTAGGCACATGATACATAAATACTATTTACCGGGACCATTCATTCATTTATTCATTTTGTAAGCCTCGTTTCCTTCTGGAGGGCAGGAAATACCCTGGACAGGCAATCACAGGGCAGACACACAGACATACAGATACACACATATATACACACCTAGGGGGTAATTTAGCATCTCCTATTCAGCTTACCGCATGTCTTCAGACTGTGGTTGGAAACTGGAGCAGTTACAATGAACACACATTTCTTAAATTGTTAAAATCAGGGAGAAATTTAAATTGGGTATTAAAAGGCACAAACGCGTGTTCTCTGTAGACCATGTTACTTTATTTTCCCTTAGAAAAGCAACATAGATCGTATCTAATGTAGTTTGTAGCACAAACTTTTGCATATGACTGCAGTATGAGTGCACATGT
Source organism: Semaprochilodus insignis (assembly GCA_034552555.1). Lineage (NCBI taxonomy): Eukaryota > Metazoa > Chordata > Actinopteri > Characiformes > Prochilodontidae > Semaprochilodus > Semaprochilodus insignis. The sequence goes on along the minus strand of CM067484.1, from coordinate 16,183,168 downwards.
TATAGTTTCACATATTTACAAGGTAAATTGAACATCTAAGGCCTAAGGGCATCTAGCTATTTAGATGTTCTGTAATGCAAACTTTAATGCAATAATTCTTGCAATGATATAACATTAAATACAAACCAAAACTCAGCAGTTTGGGTTTAAACTGGGAGAAAGTAGACAACAATGCCAAACTCCTTGCGTTTGAACTAACACATCAAACCACTGATGCACATTCTCTCTATAGTAATATCATTATGAACTGAGCGCCTACCTAGTCTGACTGACTGTTGACATGTGGAACAGCAACTGATGGTGTCAGACGCTGAGATTTAACATTGGAAAGCAAACCAAATAGGAGATATAACATTATTACACAAGGCGCTACTACTTTAGTGCTTCCTCAATACCCCAATTTCCAGCATCATACAGCTCAGCTGATGTGCATTAAATTAATAATAAATGCTAAAATGCTAATAATAAAGACAGTGGCTTCGCTTTCAAGAAATATTAAGGAAAGGTAACTTTAACATGATATGACACAGTTTAACAACATGAATGCATGTAAGTTTTTTTTTCCTTCATAGGGTCTATAGAGCTGCAGCTGAACAAGAATGGAAAAACAGATGAGTGTGCTGGAGTTGTCCAGTTCAAAAGAAAGAATGACATAGTTAGTGTGTGCAACACTGAATGGGGTGAGTCTACTGGTATATGCAAAACACACTCACACTGAAGTTACAAGGTTTGTTGGTGTTCTGAGTGAAAATAAATGAACACTTCCTCTACACACTTAAAAAAGACATTTTTGGCAAATTTCTCTTTATTTGATATTGTCCTTGTTCGTCACTTTGTGAATGACATAAACAAAATCCAATTTAAGTGGCCAGAGTGTGCAGAGTCCAGATACACATATGTAATCTAACTAGATTTGAATTTCAAACCAACTACAATTGTGGTTGCATAAATCGAATTCCATGTGTTTTTGCTGTCCAGACTATCAGAATCAATTTGGATACAGTCTGGATAAGCCAAAAACTAGATTGGCAGACTGAGCAAGGCCTTATTTTTACTTAATCAGTGTAACTTGCAAAATCCCGAAGCAAAATCAAAGTACGCAAATGTGCTACCTGATAGTCTTGTGTTAACTGAATTTTAAGAAATAAAAATGTAACTAAATTTAATTAGTTAATTAATTAATATATGTTATAACAGTATAACTGTTTCCAGTATTTCCCTGATGAGTACATAAAGAGTAAAAAGGTTTATTTATTTATTTTTAGTTTAAAGGAAGTACACTAAAAGCACTCTTGACTGAAGTTCCTTTTATTAAGGGAACCTCCATTGCTACAACATTGGCTTTGTCTGCAGCAACAGTTCCTGACTGAGATGTTTCAATAAGTGAAATGTTTACCTCATACAGATAAAACCAAAGCCAATATGGTGTGCAAAGAGCTTAACTGCGGAACACATTACAAGATCCCCAAGTCTGGCACATTCAACAAAGGAAAAGATCAAAGCTCATACAATGTACCCCTCAACTGCACTAGTAACGAAAAGTTCTCCAGGCAGTGTGTAGACTGGGTTAAAGCAAAATCAAACACATGCCAAGAAGAGGCCAACGTCATCTGCTCAAGTAAGATCACCCTACACTCTCAACACCGTTCATACCCCATAACCCACAAAGCTACACATTCTCAACACATTTCACAATACAAGACTCACCAGCCTCTTTAGCCCCTTTCTGCAGGGTGCCTAGTGGTCATTCTGCTGGTATAATGGAAATCAACTCAGAACATATTTAGCATATAATAATAACAGAACACTTGAGAAGTTGTGGAAAACATCCCTTTCCAAAACAATAACAGCCTTGCTAACATAACAGCCTCCACTCTTCTGGGAAGGGTTTTCACAAAATGGAGCATGTCTGTGGGATTTTGTGCCCTTTCAGTCAAATGGGAATTTGCTAGATCAGACACTGATGTTGGATAAGAAGACCTGGCTTGCAACTGACGTTCCAATTAATCCCAAAGGTGTTCAGTGGGGTTCAGTGAGGTCAGGGCTTTGCGCAGGCCACTGGAGTTCCTCCACATCAAACTCGTCAAACCATATCTTTATGGAGCCGACTTTGTGGAGCTGACTTACATGTCTGAGCTGTTGCTGCTCCTTGACAACTCCATTTCACAATAACAGCACAGTAAACCGTACAGTACGGACTGTATTTATATTACTGGTACTGCTACTTCTACTACTTCTATTATTACTAAGATCACTACATACGTTTTGTATGAAAACCCCTTTCGGCTAGATAGGAAAGACTTATTTATCATTGTCTGGTTCTCGTATTTTTTTCTCGTAAGATTTGCACTAGTGTACTGGAGGCCAGGTGGCGAAGATCAGTACGCCAGTGCCAGTATGTCATGTCACAGCATGAACATTGAATGTATTATTGCGATTATACCACAGTTTCTTTATTGCCGTTTATTGTTAGATTTTCAGGTAAAAAGGACAGAAAGAAACAATTTTGTTTGTTTATCAATGCAAAATAGTTCCATTCTATCAGGAACGCCACTGCCAAAAGACCATGTAACAGGTTGAATGAATTAGATGGCTACACACTAAATATTAAGAACTTACTTTCTCGTGAAACTGAACTTTATTTCATATTGGCTGGCTCTGTATTCCAATTATCCATTCCATGCTTCCACTGATTGGCTGATCTAATTCTGTGTCTCAAACAACACAATGTACCCTACCTACCTACCTGGCAGCTAGGTGTCTGAGTTAAGTGTGGTTATGTGTGGTTTGGAATGCTGTATGAATAACAGCATGAATTCTCCAGCATATAGCTTTGGTTTAATTTTAGTTTTTTATTTGCAATACTATTATAACAAATGAATTATACTACATTTATTTTGAGAGCATCTTACTTGTACAAATATATTGCTGCTGCTTTGTTATGGCTGATGTTTTTGTCTTGTAAGTGCTAGTGTCACTTCTAGGTCATACAGTGTGCAATCACATATGTGTGCAGTCACACTGTAGGATCGGAACTAACTGTGGTATAATTAGGTCATTGTTTGGTGAGCACCTTAATGTTGTACCTGAAAACACATTTGCTATATTTGCCTATTAGGTATTAAGTATTAAAAAACTATAGGGTTCACATATGAAGACCACAGTGAAAAAAAACAACCTGAATTCTTTGTGTTTGTGATAAAAATCAAAAAGCAAACCTTTATATACATATATATCTCCTTTTTTAGCATAAAGCAGTTCACTCGTTCACACATTAAAGGAATGTTTCAGTCTGGACTGCTTTTTTTTGGAGGCATGATCAAGACAGTCAATCAGAAAAGAGCTCATTTACATATACCAGTCTTAAAGGCACAGTAAAAATTGCAGACTGTTTAATTCTGAGAGACAAAATGAGGTTAAAAAAGCTAAAGGTAAACATACACCACTATTGTGTTAAAGTGAAGCTAGAGGGGGGAAAAAATAGAACAAGAAAAAAGTGGAACATGGGATGAGTAATCTATCCAGTTCCAGGTTGTAGAAGACTATTCACTTGATAAGCTTGGCTATTGTTTTATATATTTATATATTTATCTATGGTGGGTTATAATCAAACTCTCATTTGACAGATTACAAAAGTTTCCGTCTGAAAAGCGACCCTGGAAATGTTTGTAGTGGGCAGCTGGAGAAGAAGGACAGTACTAAGAATGCTAATTGGGTTCCTGTACAATATAGAAATGGACTCAATGAGACAGCTGATGACATATGCTCCAAGCTGAACTGTGGTAAATCCAGCAATATGACACGATGTGAAGAATCTAACAACACGTGCCTCACATGTGCAGGTAAGTATGCATATATAAACTTGGTTCTCAATCCAGATACTGTCACCCAGTGTTGCACATTGTAGTGCTGTCCCTGCTCTGAAAAACCACAAAAACCTTTATTAAAACTTGATTCAGATGTGCTGGAGCAGGAAAAACACTGAAACACCTCCACAATCAAATCAAACCAAATAAAATTTATTTATATAGCGTTTTTTACAACTGATGTTGTCTCAAAGCAGCTTTACAGAAATTCAGTAGTAATAATTCATTAAGGAGAGAAAAGAAAGAAGCCCTCAGTGAGCAAGCCGTAGGTGATGGTGGCAAGGACAAACTCCCTCAAGTAGAAGGAAGAAACCTTGGGAGGAACCAGACTCACGGACCCGTCCTCCTCTGTTAAAACTACATTTTGAAATTGTTCAAATTAACATCAGTTGAGTATCTAGTTATGCTGATCTAGTCATAGTGGTGACAATGAAGTTAATGAAGAAATAATTGTGAAATAATAGTCCGATGCAGGTAGCAATAGCGGAAAAAATAGTCTGCAGCGAGAAAGCCTAGTCCTTCATCAGTGTTAGGCTGGGCAGGTACGCAACTGGTCGGGGCAGGTAGCAGGGAAACGCAGTCAATCTTCCGTCAGTGTCTGGCTGGGTAGGTAGGCAACTGGTTAGAGACAGGTAACAGGAAAATTTCAGTATCAAGCTGGACCGGAGGGCAGCCATTAGTTCAGTGAGTGTAAAGCGAGACAGTTAGCTCTGTTTGGGACTAATGATGGAACACAGGAAGTATGAACATTTCCAGAGTGTGGCAGAAACTCTGGCATCTGACTATTACAGTCTGGCTAAAAGGACAGAACCAGGAGGTAACACAGACTTGGGAGCGCCCTGAAACACTGGCATCCATCCGCTCCACCGTCAACTGAGTGATTGGGTGCAGCGGCGGGATGACAGCACCAGCATCTCAGTTTACCATAAACCCTCTGCCCATGAACCCCTGGATCTGCGGCCTTTATTTAAGGGGGGATATTAATGACCAAAAGCTAAGCTAAATAAGTTCGTTTTTAACCTAGACTTAAAGATTGAGACTGTGTCTGAGTCCTGGACGTTTTCTGGAATGTTGTTCCATAGTTGGGGGGCTTTATAAGAGAAGGCTCTTCCCCCTGCTGATACCTTATTAATTTTAGGAACTAATAAGAAGCCAGCACCCTGCGACCTTAGTAAACGAGAAGGTTCATAATAGGAAATAAGTTCTCGCAGGTAATCAGGAGCGAGCCGTGTAAAGCTTTATATGTTAATAGATTAATTTTATAATCAATATGGAATTTAACTGGGAGCCAGTGGAGAGCTGACAAAACTGGGCTGATATGATCAAATTTTCTGGTTTTAGTAAGAACCCTAGCTGCAGCATTTTGAACTAGTTGAAGTTTACTCAAGTTCCTATTAGAACATCCTGAAAGTAGTGAGTTACAGTAGTCTAGTCTGGAGGTAATAAAGGCATGTACTAATTTTTCTGCATCATGCAGAGGTAATGCATTTCTTAGTTTAGCGATGTTACGGAGATGAAGGAAAGCTATCCTAGTAATATTATCTACGTGCTGATCAAATGATAAATCACAGTCAATTATGACGCCAAGGTTTTTAGCTACTGAGTCGGGTATAATTGGGAAGTCGGCGAGATTTAATATTAAGTCTGATAGTTTCTGTCTTGTGACTTTTGGACCCAGAAGGAAAACCTCTGTTTTATCAGCATTAAGATGGAGAAAATTTTGCGACATCCAGCATTTCACATCTTTTGCGCAGACTTCGGCTTTGTCATCGGGTTTGGCTGATATGTATAGCTGAGTATCATCTGCATAGCAGTGAAAGTTAACCTCATGTTTACTTATAACTGTGCCCAGTGGCAGCATATATAGTGTAAATAATAGTGGTTCTAAAATGGAGCCTTGTGGGATTCCATATTTCACTTTTGTATGATTGGAGGGAACATTGTTTACTTCTACAAACTGATAGCGATCGGTTAGGTAGGATTTGAATCATGTCTTCTTTAAAAGTACTTCTGGCTGTCTAAATTACTTTTCCCTATGGAAATATATTTATGGATTAAAAGTTCCACCATGAAGAGCATGTTTACTGTATACTGTTTTGGTTGTCCTGTTTAGCCTTCATTTTGAAGATTTTATGCAGGACAGAGGACTTTTTGCCAATAAAGAGGATGCCCAGCCACAGCAAACCAACTTATGTTTACAACTTATGGCGGCCGGCCTAGTGAAAACTGAAAAACCAATGAACCAATGACATCACACATTTTACATTCAGTTAGCAGCCCCGCCTACTGAAACCATCTCCCAATGTACCTTTAGCATAAGAAACTCTAGGTGCACTCCAGGTTCCACTTGACTCAGGTGGATGTGTTTTTTTGCAGAGCCTATTTATGGGGAGCCTGGCCATTATTTTCATTATTTATCTGCCAACTTTCGCTATCCAGAGGCTCTGTCTCTGCATAATTAATTTTCTTGCATTAATTTTCTGTATTACTGCATTGCCAGAGCGCTTTCAGATCTTTAAACAATGATCATCCTATTTATTTAAAGAGCATCAACATTTGAAACACCATGTAAAAAAGCACCATAGCACCTTCAAAAGCAGTAACGGTAGCACTTTACAGATCTGTAACATGTAGGTAATAATATGGTAATTTTATGGTAACTTTAATTAAATGCCAATTTCCTAGTTGTTACTAAATAATAAATCAGAAATTGTAGTGAGTGTTAACAAGGCCATTATGGTAAATGGTAAAATAATGGTAACAAGTTTTACTTACCTAAAAATTACCTGCTTATTTTATAGTTCTTTATGTGTAATAAGTGAGCAGTTGTAGTGGTAATAAGGCAAACACAATGATAACAAACACTTTCCTAAATATTATATGCACATCTTCTAGTCATTAATAAATAAAAAGATTGTATCAGTATTTACACTTATTTTATAGTTTTAATGAACAATAAGAGAGACTAATAATTGAGTATACATGTATATAATATATGATGTTAGACCTCAAAATCAATTAAGTAGTTCTGCTGTAATTACCTGGTATTAGGGCTGTAAAATACTAATTCACTTGTTTCTGTTTGAATTCTTACCTGTTATGTATTTAAGTGGTCAGACACAATGTGACATTACCTGCAGTAATTACAGTGAAACTAAATGGTATTAGAGCCGTAAAATACAAACTTACTTATTTCCATCTTGTTTCTTACTTACTGCACCTCCATCAGGTCAGAACATCAGTTCAAAATGGTCTTGTGCTTCACATGTAGGCCCACCTATAAACAAGTATTGTTTCCCAGGAATAGATGAGTTAAACATATTCTATTACATTACTGCCTTATTACCACTATAATTACTCACTTATTACACATAAAGAACTATAAAATAAGCAGGAAAATTTTGCGTAAGTACAGCTTGTTACCGTTATTTTACCATTTCATAATGGCCTTGTTAACACTCACTACAATTCCTGATTTATTCTAGGAAATTGGCATTTAATTAAAGATTAAATATGATTTATTACTGTAAAATTACCATACCATTACCTACTTATTACTGATTTGTAAATAACTGATTTGCAATAACTTTATTCACTGTTTTGACTGTGAAGGATTTGAGCCTGTTGGTAGGCTGAGACATATTGGTAGGTTCTCAAGCATTAATTAGTAATTAAAAAGTGTTAGATATATTCTACATTAATATAATCTAGAAATATATTCTATATTAGTGTTTACCCACCATTTCCTTTTGTTCTGTCTAGTTGTTGGGCAAAGTATCATTTTTTGTATTGTATTATCCTGTACCTTTAATGGGTGAAAAAAGCTAAACACCAGTGCAATCTGTTATTCACAATTATGCATAATTCCACTGACTGATGTTTCAAGATAGAATAGATGGTGAAACTTCATCCTGTGCTTTTCAGAACACGTTAAAGTGGAGCTAGAGAGTAGATGCCATGGGGATATCTATGTGAACCTGAATAAGACCCGCCAGACTGTATGCTATGATGGTCTGAATAAGGAGGAGCTGAGGAGGATGGGGAATGTGGTGTGCCGGGAGCTGAACTGTGGGACACTGCTCACCGTCTCGCAGGGGGCTAAAGGACAGAATGGGCTGCTGAGCAAGGTGGACTGCAGCGGAGAGGAGAAATCACTGTGGCACTGTCTAGCTAAATATGAGCGCAGTCAATCCTGCAATATCACCAGAGTTGCATGTACAGGTAACCCATGTCCTTAGTCCTGGTTAGTGGATATAAATCAGAAATCAGTTTAAGATTGACCTGCATTACTTTGAGCAAGAATTGTTTCAGATGGCTGGATCACATGAACACCTCTTTTTCAAGACTGGCCACAAACACTTTAAGGAACTCATCTGTGATTGGTTGACATGCTCACAGTACTCAATAAATGATTTAGCGATTACTCAGTGGCTTATTTATGGAAGCCCATTCCTTGCCGCAGTAGAGGAGTATATAAGGAGGATAAGGTGGATCATTCTCAGCACTGCAGTGAAACTGACGTAATGGTTACATGTTGTGCTGGTATGTGTGGATCAAACACAACAATATTGCTGGAGTGTTTAAACACTGTGTCCACTCACTGTCCACTCTATTAGATACTCCTGCTTTGTTGGTTCACCTTGTAGATGTAAAGTCAGAGACAATAACTCATCTGTTGCTGCACAATTTGTCTTGGCCATCCTCTAGTCCTTCATCAGTGGTCACAGGACAGTGGATAGTGTTGGTTGGTGGACTATTCTCAGTCCAGCAGTGACACTGAGGTGTTTAAAATACTAACCTACCAATATGAGTGTAGATACAAGGAGGTATCTAATAAAGTGCTCAGTGAGTGTAGTATGTCTATGCATATTTTGAGAGGGCAAGTAAATATTTCAGAATGCTAGACCACATCTGCCTTTGAAGTGCTAGACCATGTCTTCAGGCCTCTGATTTGTGAATGTGAATGCCCCTTTCATGTTTTCTTTCACAGATAGTTTGAAAGTCCAGTTTAAAGACCCTATAGATAAATGTGCTGGAAGAGTTGAGCTGTTTCACCTTGGAGAGTGGCTCCCAGTGTGTGCAGACACAAAAGTCACTCAGAAAACTCAGACCACCATCTGCAAAAGCATGGGCTGTGGAGAGGTCATCAGCTTCACCAAGTATGGAGCCTCTAAAGCTAGGGGGCTTTCGGACGTCACCTGTACAACAAACATGTCCACATGTGATTTCACTGAGGCACGGACATGTGACATTGGCTATCTCACCTGCACAGGTATTCTTTTGCTATTTGTCTAATCCAGCCAACAACAACACTGGTTTCAGTACAAGTCACTCTTTTGTGTCAAAAGCTGGTGCAGACCGTCAATACAGTGATTTGCAAATGTATTCTCTCTCGTTGGCATTTTTCCTGTTTTGTTGCATTACAACCTGGAAGGTGCAACATATTTTCATTGTGACACAAAAGACCTTTAGTTAAAGACCTAAAGCTTAAATGCTTTGGTATACATAAGTATTCACCCCGCCCATGTCAATACTTGACAACACTTGAAAGCCACCTTTTGCTTCCATTACACCTGCAAGTCTCTTGGGGTTTCCCAGTGGTCGTCCGTGGACGTCTAAAATGCGTTTAAATATAGACAGATACATGATTTCAACGTTGTTTCAACGGTTGAAACGGTTCAAATGTTTACTGGGTTGTCTCTGTTGGCTTACCACACCTAGCCACTGGGATGTTTGTACATTATTCAAAGCAAAAAACTCCTTCAGTTTCAGATTATATAGGCTGCTTTGGTGTACAGCAAGTCCTTAAGTAATGACGCAGATTGTCAATTAGATTGAGGTCAGTACTTTGACTTGGACATTCCAAGAAGTATAAATGTTTCCCTTTAAACCATTTGAGTGTAGCTTGTATTTAGGGTCATTGTACTGCTGGAAGAAAACCTCCATCCCAGTCTCAAATCTCTGACAGACTGAAATAGATTTCCCTGTATTTACTCCAGTTTTCCCATCGCTGTCGATGAGAAGCATCCCCCAGCATGATGCTGCCACCACCTTGCTTTACTGCGGCAATGGTGTTCTCGGGGTAACAGGAAGTGTTGGGTTTGTGCCAGACACAGCAATTCCCATGGCCAAAAAGTTTAGTCTCATATGACCAGGAAACCCGCAAAAGGAGAGTCAGACACATGCTGTCTATGGTTCTACTGACAGATACTCCCATCTCCGCTGTAGATCTTTGCAGCTCCTTCAGTGTTATCTTTGGTGTTGTTGTTGAATCTCTATTTAGTGGTCTTCTTGCTCGGTCTGTGAGTGTTGTTGGGTGGCCTTCTCTCATTGGGTTTATAGTTGTGCCATATTCCTTTTTTTTGTATAATGGATTTAATGGTGCTCCATGGAATGCTCAGAGTTTGGGTTTTTTTTATAACCCAATCCATACTTCTCCACAATTTTGCCTCTGACCTGTTTGGAGAGCTCCCCAGTATTTATATTGCTTGCATAGTTCATGTTGCTTGCTCATTGTCAGAACAGGGGTGTTTATAATGACACAGCAGGGCCTTAATCAACTAATTGTGTCACTTCTCATTTTTATAGACTTATATCATGCGGTTGCCATTAAAAAAAAATCCTGCATGCAAACAAGGCTGTGGTGAGAGGAATTTTTGAAGTGTTGTAAGAACAATGCAGACTATCCCTTAAATGAAGCATGAAAGCGAGTTGAGGCTAGTATGCCATATTATTGTGTACCAGGCTGCACATATTATCAAGTTCTCCAGTTTATTCTAACTGGTGAGGAATCTGACTGTACAGTCCTTGGAAAAATGATTGGAGCACACTCTTGTCTGAACTGCTATACGAGATTTCTGTTGACATGTAAAGTTTTTGAAGATTATTATCAGGGTTATTTTTTTTAATGTTTGCTCATGAGCATTGCCTGAGAATAAGGCTCAACATTTCTTGGCAATCCACTGGTGACAGGTGTCTGAGTTACTAGGAAATCAATGGAAAGGCAAATCATGATCACATTCTCATCTTTGATAAGATGTACAGCCTGGTATACATGAATGTACCATACTGGCATCATCACATCAACTTGCATTCTGCTTCATTAAGCAGCTCCACACTTCCGAATTCCTCCCACAGCCTCGTTTTCATGCAGGACATTTTCAAAATGCCAATTATCATGATAGAAGGCTATTGATTGGACCAGATTTTATTTTGAGGGTTCATAGTAAAGGGGCTGAATACAAATGCAATCACAACTTTTCATATTTTAGTTTTTTTTTTTAAAGATATATTTGTTTTGTATTCCACTTCAACAATATGGAGTATTTTGTTAGGTTCATTATTAAAAATCTAAATAAAGAAACATTTTAATTCCACAACAAAACAGCAAAAACACCAAGGGGGGTGAATACGCGAGGCACTGTGCAGTACTATTTTGGACAAGCCGGGGTCACATGAATCATTTTTGTTCATTTGTTTTTACACCAATTGTTTATCTTAAATAAGATTTACAATGCATTTGCTTTTCTTGGTTAAAAGTGCACATGAAAAGCTAAACGCCTGGAGGGAAGATGGGATTGATGGAGCTATTTTTAAATATGTTATTTGATCATAAAAGAAATAAATATAATGAACATAAACACAATAAGTAGTGATACAAACCTGAAGTGATTACAAACCTCTCCTCCCTGCAATGATTATATAATGTTTTGTTGATTTTCTGAGGTGAATAAACTTTGTACATTATAAACTGGACAGCAAGAGGTATTTTTTATATCTATATTCTAAAACTGTTGTTTACAATGTACTTTATAAACAACAAAGCTATCAATAATAAACTGTAATCATCCATCTATAATCAGTTTTATAATAGAGGATATTTCTGAAATATGGGGCATTATGGATGTTAATAGTATTTTAAATTGATTTTTAGCTTTCTCAGACTCATCTCCAGCTCTATTCATCAATCTGGGCACATTTTTTGATAGATTTATACCTTCTTCTGTTCTTTTTGAACAGTGAATGTACCATACTTGCATATTAGAGCCAGCTTTTACAACTTTTAGCACTTCAGTTGGTTTTGTATTATTGGAAATGTTTATTAAATTTTTTGAACATTAGTGGATCTATCAAAAAATACACAGATGTAATATTCTCCATCATAGTATCACACCTTGTATCTTATATTGGCTCTTTTTCCTAGGCTGGAGAAGGCTACTCCTCACTGACCCTGACAATGCATGCTCGGGTAAGGTCTACGCCTGGGACCAAAAACGCCTGATTGCAGTAAGCAGTGAAGGTTGGGAGGCAATGGAAGGTGAAGAACTGTGTAAACATCTTAAGTGTGGGCATTTCAGTAACTACAGTACAGAGAACAACGAGCAGCGAGATAAGAGCTACAACTGCACAGGGACACCCAAAACCATCTTGGACTGTGAGGTTAAAGAAACATCTTCACAGCTCCAGCATCTCAACATTACATGTGACGGTAAGAGCAGTACTTTACTCCTTGGACTTTACTCCAAGTATGACTCCTGACAAAAAACATATTCTTAGGAAAATGCTGTAGCTATTCGGTATAGAGTAAATGTTCCAAAGTAGTTATAGAAAACGTCTGTTACACCATCACCTAAAGAACACCATGTTCTTTGAGCTAGACCTTCATTTTAGACCAAAAATATCATTGTTTTGGGTAGGATGGAAAATATTTGAGTTTAATTACAAGACAAATACATGATTCTATTGAAGTAAAAGTACTAAAAATAACAGACAGTTTTTCTGGTCAGAAATAAGTAACCATAATTCAAATTTATGTCCAATTTTAAAAGGTCTAAAAACAACAGCACAAGACCATTTGCTCAGATGTTTATGAATCAAGTGGAATATGGATCAGACGCATTTGGTAACGCTGCAAAGACTATAAGGCAGCATGCTTCTTGTGTGTGTTCTCAGGAAACCCTGAAGTAAAACTTCAAGGGAACTGTACGGGTGAGGTGCTGATCAACCAGAACTTACATATGTGTGGAAATTCACATAACACAGGGCGTGTCCTCAGTGAGCTATGTCATCACCTGCACTGCAGAAAGTTCATCACCTCCTGGACCACTAATGTCAAAGGTGAAGCACAATACTTCAGCTGCACTGGTCACGAGAACAGACTGTGGCAATGCAACTCCTGGAAGGACAGATGTGACAGCGTCATCTCGGTGGCCTGTGCAGGTGAGCCAGTACTCTTCAATACAGGGTCACACAATGCAGTGTGCTTCATAGTGAAAATACAAGAGTTACCACCCACTGCAGCAGTCTAATCCCCTCAACACTAAGGATCTGTCAGTAGGTCATATATAAAGTCCACCAAAATGTAATGCAATTTGAGTTCATAAGGAGGCAATATTTTTTATGGTTTAACTCAACTTAGACTGTATTGTTGAACTGCAGTACTAATAACTAAAGAGTAACAAAATAATTACTTAACTGGTATTTGGACTCGGAAGTACATTGAGGGTGATCCTAATTTAATATGTAGCCTATAAAGTTAAACAGGGAAACAAATAAATTTTATAGACTAAACAAATCAAACTAAAAAAACTAATGAACGTTTTAACTAAGTTGGTCAAATAAATAAAGACTAAATAAAACAAAGAGCTAACTAAGAGAACTGTTGTAATTTCATATGAACAGAAATGGTCCCTAATTATTTGGAAAAAGAGTTATCATTTTGGAGATTTTGACGGCCGTGATAGGTTTGAATGTGTATGAATTGAATACATAATGAAAATAATAAAATTGGTACAGGATTTGCACTATATAATATTATGTTTTAATTTCTGATAGATGACTTTGAAGCAAACTGTGGGTTTAGCAATGCTATTATAAAAACAATTTTAAAAAGCTATGGCTAAATATTTTAAGTTGGCCTGTGAGCTAGAATGGAGAACAAGTTTGGTTAGCATGAAGATCCCTGATGCCTTCAGTGGTCATATACTATAGATACATATTAATTTCCATCACAAGCACACAACATAATGAATTATTGATTAACCAAGCCAGGAGTTTGATGATAACTACAAACAAACTGGGGTTAATGAAACACATGGACATATGTAAAATCACTGCTTATCATATTATTTACATTTATTAATTCTAATATTTTTAGTTATCTGAGCAAGTAACACACCCTTCATGGTCAGAACTTAGCAGCACTCCCTTTGGTGAGTGTCACAGGTTCTTGTTCAGGGGATTTTCACCTATTCTAACATACTTGTGGGTGGTAAGGAGATGGAAAATGAGGATCAAGCAAATGTCCAAATTTGTAGAAAGGCTATGCATACTCTTCTGATCATATAGATTTTGTATGCACTACATTTTAGACAACTAGCCCCTCAGTCTGTTACAAATAACCTGCACTGAAGTTACTTGATTAACATATCTACTCCATTTCTGTATGACTATAATACACACATAATCACAATTCCTGTCAAAAGTAGGATGAAATATTATATTTAAATACATATAATATTCTAATATATATTTATGAGGAAACAATGTACACATGGAATCAAGAAAAATGATTCCATCACTTTTTCAGTCAGTAAATATATAAAGCAGCAGTACATCACATTGTGATGGCATGATCCTCTTGTTTCACAGGTGGCGTTGAATTCAACTTCACTGAGGAATGTGGAGGGGAGCTTCAAGTGCGCTACCAAGGAGAATGGGAACCAGTGTGTATCAACAGCATTGCNTCTAACAGAACAAATGAAAAATTCTGATTTGTCTGTGAATAAGTAATCAAGCAATCAAATAAAACCGGATTCTGTTATATGTTCATCCAGACACAAATATATACCCATTTATGGACATAAGTGGGTTTAGTTGCTTTCAGATATGAACATTTTCTGAATGTTTTCAATCCCAGAATATGTCCCTGTGGTGGTGGTTGTTCCACCAAACAGAGGACTTATTGCGGGTGTCGTGGTTGGGCTCCTGTTCCTGCTGGTGGCCATAGTCATCGTGATCTGGCAGAGAAAACGTTTCCTCGCCCTCTGTAAGTAGCTCCACTGACACACTTAACAGCACCTATGCAGTATCACAACTCAGGGGTGCTCAGTCCTGATCCTGGAGATCTACTACCCTGCAAAGTTTAACTCCAACCCTGATCTAACACACCTGATCCAGGTAATCACAGCCTTCAGGCGCTTCTGACTATATGAGCCAGGTGTGTCGGACCTGAGTCTCCAGGAAGGTAGATCTCCAGGACCAGGACTCAGCACCTCTGGTGTAACTTAACATATAGAAAATAATTTAATTTAGAATTTAGAACTTACGTGGCATACAAGCAAAATTGCACCTGATCAATCAGTGTTGTAATGTCATTTTTTCTGTTACACGTGGCCTTTTAATACAGGTACTATACAAGTAAGGTATTATGTATGTAACATTCTTTAATATTATAAGACTCTACTTAAATTTATGATGGCATAAAGCCCTATAAAGTGTCATAGCACATTACAACATTAGCGTGTGCAATACTGTACAATATAATGCACCCTGGAAGCATGGAACCATCTTTCTACCAGAATGTATTCTGTAACATTTGCTGGTACAAAACTGTTCAACCACTAGGTGGAAATCTTAAAGCCCTTTAATGTTTGCTGTTTTCTTATCCCCCACAAAATAAGGAAAATGTGGGGATTTTTTTATGAATCAACACAATTTCATGCACGATTACTGTTTGCCTAATGAAAAAAAGTGAAATGTGGCCTGCACAAAAGTTATGGCACAAGGTATATATGTGCATTAAAAATAACTATGCTTTTTCTTTCTACTATATAGTTATCATTATGGACCTACAAGGTTTTTATTTCAACAGCAGCATATATGCTATGGGTAAAATAATTAGACAGTATATGTAATGTCATTGCTGTCCAAAGAAAAACAACTCCTAAATGGTAACTTTTCAGAAAGGGCCAAAAATGTTCTTCACTTACAATGCAAGCCAATGTAAACATTGAAATTTGAAACAATTTCTGTCGGTCCAATCATAATGAGATTTTGATCTCAAATTATACAGAAAACTACAAACACAAAAAATGGAGATATGTATTGTAATTTGGACAGCAATGATAAATAAAATAGAAATAATAAAAATGAACATGATATTTACATCACTTAATAGCTAATTGTTTTAGTGTTTGTGTCAAACGCTAAAAGTGTTCTGCATTGTTCAAACTCCCAGTATGTTTAGCAAATTAACAGAAATTGTACACTATAATTTGCAGAAAATGCTGTGTTTGTTATATGTGGAGGGTTATTATCTTAAAGTCACTTATAAAATGAACAAAAAGCAAAACAGTTTCACTTACAAAATCATGTATAGTGATTGGGGTTTTCAAATCTTTGCATACAGAATTGTCAGCTTGAATTAAAGCAGTTGTTCTTTTTTGCAATTTGATAACTTTAGCTTGTGAAATGATTGTAATTTGTCCAGTTACACCAAAAACACGCATTCTTTCTTTTTATTTTTTCTTTTGCAGTAAGATTGAAGCCTTCTCGTGGAGACCAGGATGTAGAGCTCAGCAATAAGGAGATGCAGGATTTAAATGATAAAAACAGAGGTAAATATGTGATTCAAAATAATTGTAATAGAGCTTTTGGGATCTACAATCTTATACACACGATCCAGGTAATAAAGGCCTTTGAAGGCTTCCTAATATTAAATGTGTGTTGGATCTCAGCTCTGCTGGCTGGTTGATGTCCGGGACCAGGATTATGATTTTACAAAATGTCTGTATAATTAAATCATTAAGTTATGAACAAATTTCGAGTTAGATTAGTTCAGAATTTTGGTAACAGGAACCAGATGTTAGGCTTGTAAGGAACCAGATTGTAAGGCTAACATTACATAACAGAAACTTATTATGGTGGTTATGAATACACTTATGTCTGAGACGTGGCTGTCAGTAGTAGTTTTTTGAGAATGCTTTGGCTTTTAAAAAAATACACAACTATCCTACCATCATCCACATGACTCTGAAGGATTCAGTTTACATCTCCATGTTTTAATAAGGCAGAATTTTTGAAAGTGTGGAATTTCCTTTTAACACACTGAATTTAAGCGCTAAATCCATGTATTTTCTAATGTCACTCACTTTTTCATTTATTCCATTAATTAGTAAGTTGAGTTGCCAAATATGCAATGCATTGTTTCCTTTCAAATCCAGACTTGTCTGACAGAAAGTCGTCTGTGTTTGAAATTGATGACTATGAGGACATTGATCCTATCATGAATCCAGTGGGGGACAAGCCCAAAAGCCCAGGTAATATTAAGAACTCTGTTTTGTGTACTGTGCATTGTTGTTCACTTTGGTAAGTTAGAGCTTCAATTTGTCCAGTTACACCAAGAACACACGTCCTTTCTTTCTTTCTGAAGATGAAGATGAGGAAGGGAGTACAAGTGGAGATTCTTCCAGGACTGAATATGATGATGTCGAGGAAACTAGTGACAGACCACAAGAGCCAGCAAACAGCAGCCCTGCTGAGCCACTCCTCCCCCCAAGACCAGCTAACTTACTCGGTATTATTACAATTTTATCTTCAATAAAACTTTGCATCTTTAAAAAACTAACTTTATAGAAGAAAAACAAACCATTAGTTCTCATAATGTACACGTTAAGAAATACAGGTGCTAAGCGGAACTGTAAAAGGTTCCTTGAACTGATACCATTTGAATAACCACTTTTGCTTTTCTGGTGACCCGTATTTATGTGTGTTTGATAATAGTAAGATGGAGAAAGTCTAAAGAACTGCCATCATTTTCCATGTGTAAACAGCAGCTGGCATTTTTGAATCCTATAAGAAATGAAAAACCAAATCAAATGGAGCTAAAATGACTTTACAAGCTTTTCATGATGACATCATGTACAGTCTAATGCAAAAATTTGAACACCTACAAGTCAAATGACATGTTTTCTTGCTTTTGTATAACCCAGTTTCCAAAAAAGTTAGGATGCTGTTCACAATGTAAATAAAAGCAGAAGGTGATTATGTACTAATCATTTACATCATATATTCTATTGGAAATAACACAAAGACAGCATATCAAATGTTGAGATTAAGACATTGAAAGATACATTTCTATTTTTAATTTTATGCCAGCAGCATGTTTCAAAAAGGTTGGGACAGGTTGATGTTTCCTACTGTGTTCCTCGCCTCTTCTTTTAACAACACTGTGTAAGCGTTCGGAACTGAGGAGACAACTGCACTGTACTGTAATGCTTTCCATTCTTGCTTGATATTGGATTTAAACTGCTCAACAGTTGCTCGTATTTTCCGTTTCATTATGCCCTGTTGTAATATGTGCAAAATGTGGTTTGGCATTGTCTTCTTGAAAAAGACGTCATTTGGATGTTGTTCCAAAACCTGTATGTATTCATTCATTCATTCATTCATTCATTCATTAAATGATTCAATAATTTGTTCCACCAAGTTGCATTACACAACTTTACCAGCCTTTTGTTTCTCCTGCCCCAGCTATTTTGAAATGTGTTGCTGGCATCAAATTCAATATGGGTATTCGATTTTCAAACAACAACGGACTGTCTCAGTTTCATATGTTCACTCTGTGCTATTTTCAAATAAATATAGGGTTTTATGAATTAGCACGTCATTGCCTTTTGGTTTTAATCAGTTTGCAAAATGTTTTTTGGAAATGGGGTTGTAAGTAAAAATAAGTTGAAACATCTACAAAGAACAAACTTAACAAACTTACAATTCTGCAGATTTTAGTGACTGTAATATATAAAAATCTACATATAAATGTGCTATAAATTTGGCATAACAGTTTTCTCTTAATATATTTAACCCTGGAAATATAGCAGAAGTGTGTAGAGAGTGTGTTAACTTATTTTTAATTAAATAAATCAACAAAACACATAACTTGACCAGAGGCGTTATCCTTTTTACCTCAGGACCACCTGTTCTTTGCACTGTATTTCATGGAGACTGAACTGATAAAAATGAAGATATACTGAAGTTTCCTCCTTCTAGAAAGTTTCCATGTTTCCATAGATATAAGGTTTTGCTGTGATGCCAAAGATAGGCCTTTTTTTTTCTTTTTTTTTTTTTACAGATGATGCAAGTTATGAGGTTGAGCTGGACGTGCTGGACGACTATGATGATGCTGTTCCAACCCAGGCTGTTGTCAGTGATGCAGGAGAAAGCTCTTTCTCAGAGGCCCATGTGGCAGCAGATATGTCAGTAGAACCTGGTGATTAGACCAAGCCAGAGAGAGAGAGCAAACAAGGTGACTTTCAGGCTGTTACCCAACTGATGTGGTGTAGTGGATTTTAAGCTTTGTTTTTTTTGTCATTTTTTTCAGATAGATAGATAGATAGATAGACAGACAGATCCATCTACAGTATCTACTATCTACACTCTTACAAATAAAGAGTTCTTGGCCTGGCTGCACAGTTCTAAAATTCAGAAATATGTAAAGACATATTGCCACATTAAAATACTCCTTTTAGGCACCTTTATTTTTAATAAGGCAGCTAATGTAAAGTGTATGTGAGACCATAGATCTGTATTTCCTGTTTTTTGGCATTTACAGTTGTAGGTGCTTTCCCTTTCTGTTAAATGTACCTTTTATCATCATTCTCTTTATATGTCTCATACACGTTCTGTTGATTTTCTAAGTGAAAATAAGTCAAATGTAGCCAGTGCAAAGGCTGTGCAGCATTTTATATTGCATACTATATTTCATTTATAGCAGTACAGTTACAAAATCAGTAAATAAATAGAAATTGTTCACTAAAATTTTTAGATATGATATGCTAACTAATTTAATTTAGAAAATCAATAATTTAGGTAATTTGACTAGGCGTATTCAAACTTTGACATATTCTGTGTATGTATATATATATATATATATATATATATATATATATATATATATATACATACGTTTCTCTGTTTTGTTTTTGTTTTTTTTTTAAACTGTCATACTGAAAGTTATAGTTACTTGAATTACTTGGAAAAACATTATTAAATTCCCCTAAAAGTTACCTTCACTTGTAAAGCTGGATGTGTTAATGTGGTATTGCTAATTCTTTCAAATAGATTTTATTATTCATTTACATTCTATTACATTAGTAAAATAAGGTATAATACTCATTTAATTCTCAATATTCACTTTTAGAAGTACAAAGATATTGGCTTAGTAAATTGTTGCAGTGTACCTGCGTAAAACAAGCCACCGAAAATAAAAAGTTAATTTCAATTGAAGTTGAAATAAACTCAATACATCTCAAGGAATTCCTATTTATTTTTATTGATTTCCTTAAAACACAATTTGATAGTCTTTGTTCTGAATCATCAGCTACGTTAACTGTGTTAACTGGTGTTTGTGTTTTGTTGGGGCTGAAGCGGTGTCTGTAGAGAACTGCTCTGGTGCTGTGGGTTAAACTCTACTGCTCTAAAACTGCTATAGTTTGATACACAGCACAAGAAGCCGTTTCTCTCTGTTCCTCCTGGATGCCCC
>CM067484.1:16102169-16158614 GCA_034552555.1 Semaprochilodus insignis | reverse complement strand
GATTGTTTGGTGGGGGCTTATATGGCCGCGCCTCAGGTGCGGCTCGTTGGCTTGATCAGCCCGGGGCATTCTGGGGGTTGGAGTTCCGGGCTGTAGTCCTCCCAGAACGGCGCCGCCGCTGCCGCCCTCTGCTGGCTGCAGGCGGCACTGGCCGGATCCTCACAATAATGGCATTGCTAAGCCCACAGTTTGCTTCAAAGTCATCTATCAGAAACTAAAACATAATATTTTCCCACAAATATATTTTGAAACTAGCCCAATATTGTGGGGGATTAATGAACCTGGCAAACCCGATGGCGAGTGCAAATGCTGTACCAAACTTATTCTTTTCATACGTATTCAATTCACACACATTCACACCTATCACGGCCGTCAAAATCTCCAAAATGGTAACTCTACAGGAGAAGAAAAATCAAACCAACTTCAAATGGAAGTTAATGGAGAAATACCTTTTCCACATAATTAGGGACCATTTCTGTTCATATGAAATTACAAAAGTACTCTTAGTTAGCTCTTTGTTTTATTTAGTCTTTATTTATTTGACAAACTTTTTTAAAAAGGTTCATTAATTTTTTTAGTTTGATTTGTTTAGTCTATAAAATTGATTTGTTTCCCTATTTAACTTTGTTGGTGTCACGTCCTGTCTTGTCTTGCCCCGTTTTGTCTCTGTTTTCTCTGGTTTTCGTTTTCTGTCATTTTCTCTTGTCACTTCCATGTGCCTTTTGTTGTCCTGTTCCATGTGCTTCTGTTTGTTTTGTTTTTTTGCTCCTCCTGTCTCCACCCTCTTGTCAGGCCCCTCACCTGTCCTTAGTTTGTAGCTCCGCCCCTTCCCAGGTGTTCCTTGTTAGTCCTTGTTCATTTATACTTCCCTTTGCTCTTGCTTGGTGTTTTGTCTCCATGGCTGTTGTTTTTGTAACCCTGTTCACAGTCGTTTGTTAGTTTACTAGTGTCTTTGGTTTCTTTAGTTTTGTTTCATTTTGAACCTATTAAATACTTGTACTTACCTCCTGCCTCCTCATCCTGTCCCCATGTGACAATTGGCTACATATTAAATTAGGATCACCCTCAATGTACTTCCGAGTCCAAATACCAGTTGAGGTATTATTTTGTTACCCCTTTGTTATTGGTACTGTTCAAGAATACAGTCTAAGTTGAATTAAACCATAAAAAAATATTGCCTCCTTATGAACTCAAATTGCATTATGTTTTGGTGGACTTTACAGATGACCTACTGACAGATCCTTAATGTTGAGGGGATTAGACTGCTGCAGTGGGTGGTATTCTTAACCCTAGCATTTTCACTATGAAGCACACTGCACTGTGTGACCCTGTATTGAAGAGTACTGGCTCACCTGCACAGGCCACCGAGATGACGTTGTCACAGCTGTCCTTCCGGGAGTTGCACTGCCACAGTCTGTTCTCGTGACCAGTGCAGCTGAAGTATTGTGCTTCACCTTTGACAGTAGTGGTCCAGGAGGTGATGAACTTTCTGCAGTGCAGGTGATGACACAGCTCACTGAGGACACGCTCTGTGTTATGTGAATTTCCACACATACGTAAGTCCTGGTTGATCAGCACCTCACCCGTACAGTTCCCTTTAAGGTTTACTTCAGGGTTTCCTGAGAACACACACAGCAAGCAAGCTGTCTCATTGTCTATGTAAGAGTCAACTCACACTAGACAATCCATACTGTGTCCAAGCCAACTTCAGCCTTGTATGGAATCAGCACTTCTGAATCATCCAAAACTCTGAATGGTCTGATCTCATTCGAGGCTCAAGCTGTCTACCTATTTGCTAGGTTCTTGTTCAAGTTTTCAGGTTCCACCTCAAATGGTGCAGTACTTACTTTCTGGAGACTGTAGAGTGATCACTTTTCTGCCATGTTTGTTTGATGGGACATTCGCAACATCTACATGTTCGAGCTTGCGCATAGTATAAGGCATCCGGGTATAATGTGAGTATTCCAAGTGCGTCTGATTACATGATCTGCTTGATTTCCAGTCGTTTGAGCAATTGGTCTTGCATCGATTTTCCAACACCTTTTTCACAAACTATATGTGTTCTTAGCCAGTGAAGAACATTCACGTTGCAAGAACTTCATGCATTAACGCTACTGAACTTTCAGTTTCTTTCCAGAAGTCACTTATGTCAGCATTTCCTCACATTTAGAATTTTAACATTTTGGCCCAAATCGAATGTCTAGTTCTAATTGTCGAAAAACATCCATATTATATAATGGTGAAAATAGTTCTTCTAGAACCATATGTCCAAAAAACGCTTGGAACATTTGCTTGATACAGAATGGCTATTTTCCTAAGAATATGTCCTTGCATATTTTTGCAGAACTGGTTGGAGTGAGGACTGCTCTTACCGTCACATGTAATGTTGAGATGCTGGAGCTGTGCAGTCTCTTTAACTTCACAGTCCAAGATGGTTTTGGGTGTCCCTGTGCACTTGTAGCTCTTATCACGCTGCTTGTTGGTCTCTTCACTGTAATTACTGAAATGCCCACAGTTCAGATACCTACACAGCTCCTCACCTTTCGTTGCCTCCCAACCTTCACTGCTTACTGCAATCAGGTGTTTTTGGTCCCAGGCGTAGACCTTACCCGAACATGCATGGTCAGGGTCGGTGAGGAGCAGCCTTCTCCAGCCTGGGAAAAAGAGCCAATATAAGATACAAGGTGCGATATTGTGATACGGAGAAGATTATGTCTGGTTATGTCTTGATAGATCCACTAATGTTCAAAAAATAAGAATCAATAAACCAGATGGATAACTCCAATATGCAAGTATGGTGTACATTCAAGGTTCAAAGAGAACAGAAGAAGGTAGAAATCTATAAATAAATTGTGCCCAGATTGATGAATAGACCTGGAGATGAGTCTGAGAAAGGTGTCATCAAGCATTAGTTTAAAATACTATTAACATCCATATTTCAGAAATATTCTCTATTATAAAAAATGATAGTAAATAGATAATGACAGTTTGTTAAATGTGCATTGCAAACAACAGTTTTAGATTGAACAAAAATACCTCTTGCTGTCCGGTATATAATGTTTATTCACTGTAGAAAATCAACAAAACATGTTATTTAGCCTGAGGCACCCAAATTGTTGCAGGGAGGAGAGGTTTGTAAAATCACTACCTACTGTGTTTATGTTCATTGTATTTAATTATTTTTTTCATGATCAAATAATGTATTTAAGAATAGCTCCATTTATCCCTTCTTCCCTCCAGGCATTTAGCTTTTAATGTGCACTTTTAACCAGGAAAAGCAAATGCATTGTATCTTAAGATTAAGATAATTGGTTTAAAAACACAACAAATGAACAAAAATGTGACTTTTATTCAGATTTGATGTAATGGACCTAACAATATAGTACAAAGTGCAATGAAAATTAATATAAATTAAAAGGCTGCAAGTGCATATGTGTTCAAGATCTGGTCCAACTAATAGGCTTACATCATGCCGGTTGCCATTTTGAAAAAAAATCCTGCATGAAAAAGAGGCTGTGGTGGGAGGAATTTTGAAAGTGTTGGAAGTAGGAACAGTGCAGAGCTGCTTACAGATAGCAGAAAAGCAGAAAAGTTGCTAATACAATATATTGTTGTGTGCCAAGCTATATATCTTATTGAACTCAAGAACGTGATGATGGCTCATCTTTCCATTGATTTCTGAGTAACTCAGACACCTGTCACCAGTGGCTCACCAAGAGAAACAAGAGATGCTGTATCATCATGTATCACGAGATAACCTTTGCTAAGCTAATAAAATCATGACAAAAATGTTAAGCTAGCTCATATAATGTTAACTTATGCTTATAATAACCTCCAGAAGTTTTTTAAGTTTAATTTATGCGTCAACTCTATCATTAGCAGATCTCTTATTAAATCACAGGTGCCTCAAACACTTTTTCTAAGGACTGGACAGTAAGATCAAAGTGATCAAAATGATAAATTAGACACCAATGTTTCATCATGATTTTTTAACAAAGCTTCAATATGCCGTGTAATATGTTTTGGACTTTGGAGGTCCTATGTCTAAAATCAAAGGGTCACATGATCTATCACACAAATACCCATGTCAGTATAAATACCCATGTACTGACATTAAGCAAGCAACATGAACATTGCAAGTAACACAAAGACTAGAGAGCTTTCCAAACAGGTCAGAGACAAAGTTGGGGAAAGGTATAGATCAGAGTTGGGTTATGAAAAAATCCAAACTCTGAACATCCCACAGAGCACCATTAAATCCAATATAACAAAGCGGAAAGAATATGATGCAGCCACAAACCAGATAAGAGAATGCCACCCACCAACGCTTACACAGCATTAATCAGAGATTGAACTAAGACATCAAGGCTAACATTGAAGGATCTGCAAAGATCCTCACCGGAGATGGGAGTATCTGTCCATAGGACCACCTTAAGCCATACACTCCACAGAACAGGGCTTTATGGAAGAGTGGCCCAAAACATAGCATAAAGACAAAAAAGAGGAAAAGACATTTGGAGTTTGACAGATTGCATGAGCCAGGTTCCCAAACACGTGAATGAAGGTTCTCTAAAATTGGACTTTTTGGACTTTTTATCATGGGGAAACACTATGTGTGGCACAAGCCCAACACTTCACATCACCCCGAGAACACCATTCCTACAGTGAAGCGATTGAAGATCGACTCAGTGGTAGGCTGCCTATCCAGTTTGCGAGGTCCCATTGAATTGGGACACGCCCACTGCAGGTGGAACACAGGTGGGGGAGCGGGCCTGGGGTTTAGGGGGAAAATAAAGGTGGGTGCACCCAGGTGAGCTCGTTTCCACTTTGGCTAAAACAAAGGGACGTCTGAGTGTTTGGCGTGGCCCTGTCGCTGCTGGAAGAGCTCAATTCGTGCATGTGTGCCGGCGGGAGCAACTAACAAGGTGATAAGCTGAAGAGCGTGTGTAGCTGAATCAAGCGGCTGGTGTGTGTTTGCGGCAGCCGCGATTTTTAATTGGGGCTGACCTAACGCAGTTTGCATATCCGCTGGCTACTGAGTAGCTACGGAGCAGCTATGCTTCCACTGTGTTGACGTCAGCAGTGTAGTTTTATTGGAGTGGGACCGGTTTTTGGTGCTTGCGGGCCACTGTTTCTCCCTCCTATAAAATTATTTTATGTCCTGTTTACCATTGTGGATGGTTTGTAACCAGATATTGCTTATGTAGCTTACTGCTGAGCCACCTGTTATTTTTTTATGGAACGCTGTGTTGGGATCTAGGTGTCTGACACTATTGTGATTATTTGTAAGGCATTGTAATAGCATACTACAGGTCGTTTACCTTCCAGCTGCACTTACTGCAGCTGATCCGATATTTTTATTGCTTTCTTTGTTTTGTGGTTAAGGAGTGGGCCACCCTGGTGTTCTGGCTTGCCCTTGTGCGAGTGTCATATTTGGTTGTGTAGTGTTGCTGTGGGTGACTTTTTATGGTGAGGTCAGTCTTTTGTGTGGTTGGTGGTACCACAGGCTGTGGTGTTGTCTATTATTGGTATAGTGTGAGAACTCTGTGGGTCTGGACACTTCCTTGACCACACTGTTTTTTGACCTGGGGTTGCTACTGAATTGCTTGTACATCCTAACCTAAATCCCACACAGTAATTCTAAAGCATTTATTAAAATTGTTTCTATATTTAATGTAATTTTTTATAATTGATTGAAATAAAGTGTATATCGAGATTTAATGTCTCGATATATTATTGGCTGGCTCGTGCACTCATAAAGGGGTGGCGCAGTCACCGTATATATTTGAGGTGTACACGGGTTTTAAACTTGGGTGTTTGTATAACCTCGCACCCAGATTAGGTACCCAGACACCTGAAGGAGATGGATCATTTTTGCCTTGAAGAATGGGCAGAAATTTCACTGTATAGATTTGATAAGCTAATAGACATAGCCCAAAGGACTTGTAGCTGTAATTGCAGCAAAAAGTGGGGATGGGAAAGAGATGGGAAATGTATGCACACTGAAGTTTTATCTTAATTATTGTTTGTGCCACAATAAAAAATGCAACCTCTAAATGATGGGCATGGCCTGTACATCATATGGTAAAATCTATTAATAAATCCATTTTAATTCCAGGAAACAGGAGAAACACCAAGGGGGTGAATATTCTCTTAAGGCACTGTACAGAAGGTCTACACCAGTTTCAATGCTGTTGTTGGCTGGATCAGACAAATATCAAAAGAATACCTGTGCAGGTGAGATGGCCAATGTCACACGTTTGTGTCTTGGTGCGGCTTAGGTCACATGTGGACATGTCTGTTGTACAGGTGATGCCTGAGAGCCCCCTAGCTTTAGAGGCTCCATGCTTGGTGAAGTTGCTGGCCTCTCCACACCCCATGCTTTTGCAGATAGCGGTCTGAGTTTTCTTATTGATTCCTTCTAAACACACCGGGAGCCACTCGCCAAGGTGAAACAGCTCAACTCTTCCAGCACATTTATCTCTACGCTCGTTAAACTGGGCTTTCAAACTTCCTGTAAAAGAAAACATGAAAGGGGCATTCACATTCAAATCACAAGCCTGAAGATGTGGTCTAGCACTTCAAAGGGCCCATTATCAGAAAAAGTTGGTACAGTTTGGAAAATGCGGACAGAAAAACTGCAGTGTTTCTTACATTTACTTTGATTTTTATTTCATTGCAGGCAGTATGACCACAAGATATTTTTGTCTGGTCAACTTCATTTCATTTGTTAATATATATCCATTCCTGCATTTCAGGTCTGCCACCCATTCCAAAGAAGTTGGGACTGGGGCAACTGAGGGCTAGTAATGTGATAAAGAAAAACTAAATAATGATGTCATTTTAAATAGGTGAGGTCAACAGGTGATTGTAATCATGATTTGGAATAACAGCAGTAATCCTGAAAGACTGAGTCTTTGAGGAGGAAGGATAGGCACTGTGGAGCCCCTTGGTCGACCCAACCGCCAACAAAAAGTAACTGCTTTCTTTTGTTTTATGGAAAAGGACATCTGGAGGAGAAGGTAGTTGATCTACTGCCTCGATAGCAGGCAAGTCTTCTCTTCATAACATAAGCATCATATCCAACATATTTTATGATTTTCTATATATACTTTGCTCCTGTAATATTGTCTAAATTGGGACAGCACAGGCACACCTACATCTTGTCCATTTTGCTTTTTTATATCCCGCCCTCCTCGGTTATCGAAATTGTGTGGCTGCAATCAAACTATTGTTAGCTCACTGTTAGCTACCTAACTCCTCATACATACACAATCCTGTGACTGAAATTAATGGTCTAATTTGTTTTTTATATATTATACAGACTGAAAAATAAGTAAAGTGGAACTTAGACTCAGGAACACCAGTAGTTACGCCACTGCTAGCACTGCTATGAGTGATATAAGCAGTTACTAAGTCCCAAGTTTGTACTAGAAGCATCTCAGTGCCTTGATAATAATGAAATACACAAGAACTACTCATTTGCAATCAGTTTTCATCTTCCTCACCAAGTCATTTTGGTCATTATGGATACTAATTTTAATCTAACATCATCCTGAATGTTATTTATAAGGCATTTTGGAGTCACCTGCAGTTCTATATGATAGCACATTTGACTCGCTTTGTACCTTTAATCAGCAATTCTGAACAGCAACACCGGCATTTCACTGCAACTACTATACTAACATTCCATTACAGTCAGTATGATCCACACCTGTGCAGGAAACATGGACTGAATCTTTGCAGACAGAGTGGTCGCTCATGAGTGCAAAGTAGCACTGGCTGAGATTCTGTGTCTCCTGGGGGCAGTGGATGCTGGCTACAGTCATTTTCTGCTTGCTGTTATCACGGTACTCGCCAATGGATTTCCCGCAGCCCAGGTCCCCACACAGCCTGTCAGAATGACTTTTTATCCAGGTGTCCTTGCACACTCCGCCGCACTTTCCATCCATACACACCTTCACCTCCCCCCAGCATTTCTCAGTCTTGCTGTTCTCCAGTTTTACCTCCACAGAACCTGAGGGAAAACAGGGTGTCATAAACACGATGATTAAACAAGTGTAGGCCAGATTGATAGAACTAAATACGCTACGTCACACAAAAAATGGAAGCATGGTAAATAAGAGCCATTCATAAAGCCACTGTGGTGGAGATGGTGATTGGCACGCCGGGGCCCTGTAGTTTGACCTGTGTTCTAGAAAAGAGGTACTTAAAATTAACATGTAAATGAGCTCATACTTAAAAAAGACCTGGTTGGATGTGAAAACGGATATAGATAAAGAGACAAAAATACATGCTGCAATGAATAGTACTTTGTTTGGTTTTAGCAAAAAATCAGGTTTAACATTCAAATAAACATGCTGAAAGTGTAATTACTATGGCAACCCATTTTTGGAAATTTGATATGAAGATTTAAATTAGAACTTTTCCAGTAATGGTTACATTTTGACTAGTAAGTCCATACACGGGAAAAGGATTTCTTTTTCTCCTTATTTACTCTTATATGTTTGCCATGTTGCTCCTCCAAACAGATCAAAACACCACTGCAATAGGCAATGATTGAGGTAAATCAGTTGATACAATAAAAATAATAAAATTTAATTATGGATGATTAAAAATATATGAAATATATGTGCTTAATTTTTGTTTTTTTAAGTATCTTAAAATAATGAATTATTTTCACTAAATGTTGACATTGTAGATACAAAATACACAAACTTACTATGCCAACATAAATATTACATTTAAAATGGGCAATCACTTTGGTATAATAAGTCTTGACATTTTTGTGAACATATGTCAACATTTTGAAAACATTCTTAATTAATAAATAAGCAATTATTTTAATATTTCATTAAAAAAAGACAAACTATTTGAAAACTAGCCATTTGTCAAAATATGTGTTTGACCTTAGAGACATAATTTGTGATCAAATAATAAAATAAGTAAGATAAATATTAGACCATTCTCCATCATGAATATACAGACCAGAAATAATCCAATAATAATGACAAACAGGTGTTTAGCAGGGTGCCATACTGGCTTTTGCTAGCATCTAGTTTTCTGAGAGAAGATCCAGGGAATCTTTATCCCCATGGTATCTGACAGCTTACCCGAGCAGTTCACATGGACTCTGTTGGTTTTGACTGGTAATGTGACATTTGTGGAATTGATTTGTGATGATGAGTTAGCAGGGTGGATAAAACTGTGCCCGCAGTGCAGCAACTGGCAGAAATCTGTCTCCTTTTCAGTTGTGTTTATAAACCAGCTTTGTCCATCAGATTCCACTTTCAACTCCCCCTGACATGGCGAGTCACCCTTCAAGAACCAGAGCTTCTCATCTGTTGGGGGAAGAAGGCATCATAGCACACACGCACGTTAATGTCAGACACTAATGAAGCTTTAAAGATGTTACAAGTATCTTTAGTGGCTACAGAATGCAGGGAGGTACATAAACAAGCAGCTAGATGCAGGTTTTATAAAGACACATACTTGTACAGAAGATATTGACAAAGTTTTCATTTCCCGACCCAGAATCCCTCCTCTGAGACCAGCTGCACTGCGACAGGTCCTTGTTGCCGACACTGCACTTTAGATTCCACTCAAGTTGAGGGTGTTTGCTTTTAACAAAAAGCTTTTCTTGAGAGAGCTTCTGTGACTTTCCACAGCCGAGTTGTTTACACACCGCATCTGAATTTTCCTGCGTCCAACCGGTAGCGCTCAAACTCCACTGCGAACCCTCAAACGTCACTTGCAGCCGCCCTGAGCAATTGCCCAATCCGTCCTGCAGAGTCACGGTCTCAAATGCTGCCAATGATAAGATCATGGATTAAGAACACAGAGCATTTTGATTGTGTCAATTATTTATCCCCATTTTCTTTGCTGTTCTCTGTATTTGGTGTAAGGTATCCAACTAACTGTGAAAGCTTGCTTCGTTCAATTGCAGAAAAGAGATTCTGGTAACACTTTACATTAAGTGTTGACTAAGTAACATGAGGTCATACGTTAGTTAACATGAAGTAGCACATTAACAATGGTTACAGTGCTTAGCTAATGTTAAGTAAACATGTAATAACTTCATGTTTATATGTTAAGTAAACATGTAATTGTTGTTAGAGTTAATTTAGCATTAGTTAAACGTTGGTACTGTATTACTTCATGTTAACTAATGTATTTCTTCAAGTTAGTTAGTCAATACCCAAGGTAAACTGTTCCTGAGGTCCCTATTGGTCGACCTCTACAAGAGTTGCATGTTGTGCATGTTTGTGTCCAGTTGCAGAAGAGATATTGCTATTGGCTGGTCTCTGTAGGAGCTGCACGATATGTATGTTTTTATTTATTATTGCAATATTGGCCCATAATAGAGATGCTTCACCTACCATTTACATTTAGCTGACGCTCTTATCCAGAGCGACTTACAAGGTTAATTATATCACAGGTAGGTCAATGTAGTGTTAGGTGTCTTGCCCAAGGGCTCTTATTGGTGTAGCACAGCATAGTCACCCAGGCCAGGAATCGAACCCCAATCTCCCACATGGTGTGGTAGCTCAGTGACAAGTGGTGTTATCCGTTGCGCCACGCCACGTGACAAGTGGCACACCTACCAAGCACTTTATTAGAAACACCTCCTTGTATCTACACTTATGAGTTTTGCACTGGTTCTATACTGAGTCTATCAGACACAGCAGTGCTGCTGGAGGGTTTAAGCACCTCAGCGTCACTTCTCGACTGAGATCAGTCCACCAAACAAAATTATCCAGCCAACAGCGTCCTGTGGGCAGCGTCCTGTGACCATTGATGAATGAGGATGACCAACACAAACTCTGCAGCAGGAGATAAGCTATTGTCTCTGACTTTACATCTACAAGGTGGACCAACAAGGTAATAACGTCTAATTGAGTGGACACAGTGTTTAAACACTCCAGTGACACTGCTGTGTCTGATCCACTCATACCAGCAGAACACGCCACCATTACATCAGTGTCCCTGCAGTGCTGACAATGATCAACCTTATACTCCTTATCTAGTCCTCTATTGCGACAGGCAATGGGCTTCCGTAAATAAGGTTCTGAGTAATCACATATTATGTATTGAGTACTGTGAGCATGTTGACCAATCACTGATGAGTTCCTTTTTAGGGTGGCCAGTCAAAGAATTGTGCATGTGATCCAGCCATCTGAAAAAGCTTTTGCTCAAAGTAATGCAGGTCAATCTTAAACTGATTTCTGAATTATATCAACTAACCAGCTAAGGACATGGGTTACCTGTACATGAGACTGTGGTGCTCCTGCAGGATTGACTGCGCTCATATTTGGCTAGACAGTGCCACAGTGATTCCTCTTTTCCACTGCAGTCCACCTTGCTCAGCAGCCCATTTTGCCCAACAGTCCCATGCGAGACAGTGAGCAGTGTCCCACAGTTCAGCTGCCGGCACACCACATTCCCCATCCTCCTCAGCTCCTCCTCACTCTGGCCATCATAGCACACGGTCTGGCGGGTCTCGTTCAGGTTCACATAGATATTCCCATGGCATCTATTCTCTAGCTCCACTTTAACTTTGTCTGAAAAGCACAGGACGAAGTTTCACCATCTATTCTATCTTGAAACATCAGTCAGTGGAATTATGTGTGAATAACAGGCCCCAAACACACATCACTGCATTATACAGGACTACATTGAAACAAGTGCAGAATATACAATATACGGAAAACAAAACAGAAATATGCAATGAAATAAATATTTGTCAGGACAACAAAACAGTATATGTTTGTACATCTAATTAATAAATATAGTTCTTTAAAGAATGGTAACTTAGAGAACCAAACACTGGTGAATGTGGAACCTGTTCTGGTACATCTGAATCAAGTTTATCAGGTTTTAATGCCCTTGTTAGAGCAGGGATAGCAGGGCAGGGCTGGGCTTAGTATCTGGATTGAGAACCAAGGTCATATCTGCATGCTTACCTGCACATGTGAGGCACGTGTTAGATACTTCACATTGTGTCATACTGCTGAATTTACCACAGTTCAGCTTGGAGCATATGTCATCAGCTGTCTTGCTGAGTTTCTTTTCATAAGGTACAGAAACCCACTTAGCATTCTCAGTACTGTCCTGCTTCTCCAGCTGCCCACTACAAACATTTCCAGGGTCACTTTTCAGACGGAAACTTATGTAATCTGTCAAAAGAGAGTTTGATTATAACTTATAAATATATATAACAATAGTCAAGCATATTAAGTGAATAGTCTTCTACAACCCAGAATTGGATAGATTACTCAAAGATATATTCCACTTTTTCTTGTGCTCAGTGTTATTTTC
Organism: Semaprochilodus insignis; assembly: GCA_034552555.1. Lineage (NCBI taxonomy): Eukaryota > Metazoa > Chordata > Actinopteri > Characiformes > Prochilodontidae > Semaprochilodus > Semaprochilodus insignis. The sequence goes on along the minus strand of CM067484.1, from coordinate 16,146,296 downwards.
TCCTGAGATTCAACGCAACAACACTGGTGTAAGTAGTAGTGGCTGTTATTTAGTATTTAGGTGTAACTAGTAAATTAAGAACAACACGACTGTTTTTATTAAAGCTGCCTAATCAAGAACTTTCTAAACAGAAGAGTAACTGTAATCTGACAGTACCCTCTTAATTATTGTAATGAGACTACATAATCCAGTATTTGACTTCTGTAATCCAGACACATATCCAAACTATAACACCAAGATTGCACTATCAAACATTGTCATTGTGCCAAATATATCAAATGTGTTTCTTGTACAAATGTAAGATTCTAACCAAACAATAACCAAATGTATCAAATGGTCTTCTAAAACACTGACATTCTGCCAACCAAAGCCAAACAAACAAATAGTTTTTCGAAAAAACTAAGACAGCTAAACCATAGCTAAACTTACCAAATATATGGTCTTCTAAGTGCTAAGACTCTAGCCAATCCATAGCTAAACCTACCAAATAAGCTATCTTGCAAACCACTAAGGCGCTTGCCAGTCCATAGCTAAACCTACCAAATAAGTGCTTTTCTTAAACGCTAAGACGCTCGCCAAACCATAGCTAAACCTATCAAATAAATGATCTTCTAAAATATATAAAGATTCTACTCAAACAATTTCAAGCAATTTGACAAAATCTGTATTGGATTTTATTCGTATACTTCACCTTTTTACCATTTAACCATTTAACCACCTTACCATTTTACCATTTAATAAACACCATTTTCACTGCTCATGAGTAACTCAAACTCAAATGATTTGTGCTGTACACATGTATCGTCTTTATGTTAGAAATATTTCCATATGTTGCTCCTCTCTAGATACGGCCATTCCATTATGTAAGATCAGTGACTGCTGTGAGCTGCTCTACTCTTTTTAAATATCCGATTGTTGGAGCACATATAAAGTTTTTTTTCCTTTCCTTTGTCTTTCTTTAATTATATGCCTTTAATAAGGCAAGTCATCCAAAAGTAAAGAACAGTAATCTAATTACATTACTTTAATATAGTAATCATTTGGATTAAGTTATAATTACATTTTTTAACTAGTAATCAGTAATGGAACATATTTTAAGGTAACCGTCCCAACCCTGCTAATGAGTCACAGTTTGAACCAGCTCCATATTAATGGTTTTGATATATAACTTTTCATACACAGAGAGCCAACTGTCTCCTAGTTAATTATAATACATGCTTTTTTTAATTTGATTGCATTAAACAAAAATGTCTGAGTTGATTTCCATTATACCAGTAGAATGACCACTAGAGGCCCTGCAGAAAGGGCTTAAAGAGGCTGGTGAATCTTGTGTTGTGAAATGTGTTGAAATTTGTAGCTTTGTGGGTTATGGGGTACGAATGGTGTTGAGAGTGTAGGGTGATCTTACTTGAGCAGATGACGTTGGCCTCTTCTTGGCATGTGTTTGATTTTGCTGTAACCCAGTCTACACACTGCCAGGAGAACTTTTCATTGCCAGTGCAGCTGAGGGGTACATTGTAGGAGCTTCGAGTTTTTCCTTTGTTGAAGGTGCCAGACTTGGGGATCTTGTAATGTGTTCCACAGTTAAGCTCTTTGCACACCATATTGGCTTTGGCTACATCTGTACAGGTAAACACTTATTGAAACATCTCAATCAAGAACTGTTGCAGCAGACTCAGCAGATGTTGCAGTGATGGAAGTTCCCTTACAAAACGTTGAGTGTGTTTTTAGTATACTTCTTTAAACTAAGTGAAGCAAGTGAATGTACCTCTTCTGTCATATGATAGATATTATATGATGGTAGAGAGATACTGAACTCACCCCATTCAGTGTTGCACACACTAACTATGTCATTGTTTCTTTTGAATTGGACAACTCCAGCGCACTCATTCTCTGTTTTTCCATTCTTGTTTAATTGCAGCTTTATAGACCCTTAAATGGAAAAAAATTCACATGTATTCACATTGTCATCATGTCAAAGTTATCCTTCTGTTATATTTCTTGCAAGTGAGTCCAATTATTAGTTCAGTCATTTGCTTTAATAACATAAACACAATTAAGTTCTAGGGTCAGTCAAAGGAAAAAGATTTTAGTCCGTTAGGTCAACTTTTACAGCAAAAAAAAATCGCAATATTGCCCTTTCTTGCCTCCTTATAGCACGTTGCTGCTCATTTAGTTTGTGTACATTTTCAAAAATCAGGCAAATCAGGCCTGTTCACACCACACAAATACTGATTGCAGTTTCAGTGCCACCAAACTTAAATCACCTACCAGCATCCCTGTAAATCTTCAAGTTCAGTTCAGTGTCTCGCGGTCACTGTACAGCTCACTCACTATTTGCTTATATGTTTTTTTTTTTTTAGCTTTATGTTTATGTCTTCTTCGCTATGAAGGCAAATTTGGCCTATATTAAATTCAATGCTTGATGGCCGATGGGTGCTGACATCATAAAAAGGGGATTGAATGCATAGATGCTGGCATCATTCTCAACTTTCTACCAGCTTAAATAAAAATGCTGAGATCTAAATAGATTTGTATTTAACATGCTATGCCACTGTAAATCTGGCAACAAATGTTTGCATTAAAAAATTCATTACAAAACATTTTAAATAGCTAGATGCTCTTAGATCTTGGATGTAAAATATTCCTTGTGAATATGTGGAGTTATAATAAATGCACTCATATTATGGCTGAATGCAAAAATTTGGGCATTCCACGTCAAATTACACTACATAACATTTGTATTGGTTTACTAAGGGAAAGTAATGTAACACATGCTCTACAGAGAACACACCTTTTATGTGTGTTGCATACACAGTTTATTTGGTGGAACAGATTAAGAAACGTATGCTCTCTGTAACTTATTAGATGTGGCTGAAGGTGTTCAAACCTTCGCATTACCATGTTATATGAAGGTATAAGATAACATGTATATTGTTCAGTGTAATAGAGAAAATAGAGTTTTCCAAAGCATGTGACTTCTGTCATCATTCACATCAACACCTTTGCCCTGCATGCTGGCTTGATTTCAGCTGAAAGGACATGCTTTTTTAGCTTATGCTACCAGAATAATGAAAACATACCTGTGCATTCCACCACCACATAGTTGTCTACTTGGCACTGGGTGTCCCTGGATGTCTTGCAGTCCCACAGGCTGTTCTCTGTTCCGCTGCATTTTACCTCATCCATGAAGAACGTCGTGGGTAGTGCAGGCTCCCTGTAGGTGTCTTTATTGTGGCCAGATTTGACATGGTCTTCACAGCCCAGAGATTTACACACGACCTCACCATTTTTACGACTTTGATCATTTATCCACTCATGATAGCACACTAAGCCCCACTGGCTGGCACTGTACACCTCCAAACGGCCCTTGCATGGACTGTCTGGTCCCCGCAAAGCTATCCGGTTCTGAGCTGTAGGAAACATCATAATCACACAGAGATATATGTGCTGTAAGAAAATGATTTGGAGAAACCTGGCTGGCTTAAAATGCAACACACATTAAGTATTGTTCTGTTAACTTGCTATTTAATGTTTAAGCAAATTATTAAGTTTAAAAATAAAGTAAAAGTACTTACAATACATTATAATGCTTGTCATACACCCATATAACATTAAGTCATGAACATTAAGCTGCTTCTCCTACCTGCACTGTACACTTTATATATCTGTACTATTTACAACCACATACTAAACTGATACTGCTCTTACACTTACCACATGTCTTGCACACATACCGTACTGTTTGCACACATTGTCTTGTCTATTTGTCCTTATTTGTCTATTTGCACTACACTCATATATATATATATATATATATATATATATATATATACACACACACATATTCTTGTAACTGCACTGGAGATGGAGCCTGACCGTGTTTCGTTATACTGTGCACCCTGTACTGGTATAATGACAATAAAATTGAATTGAATTGAATAATTGTGTACAAGTAGTTAAAATTATAAGCATAACACTTAAAAAAGCAGGAGCGGTATGACTTTATGATGACTTTATAATGTTAGGTTTCTTAACGCATTATAATATTCGGTCATTAGAACACTGTAAATATGAATATTATTTCCGGGATATTTTCTGTATAAAAGCCTGACCCATCACAACAGTGGCTACCAACTTATCTACAAGACATGTTTTTGTGATATTAATAAAAATTAACATTACTTTTACATGTAGTGTTGATTTGACAGAGTAATTTCATTTTTGACTAACTGGCAACCAACCAATATTATAATGTGGTATAACTGCCTGGCTCTTAATGATGCGCAGTATGGCTTATAAGGCCTTATTAATGCATTACTAAAGCTAAGAGCTAAGAGACAAAGGGAGCTTTATTAAACAAAAGATCAACGTCACACAGCAGCAAGAGACCGTACAACAGCAACAAGGGGCAATACAAGGGCGTAAACCGTGAGGACGGGCAGTGATCGAAAACGAGAGATCCGAAGTGACAGGCAGACAGGTTTAAAGGGATAGGCAGAGAAGCGAGGTGAAAACGACAGCGGGGGTTCGAAAACAGGTTATCCTATAGAGAAAAATGGCTCAGGTTTTGCTACAGGGTTGTTGGCAAAAGCTTCGCAGGATGCATGTGTGTGTGTGTGTGTGTGTGTGGCTTATATACTGCCGGTGCCAGCTACGTGCAATCAGTAGATGGGAGACGCGGACCGTGGAGGATTAGCGGAGGGCGAGCACGTGTGTGTGACGTCACCGGGCGGTGCACACTGGGAGCTGGAGTCCAGACGGCTGGCGGAGTCAGGCAGGGCGGCAGACGTGACATCGTAACACCACAAGACAGCTAAATCATTATCTCAAGGTAATAGTCAAGAAAATTATAACTACCTCATTGCCTCTCCACACTTTCGTAAACAACAGAGGATTTTATGTAATATTAAAGGACCTTCAGTTCTTGCCTACTTGATTAATATAATTACTGTAAACAATAATGCTTTCTGATTATTCCAATTCCAATTCATGGGAATTCAGAGTACATGGGTGATGAAACCCCATACACTGATTATTGCAGATTTGTAGTATGGTCAGTAGGCACATGCTGGTTTGCATGGTATCCCCAAGGAATGTTGCCTACTGTGCTCATTGGGGTGCAGTAGAGGCCAAATTCATTCATCAACATGGAGATGGAGAAGATTATATAATACATGAATGAGATGAGGCAAAAGATAATAAGATTAAAATAAGATTAAAATTAAACATATCCAAACAAATAAACAGTAATAACAAACTTCCAGTAGCAGATAGAATAGCATTAGGCTGGTAAAGTATTAACAAATGGCGCCCAATGGGACAGAGATCACCTTCAAATATTTTATTTCATGGTTTTGTATAGTTTGCTGCATGAAGTTTAATCCACCTTCGCTGTGCTGATAAAGAATGTCAAGGCCTGTCATTTCAGACTGGCAGCTGAGTCGAGGGTCTGAATTTACCCGTATATGGAAAGTATGGCTATGAGTCTGATTAGCTGAGAAATTGTTAACCACAGGTTCTGCTGAAGCTCTTATCTGACTGTGACATTCAGCTCTGTGCTTCTGACAGAGTTGCACATCAGTGCAGATTTTGAGATAACACCATGTCCTGCCCCAGCACTTTCAGTTACACCACAGCGCTGCCCAAAGCCTGAGTGCGTGGAAATATAAACTTGCCACTTAGGACAGCATGTGAGGAAACTTACTGCATAATGTTTAAACCACCAAAACCGACATGCATCACAAATTTAGGCTATTTCTAAACCAGCTGCACTCTCATACACCTTCTCTTTCTTCTTCTTCTTCTTAAAGGTGATATTCATAAGGCTACAAAAAGCCTTCCATGACTACAGAAATAAACCTAAATAAATATTTATGAAGCATTTATAAACATCTGTACACACTCCTTAGGTGTCATTAATGGCGTATAGGCTGGCGAAAGAATATGTGTTGCTGAAAATAATAATACCTACAGGTATTCTGTGAAACACATATTTTGTGTTCCACTTATTTTTGAATAAACTTCAAACAAAAATTAAACATTATCAGAAAAATGCAATATTTATATTTATATTTAGTAGGCCATGTTTTTTTTTTATTATTTTTACTTGAAGTGTCATCTGATCAACATGCCATCATTGTTGTTAATAATAATAATAATAATAATAATAATAATAATAATAATAATAATAACAACAGCAACAACAATAATTATTATTATTGTTGTTGTTGTTGAAGTCAATTAATTAATTCATCCATTAAAATAATTAACAGTGTATTAATAATATTAATTATTAGTGTAAACTGAATTCAATACTGTACTGCATATTGAATTGTGTGTGTCTTTAGTTGGTTTTGTAGGTATATACTGTAGACTAAGTATTGTTTAATTAGAGTACAAGGATTATTAACAAGAGTGATTTTTTTAATGCTCCTACAATATAAAGTTTCTTTTAGAGCTGAGAAACTCGGTGAACATTTGCAGCAAATAAATAAACAGCGAACAAAATAATATTCATGCTGTTTGGTATGCCTGAGAAATGTACCCTGCAGTATAACACATAATGCAGCTTTGATACGGTTCTCTGCACTGCTGCATCCATTTGACACCTCGCTGAACAGCAGATCGCATCAACTGTGAGACAGTCACACAAGTTTTAATATCTGCTTTGACATCTGAAATATTTAGATTTTTTACACTTTTCTTTATTGTTATATAACTGCTGATTATAATTGACTAAAGAGAAAAAAATATTTGAAAGACTGAAGTGAAGTTTTTAGCTTTTCCTGTAAAGTTCTAATTTTGGAAATACAAGGTTTTGGTGTGACAGCTGTGATATATATGATATTTAACATACATATACATGTTTATTTTAATATTTTGCTTAAATTTTCTGTTTGATCTACCATAGCAAAAGAAACCAAAACTTATGCATATTTTATTTAATTCCATATTTCAGTGTGGCATATGAAGAAAATATGCAAACAGGTTTCAACCAGTTTAGTCAGTCAATTTAACAGCTGTTTGTTTGTAGTTGATTTATTTTACTTATTTATTTATTTATTTCAACATTTGAGTTGTTCAGCTCTAAACCCTCAAACATCACAGATGAAACATCCCACACAAAAAAACTTTAACATTTGCAATGATTTTATAAAGCTAATTTAAATACACTTAAATTTAATATTTCCTTTCTTTAGATAATCTTCACATTCAGTGGATCTATAGATCATTGATTCATTTATCTATAGATCTCCACACATTCACTCCTAACAGCAAGAAGTTTCCTAAACGGCTCTCGGCTTGGGTATAAGGATCTTGCTAAAGAACTCTTACACTTACTGAAATGTTCTTTTAACATTCCAAGGGTTCTCGGTAAAAGACCACACTTGCTAAACACACTGCTATCCGGACTATTAAAGAATCGGGCAGCACATTACCGCAATGCACCTTTTTCAGATGAACAGTATGTATGCAAAAGTTTGGCCGCCTCTGGCAACTGTTTAACATGTTGGACAAAATGAGGCATAAAATATACAAACATATTTTATGTTTTATTTTTTTCCAAAACATTAAATTCAACAGCTAAACTTTGCATATCTATTAAGATTAAGAAGCATGCTCTCTGTAAAGTGTGTTTACACTTTGAAAGTCAACAAAACATTTGATCAGGGAAGGCCAATCTTTTGCACACGACTGTATTTAGAAACTCTAATATGAGGTTGTCAGATCATAACCTCATATTTACAAGACAAACACTTCAGGACATTTACATCAGTAGGGTGATGAGTGTGCCAGCAACATTTCAGCTGACCCCTCTCATCCAGGTAATCACCTCTTCCAGTCTGGTAGACGACTCAGGACCATCAAAGCCAGCACAACCCGACATGCTAACAGGATTTTCCCCAGAGTCGCAGCGCCAACTAAATCCAGTGGACAAGTCGCACTTTAACTAAACTCCAGTAGATGGGAACACAATGCTGTTCTCCAAAGCTGTACAGATGTCATATTTTTTACAAATGTTTATCACTCTGTAATACTCTGTATATATGTTGGAACAAAATCTTGTATCACAAAAATGGTAACTAGGATAAGGAAAAAACCTACCTCACTATTAATGTAAGTCAATTTTCCCCTTGTCATTTTAAGCCATTTATGTTGGTCTATTCCTCATGAAATTTACACACAATGTAAAGACATGTTTTAAATTATGTTAAAAGCTGAAAAAACAACTAAAATGAAGATAAAAGATTTTGTTTCAACACCACTGAAATAGAATTGTTTTATAGTCTATTTTAAAGTATATTTTATTGTCTGTTTTATAGTGTATTATCTACACTCGGACCTGCACATGTACAGGCATACATCTCTGCATATGTACAGATAAAATCGCTTTAGCTCCTCTCCATGGCTCTGTTTTACTCTTCATTCTTTTTTCTATTTTATCCTTATTTCAAATCTTGTTAGTAGTCTGTGAGCTTATCTGAGCTGTTTAGTATGTTACATGTCAAACATGTGTGCACTCAAATTCCTTCAACATACTATGTTCAACATACTTGCACAACTAAAGATGCTAACGTCCAACACAACCGCTGGTTGACTACATTTGGAGAACACAGAAAAATGATGTAAATTCCGTTTTTTGTGAACTATTTCTTCAATTTCTCTATTAAAACATAGGCATCTGAGCTTATTAATAAAGTCAAATGGCTGAAGATTATGGCCTTTTATAGCTTTTTCCACCATTTATTTTACTAAATCCTGCCTGCTGCTCATCATATACATCTATATGTGAGTTTCTATATGTACTGGTAATTGACTTTACATTGTTGTATGAAATTTCTTCCTGGACCTAATAATCTACTACACCTGGATGTCCAAAAAAGCCTTGAGTAGAAAGATCTTATGTGTTGCTAGGACTGAAATGGATCTTCGGGAATGGAGTTTGAAGGTGGGTTGAAGCCATCCTTAAGTACAAGTGTGGTTACTTCACTAAAACAATATCTCTTAAATAGAAGCAGCTCCTCAAAAAACAAGTTTGAATAAATATATATAAACCTTCTGATAGATACGAACTTTAGTGGAACTTCTTACCGCATCCAACATCTATCAGCATAGACGCTAAAGTTTGTTCGACTTATTCTTCTCTGTTTTAATTGATTATCAAGATTTTAATAAGAGATTAACAGGAGAATCAGCAATCTGATATTAGCGACTGATTTGGAACTAATTAGTTTCCACATAAGTATACTTCAGTAAAAGTAGAACCCTCCTGTCAGTACAAAACCACATATCTCCGAAATTACATGTTTACATTACAGTACTTTAATGTAAGTCAATGGAACCAGACTTTTTGGAACCATTTCTTTTGGTTCCTTCACCATGAAATTATGCATAAAGTAAAGGACAAAGTAAACAGATACTCTTAAAGTATGCAACACACTGAAAAGCGAAGTTTGATTGTAAAATTAGCATTAGTTTACCAGTAAAAATACCTAAAAAATAATGCAAACTTATTGCCTCAGAAAAAAGGCTATGTTACTTAAAAGGTTCAAGTTTAAAGAAGACAATATATATATATATGAGTTACAGCAAGTTTTTAATCTTCAGTATTTCATATTTCTGCAGTAAGACAAATTTAAACAGCTCAGTCATTATTATTGGTGTACACAGTCACACCTTTTGACTGATTCTGAGCAGCATCACATATCTAACAAGTTACCAGTATTTCCCAAATTGCTGATGCAGCTGTATCCCATGCCAATACAGTTGCTGGCTTAGCTTTATTCAATATCGCAGTAGTCTGTTCCAGAAATACAATACTATGATAAAATAATATCCATTGTTGTGAAAGTCTTATGTTAGGATTAAACCGGTTATGTATAATTGTTTTTAGCAGCAGTTAAACCAGCAAATGTCAACCTTTTCTGAGCTACTGTCCAGTTGTAAGAAGCATCATCATTCAGTAAACAAAGAGTGGGGTTCTTGTTAATCGAAATTATTACATATTAGATAATACAGATAATACGCGTTCCCAAAATTTACTTAACACACTGCAGTCCCGAAACATATGCAAAAATGTACCAACAGAGTCCGTGTCACAAACAGAACAGTAAGACGTGGGAAGCCTACCTAAATTTAAAAGTGATTAACTGATAAGCAAGAATCCTCGATGAAGTTCTGCTCACTCTTTAAGATCAATTTGAATCAAATACTCATCCTTCTGTAATCTATTGGCATCAGATAAAATAAAACTCCATTATATTAAATACATAATCACTATTTTTCATACAGCATTTAATAAATGGCATTGATAAAACTAGAATCCCACAATCCGAGGCCTCTAACAGCTTAATGCAAACTTGTCATTCTGTTAGCGTTTATGGCTAAACTGATAAACATGAACACAAAACGCCATCAGTGTGAGAATAACACAAACGTACACTGCATTTAAACTTCACCTTTAGCATGAGGATAGAGTATGACACAGCAGAGAATTATATTTAGAAATAATATAAAAAAAAGTTAATTAATAGAAACCAACAAAATGACTTAAAATGCCATGAAGCTTTTTTGGGCCAAAAATGTTGTTTTTTCTTAGCAATTTTGATCATTTGCTTTAAAACACATTCCTTATATATTAACTGCTCATTAAGCATTAGTAAGTAATGATTAAGTATAATAACTAGTAATTTAGTACAGTGTTAACCAATTAGTGTAGTTTATTAGTTCATAGCTTAATTACACATTGATTGTCCACAAACAGCTGATTATTACATGTTAATAAACATGTCACATGAGAACTATTACATATGAGTGGGTGCTCCCAATAATCTGATGAATAATCTACTGATATTTTCTTATATTTCCCTCCACTGCACAGTCTTGCATGGAACACAGGCCTTTGGATTTACTGGACACTTTCTTTCAACTCCACATATTTAGCTGTTACACTATCCTCACAGTTTTCTTCATATTTTCACCCTTTTTTGCTCATTACTTCCTATTATTTAACCATTACTTGTTGCGTCCCTCCAAGTAAAGTGATGATCTTCATTACAAATGTACCAGTAAACTACAAACTCCTGATTAAACGCAGCACTTAACACACTTCACTGCAAATCACAGCAGAGCCCTATTTGGGCAAACTTGGGAAAACACTGGCAGCTTATTCAAAGACGTGTGTAGACATCCTTTATTAGCAACAGCATGAAATCTGCACACACTGACAAAAACTGTCATACTGTTATCTTAGTATCTTAACACTAAACTCCACCAATGTTTCTAAATTTCTGTAGAATGAAATGGTTAAGATGTAAACAAAGTAATTTAGAGTGGTTTACTGTCAAAAGCTTTGCTCTATAGAAACTTGCTTGTATTATTATTGTTCACAGTGGCAGACGTCCAAAGAGTTTAATCCTTCTAAAAGTGCCCTTAAAACAAGGTATATGGTTTTTGGTGTGAAGCATATTTGGAAAAATACAAGGATAGTGTTCACAGACAAAAATGGCCCCCCCAAAAAAACTTTTTTCTGATTTATGACTATTTTATCTTCTATTTTACATATAAAACTCAGAAGGCACATGTAGGTACACTGTTGATTTTGGATAGTAAATATAATGGCTATATTTGCCTGTAGACGCTGTGACACCTGGTTTCTATCACCACCACTGTAAAGAAATCTGTGGTTAAGTTTCTCTAACATGTACTCTTTCCCATCAAACCACTCCAGATGGTTTACAGCTACATATACAGCTAAAATATATGCATATGTATGTGTATAATTAATATTTTCAGAAACTAGTCAAGTCTAAATCATGAGTTTGTAACATACTTTGTACTACAAATGACCACTCTGTTGGAAGTGACAAAGTGGTAATCAGTGGGCTAATTAAAAATCATTAAGAGGATTAACACTTAAGCAGTAGTCAGTTCCTATGTTTATACGAGTAAACAGTTACTCGATTACTAATTATTAACCACTTAATCCTTAAGCACTAGTGCTTAATAAGCAGTTAATATAAAAGTAATAAACATTTAATTGCTTATTAACAAATAATTATCAATACATTTCCATTATTTTGTGACCCGTCATGTAAAGCGTTGCTGTTACATTTACTAGTTTTAATCAAAGTAGTAATAAAGTAGCCCTTATGACAGATCATGGCTATTAGAAAAAGCATTAATAAACATTTATGTAGAGCTATGCCAGCTGTAGTGACATACTTATGTAGGTGTCATGTAGCCTTATTAACACTAACCAACAGCAAAGTGTTACTATAATTTTAGCTAACAAGTAAAGTAAACTCGAACACAAGTAAATTAAAAAAAATGATTAAGTTGTTTTGTTCCAACAGAAGAAAAAATTACAGTATTTGATTTAAGGACAAACAGAACTGCATAATTCTGCCTTTAGATCTTACAAACTTCCACAATCCACAATTTGACAGCAAGGAAGTTCAAGTCCAAGTGCTGGATGGGCAACAAGATTATATTCCATCAAATGCCTTTATTCATTATATGAATTATGTTATATGATCATTAATTTTATAATGCACATTATGTCAATGTCTAAACAATGCATACTGCACTGCATCACACTGCATATAAATTTCATGATGACTGGATCAAATGAAATAGAATGAAATCCCTTCACATTAAATTACTTTAAAGGCTACATGTTTTTGCATTCTCCTAAAAAGTTACAAAAATCATTTGAATATTAAAAAAAAACATTTTTTATAAATGTAATATGCAGTCTATCTTATCTGAATCTTATCTGAAAGTTTATAGAACCTTTACATAATGTAAAGTTTATATACCATTTAAACTGTTTTATTTTCTACAGCCTTATATTCAAGCCAAGAACAATTTAGAACCCTTCACATTAAGGAATGTGTAGGCATTTTAAACTTGACAGCTTTATGATTTTTAAAGTATAAATAAGCATATTATTCTCCCAAAGATGACACTTTCTAGGACCCAGGTTAAAATAAACTTTATTAATTTCTCTGTGTGATAAAATAATATTGTTTAAAATAAACCTAAATGATGTTCCAATTCCAGTAACAAGTGAACACATTCTCATTACTGCAACACAGTAAGATCTTTACTTTTCATTAATCATAATCATGCATATATCCATCATCTGACTTATTTTAAAGCATATGTGTTTTAGCATAGCATATTGTCTATTTTATCTCAGCAGTGGAACACGTTTACTGCAAAATGTTTGGTTCTTTTTGTTAAATTCCTTGTATGTTCTTTTGTTTGTTCTTTTTGGTTCTTTCCTTGGAGCTTGTACAGAAAACATTCAATATAAAGTTATGAAATTCAATTGCAAGTAAAGTAAAAATAAGAAAATATATTTTAAAAAGTACATATTGGTAATAATTATGTGGGCATGTTGTGATAATGAATATTATAAGAATTAGAATTCGAGAACTAGTATATAAGTCGCTTAATAGTTTAGGCCCAGCTTACATGCCGGATATGTTTAAAGAATATAAACTGAGAAGTTGTCTTAGATCTATGAACTCAGGTCAGCTAGTTTATCCCAACTAAGCATGTAGAAGCAGCATTTAGCTGATATCTGTTGTGCCTCAAATGTAGCAATTTTTAAATCCAGGTTAAAAACATTTGTGCCTATGTCTGGGCTCTAAATATAGTTGTAAAAAAATATTCTTTTGCACTTTGCCTTTGTTTTAATTTATTTGAATGTTGTTACTCTATTATTACGGCACTACATCCTTAATAAGCCTTTTTTTTAGCAATGTTTAAGTCTTAAGTCCCTTTTATTAAATTTTAGGTCCCTAAAAAATGACAAGTTGTTGTTGATTGTCTAAGTAAAAAGAATTTACACATCATATATACAGAACACCCTTTTGCACATTTCAATGCAAAATGCAACATTTAGGGTTATATCATATATGATATAAAGTTGCAGCCTGTGCAAAAGCACAGTATGAAGGTATGCGCTAAACTTTGGAGAAAAAGTGGAAGATCTATGTTTGTTCTCACTTAGAAAGTCAACAACACCTTGACCAGGGCTTTTGAACATTTTGCATAAGACTATATAGGCATATTGTTTATGTGCATAACTCTCAAAAATTATGACTCTCAAAAGTAAATAGATTGAGAACGACCTGCCTAACAAATTCATAATTGTACTAGTTAGATACTAAAAAGGATATATATTTGTATTTTTCTATTTCTCCACTACACTCTATAATTTTGATCATTTTTCTTATGTCTCTCTTTATCGTGCATATTCATCATCAGTGGCTAAGAGCTCAGTATAAGGCAGAATAAGCATTTAACATAAACAAAACATCCTTGGAATTAGAAAATGAACCACAGCCATAAAGAAGGTAACTTACCTTGTGTAGCTGTTACAAAGTATAAGAGCAGGAACCACATAGTTGCTGGAGGGAGGAGAGGAGAGAGAGCGTGAAAGAGAGCAAAACCTCTGGTTACCTGTTTATAAACTCACTGTGAGGTCACATGCCCAATACACCCTATTGACCACATAGCATCCACCTCAGCACCGAAATCCGTAAAAGATTTTGTTGCTGCTGAAATAACTCAGTGAGTTTTAATGTTTTTAATGTAAGCTCTTTTGAACAATTGCTGATGGTCCATTCATCATGAAATGTTTAAAAAAGCAGCTTCAGATAGTGAGAAATTTTTTTTAAAAAGTTTGATCTGACAGTGATCATATAGCCGAATGATATACACAGATGCTAAATATTACAATAGTGAAAGCTGAGCAAGAATTAAACAATGCAGCACTTAAAATCTATTTGTAAATCATTATCTTATACATCCTGCACAGTACCAACACCCTGAATCACTATGGTTTAAGGGTTTAAGCAAGCAAGCTCCAAAGCAGGTGTTATGCCTACCACCTTATACCATGTATGCATTAGAAATGATATTATTTACAACCTTAAAAGACCTACAGTGGCATATGAATATACTTCTTAATAGATCAAGCAACCCCGGGCGAGTTTTGAATTTTGAATATTACTAAATACTGTACTTTTGAAAGTAAAAGGTTTTGTAAGTGTTGAAGCTAAAACACTATTACAGTGCAATTCTATGTTGAATTCAGTTCAACTGTAATATACGGTTGTTTGTGAAAGTTTGAACACCTCAGATCAAATGGCATGTTTTGCTCATTTCATATGTGAAACTAAGTTAACACATCCTCTATAATCCTCCTGCCTAAGTTACATATTAAAAAAACCTAAATATAAAATGTGCCATAACTATTGTAAAGGTCATGTGTTATGTCAGTTTGTTTCCCCAGTATGTTAAATTCAGGTGTTTTAAAATGCACAGAATGCATCCTTTATCAAGGTCATGTTAACTTTACTTACTTTACCAAACATGAAATTTAACTGGTGGTATTCAAACTTTGCATACAAGTATCTTTATTAATATGAATATGATTAGTGAAAAGAGACTGCTGACCCCAAAGTAGAGGAAAAGCAACACAATAAAACTTAAAACATTTTATTTGTAGGAGACATATTACACCTCCTTTAACACCAATCTCTGTGGTCTTAATAAACCATCTGTGATAAGCTTTGGTCACTGTAGATGTATGAAAGAAGGAGAAATAGGTGAGCTTATTGGAAAACAATGCTACCTTTACTTGCTTAGGTATGGACCCGCGCTACCGACCTGTGTGTTCCCCCGAAACCCCTCCGACCTGCTACAAACACTAACTCAACTTGCACAAAACATGAGAATGCTATAACCACATTCTACAGTCACAATATCACGAAGCTGAAGCATCATATTTCCCTTCCCCATGCCATGGGTAGTCTAATGTACAGCAAACTCAGTCAGCTGCACCAGGGACGAGTTCCTGAACCTCATGGACAACGTTTCATCTGAAATTATTCAGGAACCCTTCAGAGTTTCTGGAAATCCTTAAAATGGATGCACAGGTGTTGCTTGACTTGAGAAACTGGTGGTGATGAGCAGGTACACTTGTATACCTGAGACAGTGTGGGTTTCATTTACCTTTACCATCCTTATTCCTTTCCAATCTGCGATCCCTACATAACATGATAGAAGAACCTATTCTGCTTAACCAGACAAGGACCTTCCAAATGCTTCTGCCCTCACTTTATGAAGACCTGGCTTTCTGAGCTGCACATTCCCAGCTTCCAGCTGGACAGACCAGACAGAGACATAGAGCTGCTTCTATATCAAGAAACACTGGTGTAAAGATATCACGGTACTGTTAAAATCATGCTCTCCTCATCGGGAGTCATTTTTCGTTCACTTAAACCATTCTTTTCTCCCAAATAATTTTTTTCTTTCTTTCTGATCTGAGTTGTCCATCTCCAGCGTGCGTGAGCAATAGACAGCATGTCACTGGTGCGACAAGAGAAGCAAACCTTCTAGATCATTGCTACACCACTACTAAACTTGCTTGTCATGCCGTCATGTGTGCAGCTCTTGGCCATCCTGACCACAGTTTTGTTCGCCTCATCCCAGCATACAGGCAGAAACCTCAAACCAACAAACCTGTCTGGGACCAGTAGAGACACTAAAAAGCTACAGGGCTGCTTTGAATCCACAAACTGGACTGTTTTTGAAAAGGTGACAGACAGACTAGACAAATATGCAGACACTGTGACATCATCCATCAGTTTCTGTGAGGACAGCTATACTTCAACTAGATTATATGTGATGTACAGCAAAAATAAAGCATGGTTTTAACTTAGATGGCTTTGGAGGAAAAAAGGAAGCAGCATTCAGGAGCGGGTGTTCTCTATAAAGAGACAAAATACAAGTTAGAGAAAGGAGTTATAGCAGCAAAAGAAATACTCTGAAAAGCTGAAAAGTCACATTGCTGGTAACAGCTCAAACTCAGTCTGGAAAGGTCTTGAACAGATCGCCAGCTATTAGGTGAGAAAAACAGTGGTCTTGGTCTGTCCATCCACCATAAAACACCGCTAGCACTTATTTTTACAAGAATCTTGCTCTGTTCCCAAATGCTTCAAAACCTCCACCATTATCCAGGAAAAATGAACATTACTGGACTTAATGAAAACAGGCCAGTCGCCTTGACCTCTGTAGTCATGAAGGTCTTTGAATGCCTGGTCCTAGCCCACTTGAAGGCTCCTCTTCTGGATCCCCTTAAGTTAGCATACAGAGCTAACAGGCGTATTGACAACGAGATCAACCCCTCCTTGGACTTCATACTATAGCTCAACATTTAACATTACAGTGCCAGAGCAACTTTGCCTCCAGTGAAACCAGTTGTGGAGATCCTGAAGATTGCAGATGACACTATCTTGGTGGGCCTCATTGTCAACCTGTGATAAGTCTGCCTACAAAAAGAACGTTGAGCAGATGATCTCCTGTTGCAGCAGGAACCACCTGCTGCTCAAAACACAAAAGACAGTGGAAATGGTAGTGGACTTTAGGCACAACTCCAACCCATCACCCACCCCCCTCAATATTAACTGCAGATCTGTGGTTTCCAGTGTGGAGTCATTCAAGTTCCTGAGCAGCACAACTTCCATGGCCAAGAAAGCACAACAAAGAATCTCTGAAGAAATTCAACCTACTGCAGAATCTGATGTTCCAGGTCTACACAGCAATCAATGTGTCCATCCTTACATCATGCATAACAATCTGGTTTGGTTCTGCCACATAATCAGGAAAGCAGAGAGGATCATTGGATGTGATCTGCCAACACTGAAGTACATCTACAAGAGCAGGATGATGAAGCACACCAGCAAAATTACAGCTGACCCCTCTCATCCTGGACAACACCTCTTCCAGGCAATTCCCTCTGTTAGAAGACTCAGGTCCTTCACAACCAACAACTTTTTTCCCTGCATTGTAGCTCATTAACCACCATGGACATATTGCATCTTAAATGTAGTGTAAACTGAGCCAACTTTACTGTAACTTGCTGTATTACATGCAAGTTACATAACGTGTATTTGCGCATGTTACATAATGTGTATTTGCACAACTGTACAGATATTAAATATACATCTTCTTCTTGTTCCAATTCTTATTTTGTTTATTGTATTTTATTTCATTTTTCCCAGTTTAATATGTAGTACTAGTCTGTGTGCTTGGTCTACTTAGTATGGTGACTGACCAAGACTAATTCCTTGTGTGTTTAACATACTTCCCAAAATAAAGTACTTCTGATTCCAATCCTGATTCCGCAGCAGTGGGGATACTTTATTAGAAGCTAAGAATTCAGTTAATTATTCAGCATGTACGCTGGATAGTTACATGTCAGAAGGGGGTCAGGTAAATAAAGGCTTGACTAAGGCGAATCAAAGGATTCATTTTCTTGACGGAATGTCAACTTTGCCAGGACTTTTGGTTCAGCCTTTGTATTATGTCTGTATGGTGGTATTTCCAAGTACATTAATAATTTGTCATCAAACCTATCAAAACAAATTAGGATGCTTGGATGGTTAAAAGCTCAGGACAGAGTTGGTTTGATACAACTGTACAACATATATAAAATTATACATAGAGATGTTCCTCACTATTAATATTAATCAATATTAATATTAAAAAAATATTTAAAAAATATGCAGGTGAAAGATGTTCCCAGATTTGGTTCCTCCTTGTTTTATAAGTACAGTGGGTCAGGACACTTTTATGTATGTTGTTGCAAATGTTATTGTTATTTTTAAGGAATGTGTCAGTGCTTACAGAGATTTTGCATCAGTGATTTTGCCATACAAGCTATGTATGTCTGCTGCGTGTTGTTGGATTTGCTAGCAGGGACAACAATGGAAATAAGTTCTTCAGGGTTTTTTGTGTTATCCGCGACTCTTCCTATTCTATTATAGTGCATGTCCTCATGTGCTGAAAGGTCCTCTTAGTAGCATATAAATGGCCTAATAAAAATGAATCAATCAATTATTTAATCAACAATGAAATTCAAAGAAATTCAATGAAATGAGAAGCTGGACAGGTAGACTGAGGTGGCAGCTGGTACCCAGATGTGTCATAATTAAAGTGCTGCATGTTTTAAGGTGGAACAGAGAAATTCAACCAAAAACCTGGACAGGTAGACTGAGGCGCCAGCATGTAACTGCAGCTCCATTTAGGTCAGTTAAACTGGCACCCCCTCATGAAGGGGAGGGTAATTTTTTATCGAGTCTCTAGTTGGCATAGGAAGGGAAGCCAAATCACATGAACAGCTCTTTGAATCTCGTGTTTTCTGTTCAAGACAGCACACAAAAATCTGACTGGATTGTTTCATTTCTCAGGTTGGCAGACTGCCCAGTTACAGTATCGTATGTGCACAAGAACTGCAAAAACGTAGGGGAGGCCGCATTTTAGGCTGGCTAACTTTCACTGTGAGTTGTTTATATACTTATACTTAGAGCCATAAGCATATGTACCTACTGTAGCAAATGTATATGGAAATGTACATGCACAGCATGTGCAAAAGTCAGAGACTCAGAGAAAGTCAAGACCTGCTAGACCATCAAAACTGTCCCCATCAGATAAACAGCCCTCATAGTTTTCATCCTTGAGAGAGAGGAAAAAATCAAGCTTTAAGATCTGAAAACATCCGCAGGTGTGTCTGTCAGCCTTTCCACGGTGAAAAGACAAGTATAGGTCTCAAGAGGAGGTGTAGCTGTCAAGAAATCCCTAAGAAAACGAAATGGACCTCAACATCACTGAATGTGTTTGGGATTGCTTGGATTGTGATAAGCACAAAATGCAACCAACAAAACTGAAAGTCTCCCAAAAAGTAGTAAAGTGCTGAAACTACTGAAAAGTGTTCTGCTTTTTTCCCTGATGTGGAACAATGAACAACTCATTTTCATTTTCACTGGAAATTAAATAAATTAGAGCATGGTTTCTGATTTTGGCATTAAGAATGTAGATGCTGCAGCAAATGTACTGTGCATTAAAAGTATGCGTAGGCATGTGCAGATACTGAAACATATGCGTGCATGTAGACACTTTTGCAAAGTGGTTAGCAAACTCTTCATTTCAGAGTTTCGACTACGAATTTAAAAATAGAACCATAACCCCACTAGCCTCTACCCCTACCTTCAGTTTCGTAGTGAGTAAAATGGTGGAAATCACCACTGTGCGGTTGGCAGTGTTGGCAGATACTTGCAGCCGAGGAACAGACATTGCTGAATCTTTCTTAAACACAAACTTTCTGTGTTCGAGCTTCGTGTGATGAAATCTGCCCATCCATGGGAAACAAGCGAGTACGCTGCGGTTTTGTGGTTTCTCAGCATGCTGAGATGAGAGAGAGAGCATGTCATAAATGTTGAGGCACAAAAACCAGTATTAGATATGGCCGAAAAGCAGGCAGGCTGGTTCTCTGAATGGAAAAATAAGGCTTTTACTGAAACTTCATTGCAAAGAAGATGACTTCAAGGGGAATTCCACCCACTTTTCACATTATTCAGTTCCTGAGATGTAAAGAAACTTATTTGGAGTGGTTTGATGCAAGAAGCAGGGGTGTAGTCCCTCAGTGAATAGTGAACCTACACTGAAAACTATGTTTACACGCAAATAAAACTATGTTTTCTTTGGGGACTATATGGCCGTGCAATGCTCTAAATATAGTGAAGTATATAAATATACTTCTAAACCAATAATAGATTAAAAATACTTATAGGCCAAAGTTTTGTTTAATAATGTTTCAGACATCAGTAAGTATATTAACAACCATTTTGTGTAATAACCTCCCATAAGATTCCACCAACCTCTGGAACTCAACAGACTACAGGTCATTCCTGAATGAAGAATTCAGTTAAAGTGTCAAGGTCATGGGGATTCAGTATTGTTTTTATGTACAGAGATTTCTATGGATTCTCTGATTCTTTTATTAATGGTATTGACAGTAGATGGTGAAATCCCTAAATTCCTTGCACTGCTTGCACTGAGAATTTGTTGGATGCTTCATTCACACAGTATTTTTGTGAATACTCCTTTTATAGCCAAACATGATAACATCCTGTCTTACTTATTCATCTGTTAATCTATGGAAACTTCCAAAACATCATTTCACTGGCTTCCCAGTTTTACATTGCTCCTGTCTCAACATTTTTTAAATGTGTTGCAGGCATCAAATTTGAATTTAGCATGTCTTAGCAGAATTTAGCAATAAAAATATATAAAATATAATATAAAATATAAAGGTATAAATTATAAAATATCTCTACTTTGTGCTGGTGTAATTTAATGTCTGTAAAAGACTGTTTGCAAATCACTGCATATTGGTGCAGCAAAAAAAAAAAATAAGTTGCAGTAACACTGATGTGGTGGTGGTGTGTTAGTGTGTGTTGTGGTGGTGTGAGTGGATAAGACACAGCAGTGCTGCTGGAGTTTTTAAACATTGTGTCCACTCATATTCCACTCTATTAGACACTACTACCTTGCTGGTCCCCCTTGAAATGCTAAGTCAGAGACGATATCTCGTCTATTGGTGTACAGTTTGTGTTGGTCATCTTCTAGTCCTTCATCAGTGGTCACAGGACGCTACCCACAGGAGGCTGTTGGCTGGATAGTTTTGGTTGCTGGACAATTCTCAATCCAGCAGAAGCTGAGGTGTTTAAACTCCAGCAGCACTGCTGTGTCTGATCCACTCACACCAGCACAACACACATTAACACACCACCACACTGTCAGTGTCACTGTAGTGCTGAGAATGATGTCAGACGGACTACACACACACACACACGCACATTTATGTAGGGCAGCCAATCAGAACACATATAATTTACATATATCACTCCTAAAGGCAGAGTTACAAAACAAGCCTGTTTACTTCTACATGACCACGAGAGGTTGGAAAGTGATCATGTAAAAATTAATCAGGACTGTTTTTGCTACCTAACAGATATACAAATATCCCAAGTGAGCCTCGGGGGACAACTGTCATTTGTAGGATATGTGTCCTTTTAAAAAGAACTCCACTACTCTCCTCTGTTATGAAACATAAACGATGATAAATATAACCAACACTAGATGGCACTGTAGGCCAGCATGTGGCCCAGCTCCTTGTCAAATATCAGCCCATACCTAATCTAAGCCATCCTTCCACACATTTTCTACCAACCCGTCTGGCTCAACACCAAGGTATGATTACACCTTGTGGACACTATCAAAGACATTCTGACATTTCAGGCCGTGTTTATTCATATCTCAAGCCTGGTTGGCAGAAGCCACCCCAATTTCATCACCAGAAGCAAGAGTGTTTGTGTTTAGAAGCCATGCTGTGCATGCACACCTACCTGCTTTTAACATGCAAGGTGGAAAAGTGAAAGGAATATGCAGGGCTGGAGTGTGACAAAATCATCTGGAATAGGGCATAATCATATACATGGTCAATATGCTACAATGTGGCTGAGGGCTTTTATTCCAGTCAAGCAGATGCACACCTCATGCAACTAATTACTGTTTGAAGAGAGAGACTAAGTGTTTAAATGAGTAGAATCAGATGTACTTCTTTTTGCCTTAAAGGATGTAGGCACAGAAAGTCAAATCAAGTGATTTCAAGGTGATATTTCAAACAGTCTGCACATACAAGGAATCACACAGGGTCACAGTCATATAGCAGCTCATAGAGTCACAGAGTCGCATAGAGTCGAATGACAGCACAGAGAGTTGCACAGTTGCAGAGAGTCTCACAGAGTAACACAGGGTCTCATAGATTCACATAGTGTTGCATAGTTGAACAACTTCACACAGAGTTGCACAAGAGTCTCAAAACGTTTAAAAAAGTTTAATGTACAGACTTACCTCAAGCAATTCTAAAGTCTCCAATAATTGTGTTTCTTTATTTATAATTATTTGTTTGTTTGTTTTTACATATTCTCATTCATATTTCTGACTGTTGATTGGTTGCATTTACTCAAAACATTAGCTCTGGTGGCTGTATCAGACACTCTTGATTGGAAGTTACAACTGGGTGCTTAAAGCAAATGCACTATATTGCCAAAAGTATTCACTCACCCATCCAAATCATTGAATTCAGGTGTTCCACTCACTTCCATGGCCACAGGTGTATAAAACCAAGCCCTTAGACATGCAGACTGCTTCTAGAAACATTTGTGAATGCCACCTGTGCAAGTCCAGTCGTGAAATTTCCTCGCTACTAATTTTTGTACAATTTCTTGCTTCCATATTTGTGGGAACAGTTTGGGGATGGCCCCTTCCTGTTCCAACATGACTGCACACCAGTGCACAAAGCAAGACCCATAAAGACATGGATGAGCGAGTTTGGTGTGGAAGAACTTGACTGACCTCTAGAGAGTCTTGACCTCAACCTAATAGAACACCTTTAGGATGAATTAGTTCTCGTCCAACATCAGTGTCTGACCTCACAAATGCGCTTCTGGAAGAATGGTCAAAAATTTTTCATTGTGGAAAGCTTTCACAGAAGAGTGGGAATCCCATGGATTAAGAATGGGATGTCACTCAAGTTCATATGCATGTGAAGGCGAGCAAATACTTTTGGTAATATAATGTATAAGGAGTGCAACTTAAAAACAGGTTCACAGGAGCAGAACTTGATATTAAAAAGATTCCCAAAATGATGGGAGATTCTAATTCACTGTTCTAGGTGTCAACATCAGCTAGCGCTCTGGTTACGTCCTTAAGCCAAGATGCTATACTAGTGCTAGACTGACTACTGTCTTTCTTGCATACTGATCTGGACAGACATTGTAATAAATGGGACATTTTTCCATCAGGACATAATTAAAAACTTCTCAGCCAAGAAAATAACACAAATAACCCTACAGACATCAAACGGTTGATAGAGTTCTAGATTAGGGCTTTGTTAGAAATAGATCATCCTAGAAGGACATATTCTGCTTAGAGCATCAAGCAGGATGGAACTAAACCACAGGCTGAATACACAGACATTATTTGTGTACTGGTCATTATACAGTAGTGCTGCAGCTCCAGACTGAAAGAAAGATACACGGATCATTAGCCATGGTTCTTAAGAGCAAGCAAATTCAGCGGCAGAGATTTCTTGGCCAGGCCCTGCACCGTATTGACTAATGGTCAATTATGCAGAAACTAATGCCAGTCAAGCTGACAATTTCAGAAGGAAATTCTTAATCTTTTCAACAACCTGACACTAACATCCTGCATGTTAATGACATCTCGAGGTTAACACGTTGAGGGCAATTACCCACATGCAACCCTCTGAAAGTCCTGGCAGGATTACATTTATCAGAATGAGCAGTGCCCTGACAGCTGTGCCAGCTTCTCCTCCCAGAGAAAACCAACTACTCATGTGGTCATGTGGTGACTTCCACCAGGCTGCAACTCGTATGTAAGGAAGAGTTGCTTTCCGCAGGTTTAAGTCTAGCACTGGACTTCAGAACACAATGTAAACTTCATCCCAACTGTGGTTGAAATCCAACCCGAGGCTTATGAAACAGAACCTGTAAGCAAAAGCAAAAAAGCCTATGCATAGCCTGCAGACCTTGTTGCACTTATCTTGCACTTATTTGCTTCCATAACAATAACAGAACAATTTGCATTTTTATTTCTGATTGTCTACACTGGAGAACTTTAGAATCTATAGAAATGATCTGACACTAAAGGTCATACCAGGCTCTCGCAGATCTCTCTATAGATGTTTCAGTGAGAAATAAGCTCTTGCACTGTCAATAGCTGACACTAGAGAAGCCTGAATGATGAGAAGCTGTTACTACAACCATTCTTAAGTTTCTTTATTCAATTAAAATTTAGACTGTAAGTGAAATTTGATGCTTCATATCAGCAGTGTTACTCACCAATTGACTTATCCATGCCCACAAATGTGGTCTTTGCAGAACATAAAAAAGTCACTTTTCAACCAAACGAGAAAGTGTAGAACACAATTGTCAAAACACCTACACTGGCTGTGAATTTATTTATATTAATTATTTCATCAGTTTTTGCAGGAGCATGAAAGTTGTGTAAATGTGTTTAACACCTTTCTCTGCCTACCACTTATTAGCTACAACACAGCCCAGCTCAATAGCAAAGCATTTTACAGTATAAATCCAGCAAACATTCTTAAAGTACAACAGAGATCATGTGAAACATAAGGTGGAGGTTTTTTGTCAATGCATCAATGTTGTCTCAACTGCCACATTAGTTCCTTAGTTCCTTAGTTCATTAGTGCCACATAATTGCTTTATATATATATATATATATATATATATATATATATATATATATATATATATAAGCTGTTAGAAGTAAGGTAGGTCCTCCTATGAATAATATTGCTTTCAATATATGTTTATATATACATACACACACAACACACACACACACACACACATATATACACATACTTTCAATATTTATGTGTGTGTGTGTGTGTGTGTGTGCGTGTGTGTATGCATATATAAACATATATTGAAAGCAATATTATTCATAGGAAGACCTACCTTACTTCTAACAGCCCTGACTGGTCAGTAGCTCAGCCTATCCTGGCCTAAGAATGGTTTATATTCCAAAAATCCGGACTTTAATTGGCCCTGGCGTACATGGGGTTGTAAAGTGTACAACATAAATATAGCCATTTTATTTACTACTTGTGTTAAAGTACACAACATTTGATTTTTTACCTTGTGATCTTAATAAACGCTCATTCCAAATATGTGGACAGCAACATGTTCCAAAAAAAAGCTGAGACAAACACTGCATTGCATAGGGATGCATTGATACCATTTTTTTTCAGACCGATATAGATGTTAATGTAAATGACTGTAATGTACCATAACAGTTTAATCAGTAAAATCTAGCTGATTTAAATTAAGTGCATTAGGTAGCTATTCTGCCTTAACTATCTTGAGTTGAGTAGTGCTGCTGTGGAGGAGAGTGGAAAACCACTTCTGTACAGCTGTAAGTAAAGTATATTGCAGAGTTTTGTTCTTATGCTGCTCGTCTGTGTCTTTCTGTCTCCGTAGCACAGTGACAGCATCTCTGTCTGCCTTTGTTTGTCTTTTCTCATACATCTCATATATATTTTTGTTGTTGTTATGGTCTCTGCACCCCAGCTTAATGCTGGAAGACACACAACAAGGGATCTGAGTCCATTCCTCCATAACAAATCTCTCCAGGGTTTTAAGTTTTCAAGGTCCACATTTGTTGATGCTCCTCCTCAGCTCATCCCACACCCTTTCTATAGGGTTTACCTCAGGGTTCCAAGATGACCATGGCAAAATCTTTATTCTATGATCTGTGAACCATTTTTGTGTCAATTCTGAGGTGGGCTTTGGATCACTGTCCTGCATGAAGATCCAACTACGGCCCAGATTAAGCTTCCTGGGTGAGGCAGTCAGGGTTTGATTTAATATCTGCTGCTACTTGATGACATCATGTATCTGAACAAGCTGTCCATCACAAATCCACCCCCATAATTCACAATGGGAAAGACAGACTTTTCTGCATGGCTGTTTTTGCATTTACACCAAACCCATCTCTGATGTTTGTTGACAAAAAGCTCAATTTTGGTCTCATTTGACCATAGAACATGATCCCGCTGAAAGTTCCTGTAACATCTAGCAAACTGTAGGTCCCTCAGATTGGCTTGTTATACAGCTGTCTATGATCAAATGCAATTAAGGCTGTTTCATTTACATACCAAGAACTGAGCAAGCACACAGATAAAGTGAGCTACAGCAGCACACCCAACCATACTATGCATTGAAATATAGGCCAGCACAGTCTCTACAGTCTATTTTACAAAGCTTAAAAAAATCAACATATTAATGTTCATACCTTGTTCTATTCAGTCCAACAGAGTAAAGTCAGGGGAGACTTTTTTTTTTTCAATATTGGGGAAGTGGTTATAACCGTGATTGTGTGTGTTTAAGAATAGGCTAAAATCACACCAACATATTCCTGGTGGGATTCTGCCAAGGCGGAATGTTTAAAGTGACCAACGAGTCAGAAATGCTTCTCTATGTGAGCAGATCATTGTTCATGGCCACTTGTTCATTAACGTGGCAGTGTACACTCATAAAAATTCTTTTGTCACATGCTATCAGCTGGTATCAAATGTGGTGTATCGGTGCCTTTTTATAAGGTCGAGCCTAAGCACATCATTAGGCCGATGCTTGATACCAGTATTGGGATCGGCACATACCTAGTGATCATTTTAACAGCACTTAATTATCATTTGGGGATTGAAGACATCAACTTTTTTGCCATTCTTCTGTTATACAGGTTTTCAGCTGTGGCTTGGCATTGTCATGTTGAGATAAGCATAGACATCCCTGACAAAAGAAGTAACCTGAAATGAAGCATGTGTTGCACTAAAACGTGTTAACTGACTAATAACCCCATACTATGACAAACACTGATTTTGGACTTTGTGCTGGCAACACTCTGAATGATCCCCTTCTCTTTTGGCCTGGAGAACAGGTTGTCTATTATTTCCATGAATAATCCAAAAATTTGGCTTGTCAGGCCATAATACACATTTTTTTCATGTGCATCAGTTCATTTATGATGATCAGTTCATTTAAGCTCGAGCTCATCAGAGAAGTCAGTGCCATTTCTGGATGTTGCCGACATTTGACTTCCACTGCATAGTACACACAACACAGTGTTTGTTTACAACAGTTTGTCAAAGAATTCCCAAACCCATGCTGTGATATCTATCCCAGAAACATATTGGTTTTTAATGCAGTGCTGTCTGAGGGGTCATGGGCATTCATTGTGGTTTTGCCCACATAGATGTTTCTCTGCATTCCCTGAATAATATCATTCGGTAGAGAGTGAAATGCCTAAAACCCTTGTAGTTGCTCACTGAGCAATGGACGAGCCTCAACCTATCCTTCACAAAGGAATAGGCCATTCCCGGAAGCCCCCTTTTTATCCAAGCATTACTGCATCACCTATTTAAGATGCTTTTTGAACATTTCACAAAGTTTCTTGTCCTAAATTGCCCCCGTCCCAACTTTTTGAAACGTACCTTTTGTTTTTATTTGCATTTTACCCACCCGCCCATCATCACCACCATCACCACATCCCTCTGAAGGACTTGGCTTATGCATGTTATATTAGACATTCCTCCTTAGCAAACTCATACAGCACTGCAAATGACTCACCAGACGTAAAGTTGACTGAGTTCTGTTCACTTTATTTGTGGAATAGACTATACACCTCTGTGCTTTTCATATCTAACTCTCATTCATCCTCCTACTGCGCACCGTCCATACAGTCTCTGTATGCTGACACGAAGGCAGGTGTCCAAACAGCTCCGTGCCCATCCCCAGATATGACAGGATGGGAAACAAAATGAACGAACAATCAAATAAAGAAAGAAAGAACATCAAAAAATAACTTTGGAACAATGCCTGTAAACAGAGTTGCAAAATACATTTCTTCATCACAGTCAAGTGCAAGTTTATGTCATTTTCATGGAAAATCAAACAGTTTACTTTTACTAAAATAATGCCGTTTTTATTGCCAGTTCCATTGCTGTTGTGTGCGAATAATCATCAAATCGGAATTAGTAGTTGCATGAACTCTGAGACAAATTAAAACAGGAAAAAAAACAAGTCTGGCAGCACTGATGCACAACCATGATAAAATGAGCCAAGGCCTTAAATAAATCCCAGTTATGAGTTTGGGTGAGCCCGAATGACAGCGGTCAGTCCTCTTGTCCACCTCCATTTTCATCATGACATACAATAAGATGCTGTAAAATCTCTCATGTGCTATTTACGTCCCAAAGGAGCAAACACCTTAAAAAAGGGAAAAAAAAGAAAGAAACATACCTACAACGGTATCCATGCATATTGGTGATCAATGTACACAAGTCCTATCCCCCGAGCTCACTCACTCACACCAAAATCATACACTCGGGCTGAAAGACTTTGCAAACAACATGCCTGAATATTTTTTTATTATATTGTTATTTTTTCTTTATTTGTTATTGTGCACTTTTGGTGCAGCGATTTTGATCAGTAGTATTCTATAAATGTTCCTTTTTTCCACCGATGTCAGGAAATAAGAAAACAGATCCAAAGAAAACAGAGGGGAAAAAAATCACCATGCAAAAATAGGTGGGGTAGCGTCTTTAGCTGCTCCATTCTCTGCAATCTACTGTACAACGACATGCATGTCTGAGTAGGGTGGGTCCAACAACTTACACTGTCTCGCTCTCTCTCTTTTTTTGTTGTTGCTGTTTTGGTTGGAAGATGCATGTGAAGTATGATACAAATTATGATACATATATACTGCCCTGCTGAATCTCCACTGTATTTTCCATACATTTTACGCATTTTACATTTTGCAGAATACAGTATTCGTACGTCTCTCTGTAAAGATGTCTCTATATAGGAATATAATGTTTGTGTTCATACTCTTTATAATCTCTCCCTGCAGTTGTACACATACTAAACATATAGGCGTTAATTCCTGTTTGCATATCTGGTAAAGTAAAAGGCCTTCAGTGCCACCATGACCGTGTATGGGCATTTCGTTTGACAATAACTGACCATGGCATCCAATTTCCGGGGAAAAAAAACTCAATTCTGTTTCATCCAGAGTCAACAGTGAAGGTCTGCGAGAGAATCGTAGTCCAGTAAACTCCCGACAGACGAGCCCCTGTTGATTTCAGCTCTATTCTTTTCCATCTGTTCTGCCGCTGCACTGCTTTGTTGGGGTAGCTCTGGGTCTGGATGAAGACATAACCGGGTGCTTTTGTCTGAGGATGCTGTTTTGTTTTGTTGTTGTTTCTTTTGGGAGGGCGGTGTATCTAGACGTCTGGCAGGAGAAGCCCCCTCCTTCCTTTTGTGCGGTGGGGGTAAGCCCATGTGCTTAGAGAGGGGGGTTATAAGGAGGAGATCTTGACGGCCTCCTGAGTGTAGGAGGAGGTGCTGCGGGAGTTGCGCAGAATGCCCGGCACAGCGGGCGACGGCGGCAGGCTCTCGTCTGGCGTGTTTGCAGGGGGCGTGGGGATGCTGATAATGGCCGCTGTGTAATCTCGCTGATCACAGTTCAACTTCAGGTCCTCTGTCCTGGCATTCAGGCTGGAGCGGCTGATTGATTGAGAAAACATAAAGAAAAATTAGAACCTTAGAACCTTAGAACCTTAGGAACTTAGAGTTCCATACAGTTTCTATATTTTAAGTTACTTTTTGACTAGTGAGGAGACACTGTTTGAAATTACGAGATACAATCATTTTGGGATGTCAGAAAAGTACATGTATATAGTGTAAAGATCAACTGGCACATATTTGATTATATATAGTGTTTAAATTATTTGGATATTATTCACTTATAAAATGAACAAAACATGGAAGTCAACCAGGGACACCCAAATTTTTGTAATCACCCTCATATACGGACAGAGGCAGCAGCCACAGCAGAATTTGCTCAGTAGTACTCCACTGACGTGAGCTACCACTAGGAGGTGCTATTATATTGGACTAATTTACACTCATCCAGCAAAGTCTGCAGTCCGCAAAACCCCTGTACTAGAACTCAACAAGAATACACAGACAGACCGATAAGTGATTTTGATTTTTGAAAATGAATTTATGAAAGTATATAGTAATAACTAATGAACAGATGGGTCATCACTTAGCATATTAAACTGTCTCACTTGTTTATTTGTTGATCTTAATACATCAATTCCATTCCTATGTTGATTTATGAACATCTCATAAAAAATTCAGTCACTTGACACCAGATGAATGATGCCATGATGATTTACCTCTGGGGGCCAGCTGAGCCTTTCTGCACCTGCAGTGTGTCCATCTCCTGGATGCTGCCACGGCTGACTGACACAGTGGAGTTGGCCAGTCGGATAGCTCTCCTCTTGGCTCTGCGTGGACAGCAGGATGAGGACATCCCTTGTTGGCTGGACAGGGAAGTGCTGCGGCTAGTGCGGAAGCCCACTGACTCTGTCATGCACATCTCACTGTAGGTCAGCTCGTCTGTAAACTCGTGGTTCTGCAGAAGAACAGGCATTAAAAAGAAGAACAGGCATTAACATTTGTTGGAACCCTAGGCTTGACATCGTAACAATAGTAGAACCTTTTTTGAAGCTATGAAGAACCATATTCTCTGTGGAAGAATTTGACCATGCAAAGAACTATTTAAGCATGAAATGATTGAACCACCCTTTTTAAGAGTAAAGGTATGAGTTATCAAAAAAATTAAAAAAGAATCATCAAAAGAATAGTTGCACAAATAGTTGCACCCAGAAGGAATCAGCCAACAGGAATGAAACTTGGTGTGTAGGTCTGACATTGTGAGACATGCAAATGATTCAAGTATCACACTCGGCTGCACATGTGACATAAGCAAGGACGGGCCTTATTGCTGCACCTGACTGACCTAACAGTCACGATTGCGGAAATACAGTGAGCGGTGATTCCATCCGTGAGTCATCCTGCCAGACCACGACTGCAGTGGTGTCATGCCAGACTGTCATGGAGTGTCATGCCAGACTGTCATGGCAGCGGATCATCTTCACTGACGAGTCCCGATGTCTTAGCGGAAACAACCAATGAATCCAAGAGTGGAGGCACTGTGATCAGCGTAAACAGTTTGTTTACAGTGTCACACGTCACATGTCCAGAGGGCCTGGTGGCACTCCACCTCCAACCCTACTGTGAAATCTGCAGGAACTGTGTGAGAATATTCAAGGTGCTTGTGATGGATTATCAAGGGACACCTTTAGGAACCTCTACAACTCCATGCCAAGACTTCTGGCACGTTGCGTAAGGAAACATTGCGACTCAATGCCTTGCTGAGAGACATTACTTCTGTATGTGTAGCTCAATAAATATTGCCCATTTCAATCTAAATTTATCATCATTTATTGTTCCAGGTAACCTTTATCTTCCTTCCCAATAGCATTGCAATCCAACACTTCCTTCAGAAGTCCAACCAGCAGTCCCCTAGAAAGTCCCCCCAAAAAACTTACCCACTATTTTTTAGATCAGAAATAAAATGTCTATATCTGTAGATGTAGACCTTATGACCTCTGGTTCCTGTCACCACCACTGTAAAGAAATTAGTATGTTTCTCTTCAGTGAACCATCTCACATCAAACCACCCTGAACGAGATGTTTACATCTCAACATTTGAATTAAACAGATTTTGGAAGCTTATTTTAAGAGTTACTGTCTCTATTAACCAGTTTCTCTAAATAGTCTGGACAACCTGGAAGTTCCAAAGACTGAAAGGAGAAACTCTGGTGGGTTCAGTTTGAAATATTCCAGACAAATATAGCAGTTTGTACCATTTGTTTACTGACTGTCTTCTGTGTTGTCCGTTTCCTTCAGCAGCAATTCCACACTTGGCTAATGGAGGGACTCTAATTTTAATGCCTATACTGTTTTATTTGGAAAGTAAACGTTCTGTCACACCTCCATCTCTGGGCATTGTAAATGTAGTTCTTTGGCATTTGATGCCTCAGGCTGCCTTGGGAACCTGAGTGGAGCCCTTACCGTGGTCTTCTCCAGGCAGTGTAACAGATGGTGGTGTTGGTGCTCGAAGGACGACCTGTTCTTCAGACACAGAGCAGCACTGTCACTGTCATGATCCTGAAGAGAAAGAAGAACATACTTAGAGATCTGATTTGTAGATAAACAAGGCTAATACACTGCTAGCGCTGTAAACACAAGCTTTTAAAGCATCTCAGGAAGCCAAGCCAGCTAACCTAATAATTTTCTTGTCATAGGCCTATTACTAATATCAAGAGACATGAAATTCCACATAAAATATAACCAGAAGTTTGGTTGGGTATCTAGACGGTAACTCAAGTACTATGAGTGCTTTGACTCCCACCACAGAAATGTGTCATTCAGGCAAATCGTACCCTCATCATCTGCACCATGGGGCTGTTTTGTTTTGAATTCCTAAAGCTAGTTAATCTAAACGTATCATCGAACAGTTAGCTGACTGGTAGCTTGATATATCAAACTGGACTGTATAGTGCTCCCACATTTGCAATAAAAAATGCCCTGTAAAGATACATATTGTGATGCCGATGTAGAAGAAAACTAACTGCACTCCACTGCCAGCTCAAAATGTCGCCAGGCAAGTCCTCACCGGCCTCCATCCAGGTGTGTTTGCTCCTGGTCTTCAACGCATTGCTTCTTTCACCATCTCAGAGCCAGGTTTGGTCTTCTTCATTATCTGTCTTTGCATTCATGGTAACACAAGTCCTCTCCATAACAGGAGGAGGGGAGCTATCCCACTTCTGACACCAGTGTGGTGTTGGTGTTAGTTAAGACGCAGGAAACATTGTACAGCGCGGGCGAATGCTTTTTATTGAAAGAAGTAACACAGGATAGACACCGTTCAGTGCTAGCTGAAACAACCTGGATAGCAGACAGGTCACTTCTAGCCATACGTTTATAGGGCACGGTAGACACAGACCCACACTACAACCTAACACAGACTGACAGAAGTATAGTGGGATGCGATAATATTAATGCACTCATACATAAATTAGCCATAATTTATATTGCTTCATTAAAGACTGTGTTTGCTAAAATGCCTAGCGTAACCATGCACAAACTACATCCAACGTTACTTTTAGTGTTAGCTTTAGCATTAAAGCTCCTCCTAATTAGACTCAAAAACCTACTGCTTTAAGTAAAGTCACTAATACATTTCCCGGGTTGAATTACTGTTAACATCGTTTCCAGAATCTTTTGCTCTACATTCCCATTTTGTCAAATCTCACAGCACTGAACACTGTGTTTACATATAATATCTTTCCAAATGTACTACTCTAAATGCTTCTAAATTTTGCCTTTTTGTTACTGATTGTTTTAGTCAGCCAGGTAGCCGATATTACTAATG
This sequence comes from Semaprochilodus insignis, assembly GCA_034552555.1. Lineage (NCBI taxonomy): Eukaryota > Metazoa > Chordata > Actinopteri > Characiformes > Prochilodontidae > Semaprochilodus > Semaprochilodus insignis. The sequence continues at coordinate 16,112,468 of CM067484.1, read as the reverse complement.
TGTAAATGATGTACACATTTCAATAAAATCATGTCAATGCATCGCTTTCTCAGCAGAACGAGTTCTCTGATGTTCTCCAGGACAAGCAGCCTCTGATCTATTTAAAGGCTCCGTTATCTATTTGTAGGCTTCAGAGGATCATTTCCATGATCTGTGGAACTAAAATTAGCTGACCTTTTCTACCCTTTTCTACACAACCTCTGAGGCAGTCACAGGCAATGCATGCATTTAAAAATGCATTCACAGTTCATGCTGTTTGTTAGACTTGCTCTTCAGTAGCAAGGTATGACTGGCCAGGTATATATGTTTTTGTTCACCTGGTGCAATGGATCACACCCATTTGGATCTTGTTTCATTCACAGGAAAATACTATGCATTAAATGTTAGTGTAACACTTTAGTGAAGGACAGCAGTCATAAGGCTACATGACATCTACATAAGCTTCTAATGAAAACTAACATACACCTACAAAAACATTTATAGGCTTATGCCAACACAAGATCCTTTTGCCCATTTTGGTGCTACAACAGTTTACATTTGTTGGAAAAAAAGCCTTTATAGTGTCTATATAGGTTTATAACAGTTAAATGACTAATTACTAATGTAGGTGTTCTGTAGCCTTAGGAATGCTAAGGTTCAGTAAGTGTTCAGTAAGTGTAGTTATACACTGTATAAATTGATGGCAAGTAAATTTACCTTATGTCTAGTTGATATATCCTACAATTCATTTTAAGATTATTTAGATTGTTTCCAAACATTGAGACTTATTTTTAGTGATGTTAGCCAAATTATCTGTTGGTAGATAATTTTGCTTGTTTTATGTAACATGCTTGAAACAACCCAACTCATCTGCCAGTATAGAAAGATACATTTTACTAGTAAATCTAAATAAGTCTAAATAATCTTTAAATTTGCCCACAACAAAATTAGATTGTTAAGATGCCAACAAGATTGTACATGCCAGGATACCTTTTTTGCAGTGTAGAGAAAATATATGCTATATATCCAATAGTATCCAGACATCCTTTATAATCAGTGAATTCAGGTACTTTAAAGTGCATATTTTGCTGATACAGGTGTCTAACAGCACACATACCACTTGCATAATTTCAATAGAAAAAAAGCACTGCTAATTGAAAGGGGCAATCTGACGCAGTCACGCATGAGCCTAACCTTATCATATCCAATGCCAACCATCGGCTAGAGGGCTATGAACTCCCCAGCACTGGACTGAGGAGAAGGGGAATTAAGCTTTCTGGAGTCATGGAGCTCCATCCAATATCTTTTAAGATCTTTTAAGATAAAGGTTAAGAAGATGCCATGTTACCATTTTTTGAGTTTTGACCTTACAGTGTCAGGAAGGATACTTTGAGTAGTGATGGTTTAATGTACTTTAATGAATGTGTTCAGTATTCTGTTTCAGAATACACTGAGATTAATAGCTGATCATCACGTTGATTTATCAGTCTACTCAGGCTTTAGCAGAGCTCAGTAAGACTGAGATTAATAACTGATCACCATACTGATTTATCAGTCTACTCAGGCTTTAGCAGAGCTCAGTAAGACTAAGATTAATAACTGATCACCATACTGATTTATCAGTCTACTCAGACTTTTGCTAGAACTTTTGTATTTTCAAAGACCTAGATCTATGCCTCATAACATATGCTGATTTTAAAATAGTTAACTATGGTTGGTGTCAATAGTGTTCCTTTTAAAGATTATATGGATATATATTTTAATTCTATTGCATATAGATAGTTTAACTAAAGTTAAAACTAAAGTCTAAAAGTTTCCTCTAAAAATTCTGAATGTTTTATCTGCCTTAAAGCTACGTGTTTTTTTTTTTTTTCCCAAGGTGCTTTATCATGACTGCTGGGCCTGGAGTGGCCCAATCAGAGGCTTATCTTATCTATGATATTGAGGATGGTCCACTTGGAGTGGTTCCGGCAACTGAGCTTCTCTCGGCTCTGCAGCGTTCTCAGGAAGTGTCCCATCAGCGGAAAAGCACAGACAACCACCGGAGAATCGGACTCGCACCCGATAAGATCATCAATAATCAAGCCTTAAAACATTTAGTCTGGTTTTTCTTATAAGTTTAAAGTTGACTATAAGACCCAGTGAAGTGGTTTAGATCTTTAGAATGGGCCACACGAGACGTCTTGTGAGAGTTTCATCACATAGCCCAGGAGACGAGTAGGAACATAGAGCAATTTCACTTCCTAAATGAGAAAAAGAGTCACCCTAATCCTCCGGAAAGTCCAGGTAAACACAGAGAGAGGTGCTGCCATGATGGACAGAGTCTCAGACAAACACTAGAGGAATATCAAACATCTCAGGCCTGTAACCTCTCTAAAACTTGATTTCTTTCAAACTGCACATTAGAGTTTCCATTGCTCTACAACCACTAGTCAAACTAATTATCAGACAAAATGACATGGATGTGAATATATTTCACTCTTCAGTCGCCTTTTTGTTACTCTGATTAATCCAAGCAACTTTGGGAAATCCTCAAGGCCTTCTTGGGTTTCAGAGAAGACCTAATGATTTCTGTGACGTAACAGAAAATGTATGCATATAATTTTTAGTTAATTTTTATTTTATACAATCATCAAGTTTTTTGTACTTAAACTTGGCAGCACTGTAGTAATACATTGTTACATTATGATGATTACATTATTCAAATGGATGATGGAAAATTGTCCAACCATGATTTTTTTTCACAGTTGTATCTAAGTACACACAGATACATTCAAGCAATCTTTCTCATTGATTAGATATTCAGCAGCAAAAGTGTGTCAGAGCCACAAAAAAATAGAAACTGACTGAGGAATCAGCCAATAATGTTTTGATTAATAATCGATAGGAACAATTTTGGGAGAAAATGTCACACTAGGCTTTGTGGAAGACTTAGATATGTCACTGACTGTGAGCACAAGCCTAACCAATGGATTTCAGTCAGTGTAAAACCTCTTCTGAAACTTCACTGAAAGTGTCTCTGTAAAAGTGTTATGTATAAGGTTAAATATGTGTTAATATTACAGCTTCTCTGGTAATGTGAGCCAATATTCAGCACCTTTTTAAATGACTGGAATTGGCATTTGAACTTGCTTCCTTGCTGAAGAAACAGCTGGAGCTAAGTACTTCCGAAGATTTCGCTGCCTTGCAATCAAATCATGCAGTGCAGAAAACATCCACATTCAGCATGTCCTACTAGTGCTTGTTAGTGCATCAAATACAATTTTGATTGAACAACAAAATAAACATGTTAATGTTTCATATTCCCTCATCTGCTCCAATGTTTACTGTAATATGTTAATATAACACATTTACAGTCCTGTGCTTTATACAGCCTTTAATCTCAATCTAGATTGCACCCCTATGCTGAAACGGCAGCTCTGTGACTGTGCATCTGTTTTTATAAGAATGGCGTATACATATTTGCATCTTTTCTAAATGAAAAGTTTTTCAGCTGTTTCTAACAGATGTCATTGGGTATTAAACGCCATTGAGAGCTATTTAAGTTATTTACGTAGTACCCGGGAACAAAAAAAATTAAATGTTGTAACGTAGTGTAATCAATTATCCTAATTCCCAATTATCAATATAGTATCGGCCCTGAAAAAAAAAGTTAATTTAAAGGTTATAAACTTTCTATGAAATATGTGAATGTCAATGTCAAAAATCCATATTCAATCTAGAACAGCCCAAAAATGTTCATGTGAATCGCCACTGGTTTAGTACAGTACTTGTATAGTACTAGGATATATAGGCACTAGAATTAGCATTTTCATATCTCATATGACCAACTATGAGTGTAAAAAAATTAATTACTTGCAAACAGGAAAACAATTGTGTTTGTAAACCACATAGAACAATCCAAAAAACAACATCCTGTCCTGTATGGGTAAGTAGTTCCCATACAGGACAGGATGTTCCACAGGCCCCTCTCTCGGGCAAAATACTGTATAAATGCATATGCTGAAAAGCAACTAGCAATGGTTGCTAAGCAGGTGCTGTTTAAGGATGTAAGAATTTCCTGAACTGATGCATGTGTTAGAGTGAGACAGAAGTAGTCTAGTACCAGGACTGACCACCACTGGACTAAAGGATAACCACAATCCCTAAACTAAGAACTGTAAGTAGATGATCCTGCGCCACCATTTACAAATTAAGGATACAAATTCTGATTTGTCCTCTTCTAGCTTATTATAATGATTAGTGCAACCAAATGAAGTGCGGAGGGGAAAACGCAGCCCTCAGCACAAAGCAAGTTGCAAAATGAAAGTTATTTCTATTTGTCATGATCATCCTTTTTCTGCCTAATCGGGGGACCTGTAGCAGACCACGCTGCCCCATAATTGTAATTACTGTGGTAATAAGTCCAATTTCATTGCAAGCCACTACAGGGTGCACTTTAGAAGTCTAAATGCCTCTGCCGCACTGGGTATGGCCTCCCTCCAGTGGATCCTCCTCAAGTATTAACCCATCAATCAGCGGTCGCTCCATTGTTAAGAAGTGCTGATGGGGATGTCACATTAACGACACTATTTTCCCTGTAGAGACAAGAGATCTAGGCTGCGGACCGCAGAGCTAGCAATGATTAACATCTACACAGGTTGGGCTGCCTGCCTTAAAAATGTATGCGTCAGATGGCTGATCTCCACTGTGCTGCGATGATAGAGGCGTTCTGATCCACAGCTGGAGGTTGTGCAGGGTTTCAATCCATTTAAGACCGCATCAGTGTGATTAATGGAAAATCAACTTTGTACATTTTCCTCTTATCACAAAATATAGTTCATCAGGAAAGACACGTTCAGTTTCTGAAGTTTGTTGTTCTGAAGTTTTGCACTTTTGGCTAGAATGAAGTTTGCTAGCATCTGCAGTTAGCATTGTGCAGACAGCATGCCTAAATATACAATACTTGACTTAAGTCACGCAAAAAGTGCAAAAGAGCAAAATATCCCCTGGTATGTCCATGTTCGCTGGCTACTCCAGCGCTGGCTGGGCGGTCGCCACAGTGGTGGTGATGCTAACTTTAGAGGCAACAAAATGTCTGGTTCTTCTTCTGGAAATGTTCTTTTCTACTGTAGTTTGGTAGGTCTTTCACACATCAAATGAGATCTCCTCTTTTGTCTTCAGTTTGAGAAACAAGTCACTCTTTTCAGCCAGTCTCTTAGGAAATTGAGCAAATTTTCCGATTTACAAATATGCTACAGCATAAGTTTTTCACAGGTATCCCGTGCATAGTTGCAGTTACTACCCTATGAAGGACCAGGTGGGTGAAAGTTCAAGAGGTCAATTACGAAGAAGGAGCATTGCCTTGATGATGTATTCTAACCTCTTGTCAATCACACTGAGGTTCAGCTCCTAGTTAGATAATTTGAGGATAGTTTGCCAACGAAAGGAACAATAAACGCAATGGTGTCTAAAGCTCTCTGGCAAGAAATATAAATAGAGGGAAAACAAGAGTTAATGTTGATGCTGCTTCACTGCAGGAAATTACATTAAGTTTACAGGGATTAAGTTTGATGCTAAACTCTAGACTGAGAAGGAGTGAAGGAGGAGGCACTTTGCATTTCCTTGTTTCTTACAGTAGGAGTTGACAACAGCTTTCTGGTGATATGTTACTACTTATTTGTTTGGAGTATAAATTTGACAGGTTGTGTCATCTTACAAAATGGTCCTTTAATATCCTTACGCCAAACAAATAGTTCCTTTTGGTGTTATGGATGAAATCATAAAACTGTTCAAATATCATGTTCAGCTCAGCTTTTTGATATTTACCAGTTTAACCTGAATACTGATTCATTTCCAGTTCATTTCCTGTCAGTCTGCAAAGCTTGTCACAGTCCATCTTGTTTGCTGAACGGCCTTCTGTTGTTTTCTGTTTAATCCCAGGTTGTACAGTTGTTGTTCTGGCTGGTGGGGTTACCCCCTGAATATGTAAATTAACAGGCTTCCACTGGGGTTTCTATACTGCTAAAGGATGAGGGCTGAGGTAAGATGTGAAGATGTCTAATCCACTCATAAAGAGGTTTTTATTCACACAAAGTCTTCTGAAACACAGACTGTGGTGCCTAGTGATAAATCTTACTACACATGCGAACAGTCAGAATCCAGTAGAAATGTAATAGAATCGGCCAGCATAAGTGTAGGAACCACAGAGAACATTGAACATGAAGCACAGCAGCTGGAACGAAAGAGCTGGGAAAAATACGAAGCATCGATAGACAAGAAGAGCGAAAAAACCCTCGCCCAGGTTTATAAATAGCACTGCAGGCCTGTTTCTAATGGGTTTATAGATCCGAGCTGGAAAATACACACACACACACACATGCATACACCTCCACTCTGGGACTGTAAATATTGGATTATTGTGACTTTCACTGGCTAAGAAGAAACAGAATAAAGATTGCAGTGAGCTCTACTGGTCACATTAATAAGGGTAAGAATTCAGAATGTCTTTCTTTCTCTATCCATCTTCTTTCTCTCTCTCCTTCTTTCTGTATGTCTGTATTTCCTGTATTTCTTTCTTTCCTTTCTCTTTTTGTTGTAGGTTGCCTTCAGAGCTCTACTCTTGCTTCATATCTGAAAATATCCACAGGTATTTCTGTCCATCCTGCCACTGTGAGAAGAAACCTAAGCACTAGACATTGACATGCATTGCGAAAGCAATACAAACTTTTTTAGACGTTTTTTTTTAAGTCTTCATGGCCATAAAACCCTTTACGAAACCCTTCATCTGTTGTACGGACAAATACCACAATAGAACAATAGAGCCAACAACGACACAGCAAGTAATGTAACTTTATCTGTGTTGGTGGTTAGCAAACTGTCGCTACAATTGCTGCTGCAGTGCTGACCAGGTGCTAGCACAAACATTAGCAAACAGGACAAAACAATACTGACATATTGGTTCTGTGGCACAGCAAAAAACAGGGCAACCTCCTGACCTCTTCTCATGCTATTCAAGTCTCCATTGAGCCAAAGTCCATTTCTTTTTCTCCAGCTTCTTGAGTTTGAGTTTTCTTGGTCCTCCTTAAGTGGTGCATCAGTTACATTCTGACACACCAGCATCTTAATACAATTTTCCCAGTCCCCCTTAAATAGTGCATCGGTTAGATTCTGGCACCTCAGTTGCTTGTTAGAATATTCCTGTTCCACCTTAAATGGTGCATCAGTTACATTCTGGCACCTCAGTTTCTCGTTAGAATTTTCCTGTTCCAGTTTAAATGGTGCAGCAGCTGTGTCTTCAGTCTACCTGCCCAGTTCCTTGTTAAATCTTTCTTATTCCACCTTAAATGGTGGCACGTCATCTTCTTAATGACAAATAATAATAATGATGACTCTCGTTTGAATGCTCCCATTCAGCTTTAAAAGGTGTAGTAGTTAGGCTACATTCAGGGACCTCAGCTTCTTGTTCGAGTTTGCCCATTCCACAATAAAATAGTGTAGCAGTTCCATAATGGTGCCTCTGTCTACCTGTCCAGATTCTTTTTTGAACTTTCCTGATCGACTTTAAATGGTGCTGCAGATACATTCTGGCAGCTGAGGCGCCTGAATGTAACTGGATTTGTTTCCAGCACGCACACAGAATGAATAGCTAAAGGACAACTAGCAGAAAGCTAGCATCTTTAATAGCTATTTTGACTGGAACTGAAATGAATGAATGGTGTTCTCTGACTTTTGCAGAGTGCTTTATTTCTTTATTAAAACATTCTATCACCTTTTGGGTTATACACATCCTAACACACCTCATACCTCCTTATGTGCTACTATTTGCAGTTTTTATGCAGAAGCCTTTACACAGCCCTGAATTTTAACATTAAGCAAATGGGAAAATCCATAGCCAGTATTGTTCCTCTAGTATGTCTTAATTTTGGGTTCTTACCCATGGGGTCCATTCTGTGTTCAGAAAAAACATTACTGAAGCAGTGCCACCAGTAGCAAACAGCTAAACAACAAAACAGGCCCCAGAACGAAAGGATATACAGCAAGTACTGCAATAATTATACAAGATAAAACCATCAGGAGAGACAGGGATCCTGAAGGATTTCCTTTTTTCCCTGTAACACCAATTAAGTTAGAATACTGTTAGAGTTGATGCACTCTGGAAGAGAAAATAGGAAAACAGAGTGGCGGATTTAGCTCAGAACTATTACCATCTTGTCTCTAAGGGAGAGGAAAATGAGCACTAATGTTGCTAAATTCCACAATCATTTAATTCATCTTCAGTTAGTTCCTGTAATGGAATTCTCATTAGAGTCAGATCCTTTTCTGAAATGTCCTGCAGCCACCAAAGCATTGTTTACTTGGGGGAAATTGAAATAGCACCAGGTAAAAAGCACAGTAAACAATTAGGATTGTAACAAATGGCTGGATTAGTATTGTTATGAGTAGGAGGCCTAACCCTTATACTACTACCATCACAGGCATGCAAGCTTTGGAAATTCTTTCTGCCATGATTTGTAATGAGCTGTAAGCAATGCATGACCTCCTAACCTGTTCATTAAACAGTAAACCATCTTATTCGCCATCATGTTTATAATCAGTATTCCTCCTCATTCCCATTATGACAGTCTTTACAATCATTGGTTTTAACTACTGCCTCCGTATACCTTTTACTTTTATCCAAACTGTCTTCTCTATTGTGGCAAGCAGGTAGGTGGGTTTTCCCAGTCTTGGTTCTCCTCAGTGCTTCTTTCTCATGCTCTTAGGGAGTTTCTCCTTTCTGAGTTGTGGTTCTCCTCAGTGCTTCTACCTCATGCTTTCTCCTTTTTGGTCTTGGTTCTGCTCAGTGCTTCTTTTTCATGCTCTATGTGAGTTTCTCCTTTCTGAGTTTTGTTTGTCCTCAGTGTTTCTCCCTCATGCTCTTTAAGGAGTTCCTCCTTTTGAGTCTGGGTTCTTTGTCATACTCCTAGGGAGTTTCTCCTTTTGGGTCTTGGCTCTCCTCAGTGCTTCTTCCTTATGCTCTTAATGGAGTTTCTTCTTTTGGGTCTTGGTTTTCCTGAGTGCGTCTTCCTCATGCTCTTTAGAGATTTCATATTTTGAGTCTCCTTTCAGTGCTGTTTCTTCAAGCTTTCAGAAAGTTCTTCTTTTTGAGTTTTGGTTCCTTCCAGCACTTCCTTCTCATGCTCTTAGCAAGTTTTTTGAGTCTTGGTTCTTTCATCATGCTCTTAGGGACTTTCTCCATTTGAGTCCATTTTGCTTGTGACATTCTCTGATAAGGACATCCACCAGCTTCTTGTTTGAATCTTTCTGTCCTACCTTACATGGTGCTGCAGTTACATTCTGAAGTGTTATAATAACTGTGGCACCATTTAAGGTGGAATGGAAAAACAAACCAAAAAGCTGGCAAATAAAAAGCTAATTTCAGCCTTGTAGATTTGATTGTATAGATAAAAAGTAATAATCCTACCTGGATTAAGTTTTTACTACTGATAAATGTGAACTACAGTAGGACTACTTGACAAGAATTCTTACTGGTGGAACGATTAGCATTTGCACGTGATTAAACACTAATAAAAACATAGTTTTGTGTATTTTATTTCTGCTAACAGACCCTCCTAAATCTTACACACTGCACCTTTCACAGTACAGGATGCAGTGCAATATGTTTTACATGAAGGAAACTACAGTAAACAACCCTGCTGCCATCTGTTAGCTGTAACTGAGTTTGGTTTTTAAAATCAATCTAATGAGTGTGTATAAGCCACATAAAGAAGAACACATATTGCTTATAAACCTTGTGAACACTTGTTAGTCCTAAGATTCAAATTTATTGGGGAATCTGCAACTGAAAGCCCTTTGTTTAATACATTCCATGATCTCTCCCCGTTATCGACCTGCTGGAACTCTCCCCCTTATTGATCTGTCACTGCTCAGTATTCTGGGAACCTTTAATTTACAAATGAAGCACTCCTTACAGTACATCAAGAACCACAACAAATAACCATTTTAACACAGGCATTTTTCACTAAGGCATTCCAACCTGCAGCCGCAGCAGTCCGAGAAGCAGAAGTGGGTCAGACTGGATTTGCAGTTTCTCCATCTCCATTTATCTATCCTGCGTGATCCGGGTTCCCTGTAGCTGACATTATTAACTCCCTGCCTTTGTAATTACCAAAGCATCTCTGAGCTGCCTGCATCACCTGCCCCTCTCATCCTCACTGCACGCCTTTCCTCCAGCCCCTACATCAGCTCCACTGATTACACCCCCCCCCCCCCCCCCCCCCCCCCCCCCCCCCCCCCCCCCCCCCCCACCCCCCCCCCCCCCCCCCCCCCCCCCCCCCCCCC